>CAXITZ010000261.1:0-30368 GCA_964034865.1 Eristalis intricaria | reverse complement strand
GGACTTAAAAACACTTTTGGTGATGTGTTCGTGTGTGTATTAACAGAATCCGATGCGTGGGAGCGCATTTCAGGACATCTGAATTTTTTGCTACTTTTGTATAGCTAGCATCGTCGTGTTGGAGCGTTTGGTCAGGTAATCCTCCAACTGCCATATCTGCCCTATTAGACCTATCTAGGACTTAAAAACACTTTTGGTGATGTGTTCGTGTGTGTATTAACAGAATCCGATGCGTGGGAGCGCATTTCAGGACATCTGAATTTTTTGCTACTTTTGTATAGCTAGCATCGTCGTGTTGGAGCGTTTGGTCAGGTAATTGTCAGGTAATCCTCCAACTGCCATATCTGCCCTATTAGACCTATCTAGGACTTAAAAACACTTTTGGTGATGTGTTCGTGTGTGTATTAACAGAATCCGATGCGTGGAGCGCATTTCAGGACATCTGAATTTTTTGCTACTTTTGTATAGCTAGCATCGTCGTGTTGGAGCGTTTGGTCAGGTAATTGTCAGGTAATCCTCCAACTGCCATATCTGCCCTATTAGACCTATCTAGGACTTAAAAACACTTTTGGTGATGTGTTCGTGTGTGTATTAACAGAATCCGATGCGTGGGAGCGCATTTCAGGACATCTGAATTTTTTGCTACTTTTGTATAGCTAGCATCGTCGTGTTGGAGCGTTTGGTCAGGTAATCCTCCAACTGCCATATCTGCCCTATTAGACCTATCTAGGACTTAAAAACACTTTTGGTGATGTGTTCGTGTGTGTATTAACAGAATCCGATGCGTGGAGCGCATTTCAGGACATCTGAATTTTTTGCTACTTTTGTATAGCTAGCATCGTCGTGTTGGAGCGTTTGGTCAGGTAATTGTCAGGTAATCCTCCAACTGCCATATCTGCCCTATTAGACCTATCTAGGACTTAAAAACACTTTTGGTGATGTGTTCGTGTGTGTATTAACAGAATCCGATGCGTGGGAGCGCATTTCAGGACATCTGAATTTTTTGCTACTTTTGTATAGCTAGCATCGTCGTGTTGGAGCGTTTGGTCAGGTAATCCTCCAACTGCCATATCTGCCCTATTAGACCTATCTAGGACTTAAAAACACTTTTGGTGATGTGTTCGTGTGTGTATTAACAGAATCCGATGCGTGGGAGCGCATTTCAGGACATCTGAATTTTTTGCTACTTTTGTATAGCTAGCATCGTCGTGTTGGAGCGTTTGGTCAGGTAATCCTCCAACTGCCATATCTGCCCTATTAGACCTATCTAGGACTTAAAAACACTTTTGGTGATGTGTTCGTGTGTGTATTAACAGAATCCGATGCGTGGAGCGCATTTCAGGACATCTGAATTTTTTGCTACTTTTGTATAGCTAGCATCGTCGTGTTGGAGCGTTTGGTCAGGTAATCCTCCAACTGCCATATCTGCCCTATTAGACCTATCTAGGACTTAAAAACACTTTTGGTGATGTGTTCGTGTGTGTATTAACAGAATCCGATGCGTGGGAGCGCATTTCAGGACATCTGAATTTTTTGCTACTTTTGTATAGCTAGCATCGTCGTGTTGGAGCGTTTGGTCAGGTAATCCTCCAACTGCCATATCTGCCCTATTAGACCTATCTAGGACTTAAAAACACTTTTGGTGATGTGTTCGTGTGTGTATTAACAGAATCCGATGCGTGGAGCGCATTTCAGGACATCTGAATTTTTTGCTACTTTTGTATAGCTAGCATCGTCGTGTTGGAGCGTTTGGTCAGGTAATCCTCCAACTGCCATATCTGCCCTATTAGACCTATCTAGGACTTAAAAACACTTTTGGTGATGTGTTCGTGTGTGTATTAACAGAATCCGATGCGTGGGAGCGCATTTCAGGACATCTGAATTTTTTGCTACTTTTGTATAGCTAGCATCGTCGTGTTGGAGCGTTTGGTCAGGTAATCCTCCAACTGCCATATCTGCCCTATTAGACCTATCTAGGACTTAAAAACACTTTTGGTGATGTGTTCGTGTGTGTATTAACAGAATCCGATGCGTGGGAGCGCATTTCAGGACATCTGAATTTTTTGCTACTTTTGTATAGCTAGCATCGTCGTGTTGGAGCGTTTGGTCAGGTAATCCTCCAACTGCCATATCTGCCCTATTAGACCTATCTAGGACTTAAAAACACTTTTGGTGATGTGTTCGTGTGTGTATTAACAGAATCCGATGCGTGGGAGCGCATTTCAGGACATCTGAATTTTTTGCTACTTTTGTATAGCTAGCATCGTCGTGTTGGAGCGTTTGGTCAGGTAATCCTCCAACTGCCATATCTGCCCTATTAGACCTATCTAGGACTTAAAAACACTTTTGGTGATGTGTTCGTGTGTGTATTAACAGAATCCGATGCGTGGGAGCGCATTTCAGGACATCTGAATTTTTTGCTACTTTTGTATAGCTAGCATCGTCGTGTTGGAGCGTTTGGTCAGGTAATCCTCCAACTGCCATATCTGCCCTATTAGACCTATCTAGGACTTAAAAACACTTTTGGTGATGTGTTCGTGTGTGTATTAACAGAATCCGATGCGTGGGAGCGCATTTCAGGACATCTGAATTTTTTGCTACTTTTGTATAGCTAGCATCGTCGTGTTGGAGCGTTTGGTCAGGTAATCCTCCAACTGCCATATCTGCCCTATTAGACCTATCTAGGACTTAAAAACACTTTTGGTGATGTGTTCGTGTGTGTATTAACAGAATCCGATGCGTGGGAGCGCATTTCAGGACATCTGAATTTTTTGCTACTTTTGTATAGCTAGCATCGTCGTGTTGGAGCGTTTGGTCAGGTAATCCTCCAACTGCCATATCTGCCCTATTAGACCTATCTAGGACTTAAAAACACTTTTGGTGATGTGTTCGTGTGTGTATTAACAGAATCCGATGCGTGGGAGCGCATTTCAGGACATCTGAATTTTTTGCTACTTTTGTATAGCTAGCATCGTCGTGTTGGAGCGTTTGGTCAGGTAATCCTCCAACTGCCATATCTGCCCTATTAGACCTATCTAGGACTTAAAAACACTTTTGGTGATGTGTTCGTGTGTGTATTAACAGAATCCGATGCGTGGGAGCGCATTTCAGGACATCTGAATTTTTTGCTACTTTTGTATAGCTAGCATCGTCGTGTTGGAGCGTTTGGTCAGGTAATCCTCCAACTGCCATATCTGCCCTATTAGACCTATCTAGGACTTAAAAACACTTTTGGTGATGTGTTCGTGTGTGTATTAACAGAATCCGATGCGTGGAGCGCATTTCAGGACATCTGAATTTTTTGCTACTTTTGTATAGCTAGCATCGTCGTGTTGGAGCGTTTGGTCAGGTAATCCTCCAACTGCCATATCTGCCCTATTAGACCTATCTAGGACTTAAAAACACTTTTGGTGATGTGTTCGTGTGTGTATTAACAGAATCCGATGCGTGGGAGCGCATTTCAGGACATCTGAATTTTTTGCTACTTTTGTATAGCTAGCATCGTCGTGTTGGAGCGTTTGGTCAGGTAATCCTCCAACTGCCATATCTGCCCTATTAGACCTATCTAGGACTTAAAAACACTTTTGGTGATGTGTTCGTGTGTGTATTAACAGAATTCCGATTCGTGGGAGCGCATTTCAGGACATCTGAATTTTTTGCTACTTTTGTATAGCTAGCATCGTCGTGTTGGAGCGTTTGGTCAGGTAATCCTCCAACTGCCATATCTGCCCTATTAGACCTATCTAGGACTTAAAAACACTTTTGGTGATGTGTTCGTGTGTGTATTAACAGAATCCGATGCGTGGGAGCGCATTTCAGGACATCTGAATTTTTTGCTACTTTTGTATAGCTAGCATCGTCGTGTTGGAGCGTTTGGTCAGGTAATCCTCCAACTGCCATATCTGCCCTATTAGACCTATCTAGGACTTAAAAACACTTTTGGTGATATGTTCGTGTGTGTATTAACAGAATCCGATGCGTGGGAGCGCATTTCAGGACATCTGAATTTTTTGCTACTTTTGTATAGCTAGCATCGTCGTGTTGGAGCGTTTGGTGAGGTAATCCTCCAACTGCCATTCCTGCCCTATTAGACCTATCTAGGACTTAAAACACTTTTGGTGATGTGTTCGTGTGTGTATTAACAGAATCCGATGCGTGGGAGCGCATTTCAGGACATCTGAATTTTTTGCTACTTTTGTATAGCTAGCATCGTCGTGTTGGAGCGTTTGGTCAGGTAATCCTCCAACTGCCATATCTGCCCTATTAGACCTATCTAGGACTTAAAAACACTTTTGGTGATGTGTTCGTGTGTGTATTAACAGAATCCGATGCGTGGGAGCGCATTTCAGGACATCTGAATTTTTTGCTACTTTTGTATAGCTAGCATCGTCGTGTTGGAGCGTTTGGTCAGGTAATCCTCCAACTGCCATATCTGCCCTATTAGACCTATCTAGGACTTAAAAACACTTTTGGTGATGTGTTCGTGTGTGTATTAACAGAATCCGATGCGTGGGAGCGCATTTCAGGACATCTGAATTTTTTGCTACTTTTGTATAGCTAGCATCGTCGTGTTGGAGCGTTTGGTCAGGTAATCCTCCAACTGCCATATCTGCCCTATTAGACCTATCTAGGACTTAAAAACACTTTTGGTGATGTGTTCGTGTGTGTATTAACAGAATCCGATGCGTTGGAGCGCATTTCAGGACATCTGAATTTTTTGCTACTTTTGTATAGCTAGCATCGTCGTGTTGGAGCGTTTGGTCAGGTAATTGTCAGGTAATCCTCCAACTGCCATATCTGCCCTATTAGACCTATCTAGGACTTAAAAACACTTTTGGTGATGTGTTCGTGTGTGTATTAACAGAATCCGATGCGTGGGAGCGCATTTCAGGACATCTGAATTTTTTGCTACTTTTGTATAGCTAGCATCGTCGTGTTGGAGCGTTTGGTCAGGTAATCCTCCAACTGCCATATCTGCCCTATTAGACCTATCTAGGACTTAAAAACACTTTTGGTGATGTGTTCGTTTGTGTATTAACAGAATCCGGTGCGTGGGAGCGCATTTCAGGACATCTGAATTTTTTGCTACTTTTGTATAGCTAGCATCGTCGTGTTGGAGCGTTTGGTCAGGTAATCCTCCAACGGCCATATCTGCCCTATTAGACCTATCTAGGACTTAAAAACACTTTTGGTGATGTGTTCGTGTGTGTATTAACAGAATCCGATGCGTGGGAGCGCATTTCAGGACATCTGAATTTTTTGCTACTTTTGTATAGCTAGCATCGTCGTGTTGGAGCGTTTGGTCAGGTAATCCTCCAACTGCCATATCTGCCCTATTAGACCTATCTAGGACTTAAAAACACTTTTGGTGATGTGTTCGTGTGTGTATTAACAGAATCCGATGCGTGGGAGCGCATTTCAGGACATCTGAATTTTTTGCTACTTTTGTATAGCTAGCATCGTCGTGTTGGAGCGTTTGGTCAGGTAATCCTCCAACTGCCATATCTGCCCTATTAGAGCTATCTAGGACTTAAAAACACTTTTGGTGATGTGTTCGTGTGTGTATTAACAGAATCCGATGCGTGGGAGCGCATTTCAGGACAACTGAATTTTTTGCTACTTTTGTATAGCTAGCATCGTCGTGTTGGAGCGTTTGGTCAGGTAATCCTCCAACTGCCATATCTGCCCTATTAGACCTATCTAGGACTTAAAAACACTTTTGGTGATGTGTTCGTGTGTGTATTAACAGAATCCGATGCGTGGGAGCGCATTTCAGGACATCTGAATTTGTTGCTACTTTTGTATAGCTAGCATCGTCGTGTTGGAGCGTTTGGTCAGGTAATCCTCCAACTGCCATATCTGCCCTATTAGACCTATCTGGGACTTAAAAACACTTTTGGTGATGTGTTCGTGTGTGTATTAACAGAATCCGATGCGTGGGAGCGCATTTCAGGACATCTGAATTTTTTGCTACTTTTGTATAGCTAGCATCGTCGTGTTGGAGCGTTTGGTCAGGTAATCCTCCAACTGCCATATCTGCCCTATTAGACCTATCTAGGACTTAAAAACACTTTTGGTGATGTGTTCGTGTGTGTATTAACAGAATCCGATGCGTGGGAGCGCATTTCAGGACATCTGAATTTTTTGCTACTTTTGTATAGCTAGCATCGTCGTGTTGGAGCGTTTGGTCAGGTAATCCTCCAACTGCCATATCTGCCCTATTAGACCTATCTAGGACTTAAAAACACTTTTGGTGATATGTTCGTGTGTGTATTAACAGAATCCGATGCGTGGGAGCGCATTTCAGGACATCTGAATTTTTTGCTACTTTTGTATAGCTAGCATCGTCGTGTTGGAGCGTTTGGTGAGGTAATCCTCCAACTGCCATTCCTGCCCTATTAGACCTATCTAGGACTTAAAAACACTTTTGGTGATGTGTTCGTGTGTGTATTAACAGAATCCGATGCGTGGGAGCGCATTTCAGGACATCTGAATTTTTTGCTACTTTTGTATAGCTAGCATCGTCGTGTTGGAGCGTTTGGTCAGGTAATCCTCCAACTGCCATATCTGCCCTATTAGACCTATCTAGGACTTAAAAACACTTTTGGTGATGTGTTCGTGTGTGTATTAACAGAATCCGATGCGTGGGAGCGCATTTCAGGACATCTGAATTTTTTGCTACTTTTGTATAGCTAGCATCGTCGTGTTGGAGCGTTTGGTCAGGTAATCCTCCAACTGCCATATCTGCCCTATTAGACCTTTCTAGGACTTAAAAACACTTTTGGTGATGTGTTCGTGTGTGTATTAACAGAATCCGATGCGTTGGAGCGCATTTCAGGACATCTGAATTTTTTGCTACTTTTGTATAGCTAGCATCGTCGTGTTGGAGCGTTTGGTCAGGTAATTGTCAGGTAATCCTCCAACTGCCATATCTGCCCTATTAGACCTATCTAGGACTTAAAAACACTTTTGGTGATGTGTTCGTGTGTGTATTAACAGAATCCGATGCGTGGGAGCGCATTTCAGGACATCTGAATTTTTTGCTACTTTTGTATAGCTAGCATCGTCGTGTTGGAGCGTTTGGTCAGGTAATCCTCCAACTGCCATATCTGCCCTATTAGACCTATCTAGGACTTAAAAACACTTTTGGTGATGTGTTCGTTTGTGTATTAACAGAATCCGGTGCGTGGGAGCGCATTTCAGGACATCTGAATTTTTTGCTACTTTTGTATAGCTAGCATCGTCGTGTTGGAGCGTTTGGTCAGGTAATCCTCCAACGGCCATATCTGCCCTATTAGACCTATCTAGGACTTAAAAACACTTTTGGTGATGTGTTCGTGTGTGTATTAACAGAATCCGATGCGTGGGAGCGCATTTCAGGACATCTGAATTTTTTGCTACTTTTGTATAGCTAGCATCGTCGTGTTGGAGCGTTTGGTCAGGTAATCCTCCAACTGCCATATCTGCCCTATTAGACCTATCTAGGACTTAAAAACACTTTTGGTGATGTGTTCGTGTGTGTATTAACAGAATCCGATGCGTGGGAGCGCATTTCAGGACATCTGAATTTTTGCTACTTTTGTATAGCTAGCATCGTCGTGTTGGAGCGTTTGGTCAGGTAATCCTCTAACTGCCATATCTGCCCTATTAGAGCTATCTAGGACTTAAAAACACTTTTGGTGATGTGTTCGTGTGTGTATTAACAGAATCCGATGCGTGGGAGCGCATTTCAGGACAACTGAATTTTTTGCTACTTTTGTATAGCTAGCATCGTCGTGTTGGAGCGTTTGGTCAGGTAATCCTCCAACTGCCATATCTGCCCTATTAGACCTATCTAGGACTTAAAAACACTTTTGGTGATGTGTTCGTGTGTGTATTAACAGAATCCGATGCGTGGGAGCGCATTTCAGGACATCTGAATTTGTTGCTACTTTTGTATAGCTAGCATCGTCGTGTTGGAGCGTTTGGTCAGGTAATCCTCCAACTGCCATATCTGCCCTATTAGACCTATCTGGGACTTAAAAACACTTTTGGTGATGTGTTCGTGTGTGTATTAACAGAATCCGATGCGTGGGAGCGCATTTCAGGACATCTGAATTTTTTGCTACTTTTGTATAGCTAGCATCGTCGTGTTGGAGCGTTTGGTCAGGTAATCCTCCAACTGCCATATCTGCCCTATTAGACCTATCTGGGACTTAAAAACACTTTTGGTGATGTGTTCGTGTGTGTATTAACAGAATCCGATGCGTGGGAGCGCATTTCAGGACATCTGAATTTTTTGCTACTTTTGTATAGCTAGCATCGTCGTGTTGGAGCGTTTGGTCAGGTAATCCTCCAACTGCCATATCTGCCCTATTAGACCTATCTAGGACTTAAAAACACTTTTGGTGATATGTTCGTGTGTGTATTAACAGAATCCGATGCGTGGGAGCGCATTTCAGGACATCTGAATTTTTTGCTACTTTTGTATAGCTAGCATCGTCGTGTTGGAGCGTTTGGTGAGGTAATCCTCCAACTGCCATTCCTGCCCTATTAGACCTATCTAGGACTTAAAAACACTTTTGGTGATGTGTTCGTGTGTGTATTAACAGAATCCGATGCGTGGGAGCGCATTTCAGGACATCTGAATTTTTTGCTACTTTTGTATAGCTAGCATCGTCGTGTTGGAGCGTTTGGTCAGGTAATCCTCCAACTGCCATATCTGCCCTATTAGACCTATCTAGGACTTAAAAACACTTTTGGTGATGTGTTCGTGTGTGTATTAACAGAATCCGATGCGTGGGAGCGCATTTCAGGACATCTGAATTTTTTGCTACTTTTGTATAGCTAGCATCGTCGTGTTGGAGCGTTTGGTCAGGTAATCCTCCAACTGCCATATCTGCCCTATTAGACCTATCTAGGACTTAAAAACACTTTTGGTGATGTGTTCGTGTGTGTATTAACAGAATCCGATGCGTGGGAGCGCATTTCAGGACATCTGAATTTTTTGCTACTTTTGTATAGCTAGCATCGTCGTGTTGGAGCGTTTGGTCAGGTAATCCTCCAACTGCCATATCTGCCCTATTAGACCTTTCTAGGACTTAAAAACACTTTTGGTGATGTGTTCGTTGTGTGTATTAACAGAATCCGATGCGTGGGAGCGCATTCAGGACATCTGAATTTTTTGCTACTTTTGTATAGCTAGCATCGTCGTGTTGGAGCGTTTGGTCAGGTAATCCTCCAACTGCCATATCTGCCCTATTAGACCTATCTAGGACTTAAAAACACTTTTGGTGATGTGTTCGTGTGTGTATTAACAGAATCCGATGCGTTGGAGCGCATTTCAGGACATCTGAATTTTTTGCTACTTTTGTATAGCTAGCATCGTCGTGTTGGAGCGTTTGGTCAGTAATTGTCAGGTAATCCTCCAACTGCCATATCTGCCCTATTAGACCTATCTAGGACTTAAAAACACTTTTGGTGATGTGTTCGTGTGTGTATTAACAGAATCCGATGCGTGGGAGCGCATTTCAGGACATCTGAATTTTTTGCTACTTTTGTATAGCTAGCATCGTCGTGTTGGAGCGTTTGGTCAGGTAATCCTCCAACTGCCATATCTGCCCTATTAGACCTATCTAGGACTTAAAAACACTTTTGGTGATGTGTTCGTGTGTGTATTAACAGAATCCGATTCGTGGGAGCGCATTTCAGGACATCTGAATTTTTTGCTACTTTTGTATAGCTAGCATCGTCGTGTTGGAGCGTTTGGTCAGGTAATCCTCCAACTGCCATATCTGCCCTATTAGACCTATCTAGGACTTAAAAACACTTTTGGTGATGTGTTCGTGTGTGTATTAACAGAATCCGATGCGTGGGAGCGCATTTCAGGACATCTGAATTTTTTGCTACTTTTGTATAGCTAGCATCGTCGTGTTGGAGCGTTTGGTCAGGTAATCCTCCAACTGCCATATCTGCCCCTATTAGACCTATCTAGGACTTAAAAACACTTTTGGTGATGTGTTCGTGTGTGTATTAACAGAATCCGATGCGTTGGAGCGCATTTCAGGACATCTGAATTTTTTGCTACTTTTGTATAGCTAGCATCGTCGTGTTGGAGCGTTTGGTCAGGTAATCCTCCAACTGCCATATCTGCCCTATTAGACCTATCTAGGACTTAAAAACACTTTTGGTGATGTGTTCGTGTGTGTATTAACAGAATCCGATGCGTGGGAGCGCATTTCAGGACATCTGAATTTTTTGCTACTTTTGTATAGCTAGCATCGTCGTGTTGGAGCGTTTGGTCAGGTAATCCTCCAACTGCCATATCTGCCCTATTAGACCTATCTAGGACTTAAAAACACTTTTGGTGATGTGTTCGTGTGTGTATTAACAGAATCCGATGCGTGGGAGCGCATTTCAGGACATCTGAATTTTTTGCTACTTTTGTATAGCTAGCATCGTCGTGTTGGAGCGTTTGGTCAGGTAATCCTCCAACTGCCATATCTGCCCTATTAGACCTATCTAGGACTTAAAGACACTTTTGGTGATGTGTTCGTGTGTGTATTAACAGAATCCGATGCGTGGGAGCGCATTTCAGGACATCTGGATTTTTTGCTACTTTTGTATAGCTAGCATCGTCGTGTTGGAGCGTTTGGTGAGGTAATCCTCCAACTGCCATATCTGCCCTATTAGACCTATCTAGGACTTAAAAACACTTTTGGTGATGTGTTCGTGTGTGTATTAACAGAATCCGATGCGTGGGAGCGCATTTCAGGACATCTGAATTTTTTGCTACTTTTGTATAGCTAGCATCGTCGTGTTGGAGCGTTTGGTCAGGTAATCCTCCAACTGCCATATCTGCCCTATTAGAGCTATCTAGGACTTAAAAACACTTTTGGTGATGTGTTCGTGTGTGTATTAACAGAATCCGATGCGTGGGAGCGCATTTCAGGACAACTGAATTTTTTGCTACTTTTGTATAGCTAGCATCGTCGTGTTGGAGCGTTTGGTCAGGTAATCCTCCAACTGCCATATCTGCCCTATTAGACCTATCTAGGACTTAAAAACACTTTTGGTGATGTGTTCGTGTGTGTATTAACAGAATCCGATTCGTGGGAGCGCATTTCAGGACATCTGAATTTTTTGCTACTTTTGTATAGCTAGCATCGTCGTGTTGGAGCGTTTGGTCAGGTAATCCTCCAACTGCCATATCTGCCCTATTAGACCTATCTAGGACTTAAAAACACTTTTGGTGATGTGTTCGTGTGTGTATTAACAGAATCCGATGCGTGGGAGCGCATTTCAGGACATCTGAATTTTTTGCTACTTTTGTATAGCTAGCATCGTCGTGTTGGAGCGTTTGGTCAGGTAATCCTCCAACTGCCATATCTGCCCTATTAGACCTATCTAGGACTTAAAAACACTTTTGGTGATGTGTTCGTGTGTGTATTAACAGAATCCGATGCGTGGGAGCGCATTTCAGGACATCTGAATTTTTTGCTACTTTTGTATAGCTAGCATCGTCGTGTTGGAGCGTTTGGTCAGGTAATCCTCCAACTGCCATATCTGCCCTATTAGACCTATCTAGGACTTAAAAACACTTTTGGTGATGTGTTCGTGTGTGTATTAACAGAATCCGATGCGTGGGAGCGCATTTCAGGACATCTGAATTTTTTGCTACTTTTGTATAGCTAGCATCGTCGTGTTGGAGCGTTTGGTCAGGTAATCCTCCAACTGCCATATCTGCCCTATTAGACCTATCTAGGACTTAAAAACACTTTTGGTGATGTGTTCGTGTGTGTATTAACAGAATCCGATGCGTGGGAGCGCATTTCAGGACATCTGAATTTTTTGCTACTTTTGTATAGCTAGCATCGTCGTGTTGGAGCGTTTGGTCAGGTAATCCTCCAACTGCCATATCTGCCCTATTAGACCTATCTAGGACTTAAAGACACTTTTGGTGATGTGTTCGTGTGTGTATTAACAGAATCCGATGCGTGGGAGCGCATTTCAGGACATCTGAATTTTTTGCTACTTTTGTATAGCTAGCATCGTCGTGTTGGAGCGTTTGGTCAAGTAATCCTCCAACTGCCATATCTGCCCTATTAGACCTATCTAGGACTTAAAAACACTTTTGGTGATGTGTTCGTGTGTGTATTAACAGAATCCGATGCGTGGGAGCGCATTTCAGGACATCTGAATTTTTTGCTACTTTTGTATAGCTAGCATCGTCGTGTTGGAGCGTTTGGTCAGGTAATCCTCCAACTGCCATATCTGCCCTATTAGACCTATCTAGGACTTACAGACACTTTTGGTGATGTGTTCGTGTGTGTATTAACAGAATCCGATGCGTGGGAGCGCATTTCAGGACATCTGAATTTTTTGCTACTTTTGAATAGCTAGCATCGTCGTGTTGGAGCGTTCGGTCAGGTAATTGTCAGGTAATCCTCCAACTGCCATATCTGCCCTATTAGACCTATTTAGGACTTAAAAACACTTTTGGTGATGTGTTCGTGTGTGTATTAACAGAATCCGATGCGTGGGAGCGCATTTCAGGACATCTGAATTTTTTGCTACTTTTGTATAGCTAGCATCGTCGTGTTGGAGCGTTTGGTCAGGTAATCCTCTAACTGCCATATCTGCCCTATTAGACCTATCTAGGACTTAAAAACACTTTTGGTGATGTGTTCGTGTGTGTATTAACAGAATCCGATGCGTGGGAGCGCATTTCAGGACATCTGAATTTTTTGCTACTTTTGTATAGCTAGCATCGTCGTGTTGGAGCGTTTGGTCAGGTAATCCTCCAACTGCCATATCTGCCCTATTAGACCTATCTAGGACTTAAAAACACTTTTGGTGATGTGTTCGTGTGTGTATTAACAGAATCCGATGCGTTGGAGCGCATTTCAGGACATCTGAATTTTTTGCTACTTTTGTATAGCTAGCATCGTCGTGTTGGAGCGTTTGGTCAGGTAATTGTCAGGTAATGCTTCAACTGCCATATCTGCCCTATTAGACCTATCTAGGACTTAAAAACACTTTTGGTGATGTGTTCGTGTGTGTATTAACAGAATCCGATGCGTTGGGGCGCATTTCAGGACATCTGAATTTTTTGCTACTTTTGTATAGCATCGTCGTGTTGGAGCGTTTGGTCAGGTAATCCTCCAACTGCCATATCTGCCCTATTAGACCTATCTAGGACTTAAAAACACTTTTGGTGATGTGTTCGTGTGTGTATTAACAGAATCCGATGCGTTGGAGCGCATTTCAGGACATCTGAATTTTTTGCTACTTTTGTATAGCTAGCATCGTCGTATTGGAGCGTTTGGTCAGGTAATCCTCCAACTGCCATATCTGCCCTATTAGACCTATCTAGGACTTAAAAACACTTTTGGTGATGTGTTCGTGTGTGTATTAACAGAATCCGATGCGTGGGAGCGCATTTCAGGACATCTGAATTTTTTGCTACTTTTGTATAGCTAGCATCGTCGTGTTGGAGCGTTTGGTCAGGTAATTGTCAGGTAATCCTCCAACTGCCATATCTGCCCTATTAGACCTATCTAGGACTTAAAAACACTTTTGGTGATGTGTTCGTGTGTATATTAACAGAATCCGATGCGTGTGAGCGCATTTCAGGACATCTGAATTTTTTGCTACTTTTGTATAGCTAGCATCGTCGTGTTGGAGCGTTTGGTCAGGTAATCCTCCAACTGCCATATCTGCCCTATTAGACCTATCTAGGACTTAAAAACACTTTTGGTGATGTGTTCGTGTGTGTATTAACAGAATCCGATGCGTGGGAGCGCATTTCAGGACATCTGAATTTTTTGCTACTTTTGTATAGCTAGCATCGTCGTGTTGGAGCGTTTGGTCAGGTAATCCTCCAACTGCCATATCTGCCCTATTAGACCTATCTAGGACTTAAAAACACTTTTGGTGATGTGTTCGTGTGTGTATTAACAGAATCCGATGCGTGGGAGCGCATTTCAGGACATCTGAATTTTTTGCTATTTTTGTATAGCTAGCATCGTCGTGTTGGAGCGTTTGGTCAGGTAATCCTCCAACTGCCATATCTGCCCTATTAGACCTATCTAGGACTTAAAAACACTTTTGGTGATGTGTTCGTGTGTGTATTAACAGAATCCGATGCGTGGGAGCGCATTTCAGGACATCTGAATTTTTTGCTACTTTTGTATAGCTAGCATCGTCGTGTTGGAGCGTTTGGTCAGGTAATCCTCCAACTGCCATATCTGCCCTATTAGACCTATCTAGGACTTAAAAACACTTTTGGTGATGTGTTCGTGTGTGTATTAACAGAATCCGATGCGTGGGAGCGCATTTCAGGACATCTGAATTTTTTGCTACTTTTGTATAGCTAGCATCGTCGTGTTGGAGCGTTTGGTCAGGTAATCCTCCAACTGCCATATCTGCCCTATTAGACCTATCAAAGGACTTAAAAACACTTTTGGTGATGTGTTCGTGTGTGTATTAACAGAATCCGATGCGTGGGAGCGCATTTCAGGACATCTGAATTTTTTGCTACTTTTGTATAGCTAGCATCGTCGTGTTGGAGCGTTTGGTCAGGTAATCCTCCAACTGCCATATCTGCCCTATTAGACCTATCTAGGACTTAAAAACACTTTTGGTGATGTGTTCGTGTGTGTATTAACAGAATCCGATGCGTTGGAGCGCATTTCAGGACATCTGAATTTTTTGCTACTTTTGTATAGCTAGCAACGTCGTGTTGGAGCGTTTGGTCAGGTAATTGTCAGGTAATCCTCCAACTGCCATATCTGCCCTATTAGACCTATCTAGGACTTAAAAACACTTTTGGTGATGTGTTCGTGTGTGTATTAACAGAATCCGATGCGTGGGAGCGCATTTCAGGACATCTGAATTTTTTGCTACTTTTGTATAGCTAGCATCGTCGTGTTGGAGCGTTTGGTCAGGTAATTGTCAGGTAATCCTCCAACTGCCATATCTGCCCTATTAGACCTATCTAGGACTTAAAAACACTTTTGGTGATGTGTTCGTGTGTGTATTAACAGAATCCGATGCGTGGGAGCGCATTTCAGGACATCTGAATTTTTTGCTACTTTTGTATAGCTAGCATCGTCGTGTTGGAGCGTTTGGTGAGGTAATCCTCCAACTGCCATATCTGCCCTATTAGACCTATCTAGGACTTAAAAACACTTTTGGTGATGTGTTCGTGTGTGTATTAACAGAATCCGATGCGTGGGAGCGCATTTCAGGACATCTGAATTTTTTGCTACTTTTGTATAGCTAGCATCGTCGTGTTGGAGCGTTTGGTCAGGTAATTGTCAGGTAATCCTCCAACTGCCATATCTGCCCTATTAGACCTATCTAGGACTTAAAAACACTTTTGGTGATGTGTTCGTGTGTGTATTAACAGAATCCGATGCGTGGGAGCGCATTTCAGGACATCTGAATTTTTTGCTACTTTTGTATAGCTAGCATCGTCTTGTTGGAGCGTTTGGTCAGGTAATCCTCCAACTGCCATATCTGCCCTATTAGACCTATCTAGGACTTAAAAACACTTTTGGTGATGTGTTCGTGTGTGTATTAACAGAATCCGATGCGTTGGAGCGCATTTCAGGACATCTGAATTTTTTGCTACTTTTGTATAGCTAGTATCGTCGTGTTGGAGCGTTTGGTCAGGTAATCCTCCAACTGCCATATCTGCCCTATTAGACCTATCTAGGACTTAAAAACACTTTTGGTGATGTGTTCGTGTGTGTATTAACAGAATCCGATGCGTGGGAGCGCATTTCAGGACATCTGAATTTTTTGCTACTTTTGTATAGTTAGCATCGTCGTGTTGGAGCGTTTGGTCAGGTAATCCTCCAACTGCCATATCTGCCCTATTAGACCTATCTAGGACTTAAAAACACTTTTGGTGATGTTTTCGTGTGTATATTAACAGAATCCGATGCGTGGGAGCGCATTTCAGGACATCTGAATTTTTTGCTACTTTTGTATAGCTAGCATCGTCGTGTTGGAGCGTTTGGTCAGGTAATTGTCAGGTAATCCTCCAACTGCCATATCTGCCCTATTAGACCTATCTAGGACTTAAAAACACTTTTGGTGATGTGTTCGTGTGTGTATTAACAGAATCCGATGCGTGGGAGCGCATTTCAGGACATCTGAATTTTTTGCTACTTTTGTATAGCTAGCATCGTCGTGTTGGAGCGTTTGGTCAGGTAATTGTCAGGTAATCCTCCAACTGCCATATCTGCCCTATTAGACCTATCTAGGACTTAAAAACACTTTTGGTGATGTGTTCGTGTGTGTATTAACAGAATCCGATCCGTGGGAGCGCATTTCAGGACATCTGAATTTTTTGCTACTTTTGTATAGCTAGCATCGTCGTGTTGGAGCGTTAGGTCAGGTAATTGTCAGGTAATCCTCCAACTGCCATATCTGCCCTATTAGACCTATCTAGGACTTAAAAACACTTTTGGTGATGTGTTCGTGTGTGTATTAACAGAATCCGATCCGTGGGAGCGCATTTCAGGACATCTGAATTTTTTGCTACTTTTGTATAGCTAGCATCGTCGTGTTGGAGCGTTTGGTCAGGTAATCCTCCAACTGCCATATCTGCCCTATTAGACCTATCTAGGACTTAAAAACACTTTTGGTGATGTGTTCGTGTGTGTATTAACAGAATCCGCTGCGTTGGAGCTCATTTCAGGACATCTGAATTTGTTGCTACTTTTGTATAGCTAGCATCGTCGTGTTGGAGCGTTTGGTCAGGTAATCCTCCAACTACCATATCTGCCCTATTAGACCTATCTAGGACTTAAAAACACTTTTGGTGATTTGTTCGTGTGTGTATTAACAGAATCCGATGCGTGGGAGCGCATTTCAGGACATCTGAATTTTTTGCTACTTTTGTATAGCTAGCATCGTCGTGTTGGAGCGTTTGGTCAGGTAATCCTCCAACTGCCATATCTGCCCTATTAGACCTATCTAGGACTTAAAGACACTTTTGGTGATGTGTTCGTGTGTGTATTAACAGAATCCGGTGCGTGGGAGCGCATTTCAGGACATCTGAATTTTTTGCTACTTTTGTATAGCTAGCATCGTCGTGTTGGAGCGTTTGGTCAGGTAATTGTCAGGTAATCCTCCAACTGCCATATCTGCCCTATTAGACCTATCTAGGACTTAAAAACACTTTTGGTGATGTGTTCGTGTGTGTATTAACAGAATCCGATCCGTGGGAGCGCATTTCAGGACATCTGAATTTTTGCTACTTTTGTATAGCTAGCATCGTCGTGTTGGAGCGTTAGGTCAGGTAATTGTCAGGTAATCCTCCAACTGCCATATCTGCCCTATTAGACCTATCTAGGACTTAAAAACACTTTTGGTGATGTGTTCGTGTGTGTATTAACAGAATCCGATCCGTGGGAGCGCATTTCAGGACATCTGAATTTTTTGCTACTTTTGTATAGCTAGCATCGTCGTGTTGGAGCGTTTGGTCAGGTAATCCTCCAACTGCCATATCTGCCCTATTAGACCTATCTAGGACTTAAAAACACTTTTGGTGATGTGTTCGTGTGTGTATTAACAGAATCCGCTGCGTTGGAGCTCATTTCAGGACATCTGAATTTGTTGCTACTTTTGTATAGCTAGCATCGTCGTGTTGGAGCGTTTGGTCAGGTAATCCTCCAACTACCATATCTGCCCTATTAGACCTATCTAGGACTTAAAAACACTTTTGGTGATTTGTTCGTGTGTGTATTAACAGAATCCGATGCGTGGGAGCGCATTTCAGGACATCTGAATTTTTTGCTACTTTTGTATAGCTAGCATCGTCGTGTTGGAGCGTTTGGTCAGGTAATCCTCCAACTGCCATATCTGCCCTATTAGACCTATCTAGGACTTAAAGACACTTTTGGTGATGTGTTCGTGTGTGTATTAACAGAATCCGGTGCGTGGGAGCGCATTTCAGGACATCTGAATTTTTTGCTACTTTTGTATAGCTAGCATCGTCGTGTTCGAGCGTTTGGTCAGGTAATTGTCAGGTAATCCTCCAACTGCCATATCTGCCCTATTAGACCTATCTAGGACTTAAAGACACTTTTGGTGATGTGTTCGTGTGTGTATTAACAGAATCCGATGCGTGGGAGCGCATTTCAGGACATCTGAATTTTTTGCTACTTTTGTATAGCTAGCATCGTCGTGTTGGAGCGTTTGGTCAGGTAATTGCCAGGTAATCCTCCAACTGCCATATCTGCCCTATTAGACCTATCTAGGACTTAAAAACACTTTTGGTGATGTGTTCGTGTGTGTATTAACAGAATCCGACGCGTGGGAGCGCATTTCAGGACATCTGAATTTTTTGCTACTTTTGTATAGCTACCATCGTCGTGTTGGAGCGTTTGGTCAGGTAATCCTCCAACTGCCATACCTGCCCTATTAGACCTATCTAGGACTTAAAAACACTTTTGGTGATGTGTTCGTATGTGTATTAACAGAATCCGGTGCGTGGGAGCGCATTTCAGGACATCTGAATTTTTTGCTACTTTTGTATAGCTAGCATCGTCGTGTTGGAGCGTTTGGTCAGGTAATTGTCAGGTAATCCTCCAACTGCCATATCTGCCCTATTAGACCTATCTAGGACTTAAAAACACTTTTGGTGATGTGTTCGTGTGTGTATTAACAGAATCCGATGCGTGGGAGCGCATTTCAGGACATCTGAATTTTTTGCTACTTTTGTATAGCTAGCATCGTCGTGTTGGAGCGTTTGGTCAGGTAATTGTCAGGTAATCCTCCAACTGCCATATCTGCCCTATTAGACCTATCTAGGACTTAAAAACACTTTTGGTGATGTGTTCGTGTGTGTATTAACAAATTCCGATGCGTGGGAGCGCATTTCAGGACATCTGAATTTTTTGCTACTTTTGTATATATCGTCGTGTTGGAGCGTTTGGTCAGGTAATCCTCCAACTGCCATATCAGCCCTATTAGACCTATCTAGGACTTAAAAACACTTTTGGTGATGTGTTCGTGTGTGTATTAACAGAATCCGATGCGTGGGAGCGCATTTCAGGACATCTGAATTTTTTGCTACTTTTGTATAGCTAGCATCGTCGTGTTGGAGCGTTTGGTCAGGTTATTGTCAGGTAATCCTCCAACTGCCATATCTGCCCTATTAGACCTATCTAGGACTTAAAAACACTTTTGGTGATGTGTTCGTGTGTGTATTAACAAAATCCGATGCGTGGGAGCGCATTTCAGGACATCTGAATTTTTTGCTACTTTTGTATAGCTAGCATCGTCGTGTTGGAGCGTTTGGTCAGGTAATTGTCAGGTAATCCTCCAACTGCCATATCTGCCCTATTAGACCTATCTAGGACTTAAAAACACTTTTGGTGATGTGTTCGTGTGTGTATTAACAGAATCCGATGCGTTGGAGCGCATTTCAGGACATCTGAATTTTTTGCTACTTTTGTATAGCTAGCATTGTCGTGTTGGAGCGTTTGGTCAGGTAATCCTCCAACTGCCATATCTGTCCTATTAGACCTATCTAGGACTTAAAAACACTTTTGGTGATGTGTTCGTGTGTGTATTAACAGAATCCGATGCGTGGGAGCGCATTTCAGGACATCTGAATTTTTTGCTACTTTTGTATAGCTAGCATCGTCGTGTTGGAGCGTTTGGTCAGGTAATCCTCCAACTGCCATATCTGCCCTATTAGACCTATCTAGGACTTAAAAACACTTTTGGTGATGTGTTCGTGTGTGTATTAACAGAATCCGATGCGTTGGAGCGCATTTCAGGACATCTGAATTTTTTGCTACTTTTGTATAGCTAGCATCGTCGTGTTGGAGCGTTTGGTCAGGTAATCCTCCAACTGCCATATCTGCCCTATTAGACCTATCTAGGACTTAAAAACACTTTTGGTGATGTGTTCGTGTGTGTATTAACAGAATCCGATGCGTGGGAGCGCATTTCAGGACATCTGAATTTTTTGCTACTTTTGTATAGCTAGCATCGTCGTGTTGGAGCGTTTGGTCAGGTAATCCTCCAACTGCCATATCTGCCCTATTAGACCTATCTAGGACTTAAAAACACTTTTGGTGATGTGTTCGTGTGTGTATTAACAGAATCCGATGCGTTGGAGCGCATTTCAGGACATCTGAATTTTTTGCTACTTTTGTATAGCTAGCATCGTCGTGTTGGAGCGTTTGGTCAGGTAATCCTCCAACTGCCATATCTGCCCTATTAGACCTATCTAGGACTTACAAACACTTTTGGTGATGTGTTCGTGTGTGTATTAACAGAATCCGATGCGTGGGAGCGCATTTCAGGACATCTGAATTTTTTGCTACTTTTGTATAGCTAGCATCGTCGTGTTGGAGCGTTTGGTCAGGTAATCCTCCAACTGCCATATCTGCCCTATTAGACCTATCTAGGACTTAAAAACACTTTTGGTGATGTGTTCGTGTGTGTATTAACAGAATCCGATGCGTGGGAGCGCATTTCAGGACATCTGAATTTTTTGCTACTTTTGTATAGCTAGCATCGTCGTGTTGGAGCGTTTGGTCAGGTAATCCTCCAACTGCCATATCTGCCCTATTAGACCTATCTAGGACTTAAAAACACTTTTTGTGATGTGTTCGTGGGTGTATTAACAAAATCCGATGCGTGGGAGCGCATTTCAGGACATCTGAATTTTTTGCTACTTTTGTATAGCTAGCATCGTCGTGTTGGAGCGTTTGGTCAGGTAATCCTCCAACTGCCATATCTGCCCTATTAGACCTATCTGGGACTTAAAAACACTATTGGTGATGTGTTCGTGTGTGTATTAACAAAATCCGATGCGTGGGAGCGCATTTCAGGACATCTGAATTTTTTGCTACTTTTGTTTAGCTAGCATCGTCGTGTTGGAGCGTTTGGTCAGGTAATTGTCAGGTAATCCTCCAACTGCCATATCTGCCCTATTAGACCTATCTAGGACTTAAAAACACTTTTGGTGATGTGTTCGTGTGTGTATTAACAAAATCCGATGCGTGGGAGCGCATTTCAGGACATCTGAATTTTTTGCTACTTTTGTATAGCTAGCATCGTCGTGTTGGAGCGTTTGGTCAGGTAATTGTCAGGTAATCCTCCAACTGCCATATCTGCCCTATTAGACCTATCTAGGACTTAAAAACACTTTTGGTGATGTGTTCGTGTGTGTATTAACAGAATCCGATGCGTGGGAGCGCATTTCAGGACATCTGAATTTTTTGCTACTTTTGTATAGCTAGCATCGTCGTGTTGGAGCGTTTGGTCAGGTAATCCTCCAACAGCCATATCTGCCCTATTAGACCTATCTAGGACTTAAAAACACTTTTGGTGATGTGTTCGTGTGTGTATTAACAGAATCCGATGCGTGGGAGCGCATTTCAGGACATCTGAATTTTTTGCTACTTTTGTATAGCTAGCATCGTCGTGTTGGAGCGTTTGGTCAGGTAATCCTCCAACTGCCATATCTGCCCTATTAGACCTATCTAGGACTTAAAAACACTTTTGGTGATGTGTTCGTGTGTGTATTAACAGAATCCGATGCGTTGGAGCGCATTTCAGGACATCTGAATTTTTTGCTACTTTTGTATAGCTAGCATCGTCGTGTTGGAGCGTTTGGTCAGGTAATCCTCCAACTGCCATATCTGCCCTATTAGACCTATCTAGGACTTAAAAACACTTTTGGTGATGTGTTCGTGTGTGTATTAACAGAATCCGATGCGTGGGAGCGCATTTCAGGACATCTGAATTTTTTGCTACTTTTGTATAGCTAGCATCGTCGTGTTGGAGCGTTTGGTCAGGTAATCCTCCAACTGCCATATCTGCCCTATTAGACCTATCTAGGACTTAAAAACACTTTTGGTGATGTGTTCGTGTGTGTATTAACAGAATCCGATGCGTTGGAGCGCATTTCAGGACATCTGAATTTTTTGCTACTTTTGTATAGCTAGCATCGTCGTGTTGGAGCGTTTGGTCAGGTAATCCTCCAACTGCCATATCTGCCCTATTAGACCTATCTAGGACTTACAAACACTTTTGGTGATGTGTTCGTGTGTGTATTAACAGAATCCGATGCGTGGGAGCGCATTTCAGGACATCTGAATTTTTTGCTACTTTTGTATAGCTAGCATCGTCGTGTTGGAGCGTTTGGTCAGGTAATCCTCCAACTGCCATATCTGCCCTATTAGACCTATCTAGGACTTAAAAACACTTTTGGTGATGTGTTCGTGTGTGTATTAACAGAATCCGATGCGTGGGAGCGCATTTCAGGACATCTGAATTTTTTGCTACTTTTGTATAGCTAGCATCGTCGTGTTGGAGCGTTTGGTCAGGTAATCCTCCAACTGCCATATCTGCCCTATTAGACCTATCTAGGACTTAAAAACACTTTTTGTGATGTGTTCGTGGGTGTATTAACAAAATCCGATGCGTGGGAGCGCATTTCAGGACATCTGAATTTTTTGCTACTTTTGTATAGCTAGCATCGTCGTGTTGGAGCGTTTGGTCAGGTAATCCTCCAACTGCCATATCTGCCCTATTAGACCTATCTGGGACTTAAAAACACTATTGGTGATGTGTTCGTGTGTGTATTAACAAAATCCGATGCGTGGGAGCGCATTTCAGGACATCTGAATTTTTTGCTACTTTTGTTTAGCTAGCATCGTCGTGTTGGAGCGTTTGGTCAGGTAATTGTCAGGTAATCCTCCAACTGCCATATCTGCCCTATTAGACCTATCTAGGACTTAAAAACACTTTTGGTGATGTGTTCGTGTGTGTATTAACAAAATCCGATGCGTGGGAGCGCATTTCAGGACATCTGAATTTTTTGCTACTTTTGTATAGCTAGCATCGTCGTGTTGGAGCGTTTGGTCAGGTAATTGTCAGGTAATCCTCCAACTGCCATATCTGCCCTATTAGACCTATCTAGGACTTAAAAACACTTTTGGTGATGTGTTCGTGTGTGTATTAACAGAATCCGATGCGTGGGAGCGCATTTCAGGACATCTGAATTTTTTGCTACTTTTGTATAGCTAGCATCGTCGTGTTGGAGCGTTTGGTCAGGTAATCCTCCAACAGCCATATCTGCCCTATTAGACCTATCTAGGACTTAAAAACACTTTTGGTGATGTGTTCGTGTGTGTATTAACAGAATCCGATGCGTGGGAGCGCATTTCAGGACATCTGAATTTTTTGCTACTTTTGTATAGCTAGCATCGTCGTGTTGGAGCGTTTGGTCAGGTAATCCTCCAACTGCCATATCTGCCCTATTAGACCTATCTAGGACTTAAAAACACTTTTGGTGATGTGTTCGTGTGTGTATTAACAGAATCCGATGCGTTGGAGCGCATTTCAGGACATCTGAATTTTTTGCTACTTTTGTATAGCTAGCATCGTCGTGTTGGAGCGTTTGGTCAGGTAATTGTCAGGTAATCCTCCAACTGCCATATCTGCCTTATTAGACCTATCTAGGACTTAAAAACACTTTTGGTGATGTGTTCGTGTGTGTATTAACAGAATCCGATGCGTGGGAGCGCATTTCAGGACATCTGAATTTTTTGCTACTTTTGTATAGCTAGCATCGTCGTGTTGGAGCGTTTGGTCAGGTAATCCTCCAACTGCCATATCTGCCCTATTAGACCTATCTAGGACTTAAAAACACGTTTGGTGATGTGTTCGTGTGTGTATTAACAGAATCCGATGCGTGGGAGCGCATTTCAGGACATCTGAATTTTTTGCTACTTTTGTATAGCTAGCATCGTCGTGTTGGAGCGTTTGGTCAGGTAATCCTCCAACTGCCATATCTGCCCTATTAGACCTATCTAGGACTTAAAAACACTTTTGGTGATGTGTTCGTGTGTGTATTAACAGAATCCGGTGCGTGGGAGCGCATTTCAGGACATCTGAATTTTTTGCTACTTTTGTATAGCTAGCATCGTCGTGTTGGAGCGTTTGGTCAGGTAATCCTCCAACTGCCATATCTGCCCTATTAGACCTATCTAGGACTTAAAGACACTTTTGGTGATGTGTTCGTGTGTGTATTAACAGAATCCGATGCGTGGGAGCGCATTTCAGGACATCTGAATTTTTTGCTACTTTTGTATAGCTAGCATCGTCGTGTTATCGTCGTGTTGGAGCGTTTGGTCAGGTAATCCTCCAACTGCCATATCTGCCCTATTAGACCTATATAGGACTTAAAAACACTTTTGGTGATGTGTTCGTGTGTGTATTAACAGAATCCGATGCGTTGGAGCGCAGGACATCTGAATTTTTTGCTACTTTTGTATAGCTAGCATCGTCGTGTTGGAGCGTTTGGTCAGATAATTGTCAGGTAATCCTCCAACTGCCATATCTGCCTTATTAGACCTATCTAGGACTTAAAAACACTTTTGGTGATGAGTTCGTGTGTGTATTAACAGAATCCGATGCGTGGGAGCGCATTTCAGGACATCTGAATTTTTTGCTACTTTTGTATAGCTAGCATCGTCGTGTTGGAGCGTTTGGTCAGGTAATCCTCCAACTGCCATATCTGCCCTATTAGACCTATCTAGGACTTAAAAACACTTTTGGTGATGTGTTCGTGTGTGTATTAACAGAATCCGATGCGTGGGAGCGCATTTCAGGACATCTGAATTTTTAGCTAGCATCGTCGTGTTGGAGCGTTTGGTCAGGTAATTGTCAGGTAATCCTCCAACTGCCATATCTGCCTTATTAGACCTATCTAGGACTTAAAAACACTTTTGGTGATGTGTTCGTGTGTGTATTAACAGAATCCGATGCGTGGGAGCGCATTTCAGGACATCTGAATTTTTTATTACTTTTGTATAGCTAGCATCGTCGTGTTGGAGCGTTTGGTCAGGTAATCCTTCAACTGGCAGTTGCCACTTTTCTCTGCAGGCAGTTCTACCTCCTCTTTTTTCAAAAATCATTGTCTTGAATTTTTCCATATTCACAATTAGACTCCATAGATTGAAGTATTCATGTAAACGGTCGATCATCAATTGTAAAGCTTCCGGCGAGTTTACCAACAACACTATGTCATCCGCAGACAGGAGGGCTTTAATGTGGACTCCTGCAAATTCAACTGGCAGTTGGAGGATTACCTGACCAAACGCTCCAACACGACGATGCTAGCTATACAAAAGTAGCAACAAATTCAGATGTCCTGAAATGCGCTCCAACGCATCGGATTCTGTTAATACACACACGAACACATCACCAAAAGTGTTTTTAAGTCCTAGATAGGTCTAATAGGGCAGATATGGCAGTTGGAGGATTACCTGACCAAACGCTCCAACACGACGATGCTAGCTATACAAAAGTAGCAAAAAATTCAGATGTCCTGAAATGCGCTCCCACGCATCGGATTCTGTTAATACACACACGAACACATCACCAAAAGTTTTTTTAAGTCCTAGATAGGTCTAATAGGGCAGATATGGCAGTTGGAGGATTACCTGACCAAACGCTCCAACACGACGATGCTAGCTATACAAAAGTAGCAAAAAATTCAGATGTCCTGAAATGCGCTCCCACGCATCGGATTCTGTTAATACACACACGAACACATCACCAAAAGTGTCTTTAAGTCCTAGATAGGTCTAATAGGGCAGATATGGCAGTTGGAGGATTACCTGACCAAACGCTCCAACACGACGATGCTAGCTATACAAAAGTAGCAAAAAATTCAGATGTCCTGAAATGCGCTCCCACGCACCGGATTCTGTTAATACACACACGAACACATCACCAAAAGTGTTTTTAAGTCCTAGATAGGTCTAATAGGGCAGATATGGCAGTTGGAGGATTACCTGACCAAACGCTCCAACACGACGATGCTAGCTATACAAAAGTAGCAAAAAATTCAGATGTCCTGAAATGCGCTCCCACGCATCGGATTCTGTTAATACACACACGAACACATCACCAAAAGTGTTTTTAAGTCCTAGATAGGTCTAATAGGGCAGATATGGCAGTTGGAGGATTACCTGACCAAACGCTCCAACACGACGATGCTAGCTATACAAAAGTAGCAAAAAATTCAGATGTCCTGAAATGCGCTCCCACGCATCGGATTCTGTTAATACACACACGAACACATCACCAAAAGTGTTTTTAAGTCCTAGATAGGTCTAATAGGGCAGATATGGCAGTTGGAGGATTACCTGACAATTACCTGACCAAACGCTCCAACACGACGATGCTAGCTATACAAAAGTAGCAAAAAATTCAGATGTCCTGAAATGCGCTCCCACGCATCGGATTCTGTTAATACACACACGAACACATCACCAAAAGTGTTTTTAAGTCCTAGATAGGTCTAATAGGGCAGATATGGCAGTTGGAGGATTACCTGACCAAACGCTCCAACACGACGATGCTAGCTATACAAGAGTAGCAAAAAATTCAGATGTCCTGAAATGCGCTCCCACGCATCGGATTCTGTTAATACACACACGAACACATCACCAAAAGTGTTTTTAAGTCCTAGATAGGTCTAATAAGGCAGATATGGCAGTTGGAGGATTACCTGACAATTACCTGACCAAACGCTCCAACACGACGATGCTAGCTATACAAAAGTAGCAAAAAATTCAGATGTCCTGAAATGCGCTCCAACGCATCGGATTCTGTTAATACACACACGAACACATCACCAAAAGTGTTTTAAGTCCTAGATAGGTCTAATAGGGCAGATATGGCAGTTGGAGGATTACCTGACCAAACGCTCCAACACGACGATGCTAGCTATACAAAAGTAGCAAAAAATTCAGATGTCCTGAAATGCGCTCCCACGCATCGGATTCTGTTAATACACACACGAACACATCACCAAAAGTGTCTTTAAGTCCTAGATAGGTCTAATAGGGCAGATATGGCAGTTGGAGGATTACCTGACAATTACCTGACCAAACGCTCCAACACGACGATGCTAGCTATACAAAAGTAGCAAAAAATTCAGATGTCCTGAAATGCGCTCCCACGCATCGGATTCTGTTAATACACACACGAACACATCACCAAAAGTGTTTTTAAGTCCTAGATAGGTCTAATAGGGCAGATATGGCAGGACTTAAAAACACTTTTGGTGATGTGTTCGTGTGTGTATTAACAGAATCCGGTGCGTGGGAGCGCATTTCAGGACATCTGAATTTTTTGCTACTTTTGTATAGCTAGCATCGTCGTGTTGGAGCGTTTGGTCAGTTAATCCTCCAACTGCCATATCTGCCCTATTAGACCTATCTAGGACTTAAAGACACTTTTGGTGATGTGTTCGTGTGTGTATTAACAGAATCCGATGCGTGGGAGCGCATTTCAGGACATCTGAATTTTTTGCTACTTTTGTATAGCTAGCATCGTCGTGTTGGAGCGTTTGGTCAGGTAATCCTCCAACTGCCATATCTGCCCTATTAGAGCTATCTAGGACTTAAAAACACTTTTGGTGATGTGTTCGTGTGTGTATTAACAGAATCCGATGCGTGGGAGCGCATTTCAGGACAACTGAATTTTTTGCTACTTTTGTATAGCTAGCATCGTCGTGTTGGAGCGTTTGGTCAGGTAATCCTCCAACTGCCATATCTGCCCTATTAGACCTATCTAGGACTTAAAAACACTTTTGGTGATGTGTTCGTGTGTGTATTAACAGAATCCGATGCGTGGGAGCGCATTTCAGGACATCTGAATTTGTTGCTACTTTTGTATAGCTAGCATCGTCGTGTTGGAGCGTTTGGTCAGGTAATCCTCCAACTGCCATATCTGCCCTATTAGACCTATCTAGGACTTAAAAACACTTTTGGTGATGTGTTCGCGTGTGTATTAACAGAATCCGATGCGTGGGAGCGCATTTCAGGACATCTGAATTTTTTGCTACTTTTGTATAGCTAGCATCGTCGTGTTGGAGCGTTTGGTCAGGTAATCCTCCAACTGCCATATCTGCCCTATTAGACCTATCTAGGACTTAAAAACACTTTTGGTGATGTGTTCGTGTGTGTATTAACAGAATCCGATTCGTGGGAGCGCATTTCAGGACATCTGAATTTTTTGCTACTTTTGTATAGCTAGCATCGTCGTGTTGGAGCGTTTGGTCAGGTAATCCTCCAACTGCCATATCTGCCCTATTAGACCTATCTAGGACTTAAAAACACTTTTGGTGATGTGTTCGTGTGTGTATTAACAGAATCCAATGCGTGGGAGCGCATTTCAGGACATCTGAATTTTTTATTACTTTTGTATAGCTAGCATCGTCGTGTTGGAGCGTTTGGTCAGGTAATCCTCCAACTGCCATATCTGCCCTATTAGACCTATCTAGGACTTAAAAACACTTTTGGTGATGTGTTCGTGTGTGTATTAACAGAATCCGATGCGTGGGAGCGCATTTCAGGACATCTGAATTTTTTGCTACTTTTGTATAGCTAGCATCGTCGTGTTGGAGCGTTTGGTCAGGTAATCCTCCAACTGCCATATCTGCCCTATTAGACCTATCTAGGACTTAAAAACACTTTTGGTGATGTGTTCGTGTGTGTATTAACAGAATCCGATGCGTGGGAGCGCATTTCAGGACATCTGAATTTTTTGCTACTTTTGTATAGCTAGCATCGTCGTGTTGGAGCGTTTGGTCAGGTAATCCTCCAACTGCCATATCTGCCCTATTAGACCTATCTAGGACTTAAAAACACTTTTGGTGATGTGTTCGTGTGTGTATTAACAGAATCCGATGCGTGGGAGCGCATTTCAGGACATCTGAATTTTTTGCTACTTTTGTATAGCTAGCATCGTCGTGTTGGAGCGTTTGGTCAGGTAATCCTCCAACTGCCATATCTGCCCTATTAGACCTATCTAGGACTTAAAAACACTTTTGGTGATGTGTTCGTGTGTGTATTAACAGAATCCGATGCGTGGGAGCGCATTTCAGGACATCTGAATTTTTTGCTACTTTTGTATAGCTAGCATCGTCGTGTTGGAGCGTTTGGTCAGGTAATCCTCCAACTGCCATATCTGCCCTATTAGACCTATCTAGGACTTAAAAACACTTTTGGTGATGTGTTCGTGTGTGTATTAACAGAATCCGATGCGTGGGAGCGCATTTCAGGACATCTGAATTTTTTGCTACTTTTGTATAGCTAGCATCGTCGTGTTGGAGCGTTTGGTCAGGTAATCCTCCAACTGCCATATCTGCCCTATTAGACCTATCTAGGACTTAAAAACACTTTTGGTGATGTGTTCGTGTGTGTATTAACAGAATCCGATGCGTGGGAGCGCATTTCAGGACATCTGAATTTTTTGCTACTTTTGTATAGCTAGCATCGTCGTGTTGGAGCGTTTGGTCAGGTAATCCTCCAACTGCCATATCTGCCCTATTAGACCTATCTAGGACTTAAAAACACTTTTGGTGATGTGTTCGTGTGTGTATTAACAGAATCCGGTGCGTGGGAGCGCATTTCAGGACATCTGAATTTTTTGCTACTTTTGTATAGCTAGCATCGTCGTGTTGGAGCGTTTGGTCAGGTAATCCTCCAACTGCCATATCTGCCCTATTAGACCTATCTAGGACTTAAAAACACTTTTGGTGATGTGTTCGTGTGTGTATTAACAGAATCCGATGCGTGGGAGCGCATTTCAGGACATCTGAATTTTTTGCTACTTTTGTATAGCTAGCATCGTCGTGTTGGAGCGTTTGGTCAGGTAATTGTCAGGTAATCCTCCAACTGCCATATCTGCCTTATTAGACCTATCTAGGACTTAAAAACACTTTTGGTGATGTGTTCGTGTGTGTTTTAACAGAATCCGATGCGTGGGAGCGCATTTCAGGACATCTGAATTTTTTATTACTTTTGTATAGCTAGCATCGTCGTGTTGGAGCGTTTGGTCAGGTAATCCTCCAACTGCCATATCTGCCCTATTAGACCTATCTAGGACTTAAAAACACTTTTGGTGATGTGTTCGTGTGTGTATTAACAGAATCCGATGCGTGGGAGCGCATTTCAGGACATCTGAATTTTTTGCTACTTTTGTATAGCTAGCATCGTCGTGTTGGAGCGTTTGGTCAGGTAATTGTCAGGTAATCCTCCAACTGCCATATCTGCCCTATTAGACCTATCTAGGACTTAAAAACACTTTTGGTGATGTGTTCGTGTGTGTATTAACAGAATCCGATGCGTGGGAGCGCATTTCAGGACATCTGAATTTTTTGCTACTTTTGTATAGCTAGCATCGTCGTGTTGGAGCGTTTGGTCAGGTAATCCTCCAACTGCCATATCTGCCCTATTAGACCTATCTAGGACTTAAAAACACTTTTGGTGATGTGTTCGTGTGTGTATTAACAGAATCCGATGCGTGGGAGCGCATTTCAGGACATCTGA
>CAXITZ010000260.1:0-375704 GCA_964034865.1 Eristalis intricaria | reverse complement strand
CTGACCAAACGCTCCAACACGACGATGCTAGCTATACAAAAGTAGCAAAAAATTCAGATGTCCTGAAATGCGCTCCCACGCATCGGATTCTGTTAATACACACACGAACACATCACCAAAAGTGTTTTTAAGTCCTAGATAGGTCTAATAGGGCAGATATGGCAGTTGGAGGATTACCTGACCAAACGCTCCAACACGACGATGCTAGCTATACAAAAGTAGCAAAAAATTCAGATGTCCTGAAATGCGCTCCCACGCATCGGATTCTGTTAATACAGACACGAACACATCACCAAAAGTGTTTTTAAGTCCTAGATAGGTCTAATAGGGAAGATATGGCAGTTGGAGGATTACCTGACCAAACGCTCCAACACGACGATGCTAGCTATACAAAAGTAGCAAAAAATTCAGATGTCCTGAAATGCGCTCCCACGCATCGGATTCTGTTAATACACACACGAACACATCACCAAAAGTGTTTTTAAGTCCTAGATAGGTCTAATAGGGAAGATATGGCAGTTGGAGGATTACCTGACCAAACGCTCCAACACGACGATGCTAGCTATACAAAAGTAGCAAAAAATTCAGATGTCCTGAAATGCGCTCCCACGCATCGGATTCTGTTAATACACACACGAACACATCACCAAAAGTGTTTTTAAGTCCTAGATAGGTCTAATAGGGAAGATATGGCAGTTGGAGGATTACCTGACCAAACGCTCCAACACGACGATGCTAGCTATACAAAAGTAGCAAAAAATTCAGATGTCCTGAAATGCGCTCCCACGCATCGGATTCTGTTAATACACACACGAACACATCACCAAAAGTGTTTTTAAGTCCTAGATAGGTCTAATAGGGAAGATATGGCAGTTGGAGGATTACCTGACCAAACGCTCCAACACGACGATGCTAGCTATACAAAAGTAGCAAAAAATTCAGATGTCCTGAAATGCGCTCCCACGCATCGGATTCTGTTAATACACACACGAACACATCACCAAAAGTGTTTTTAAGTCCTAGATAGGTCTAATAGGGCAGATATGGCAGTTGGAGGATTACCTGACAATTATCTGACCAAACGCTCCAACACGACGATGCTAGCTATACAAAAGTAGCAAAAAATTCAGATGTCCTGAAATGCGCTCCCACGCATCGGATTCTGTTAATACACACACGAACACATCACCAAAAGTGGTTTTAAGTCCTAGATAGGTCTAATAGGGAAGATATGGCAGTTGGAGGATTACCTGACCAAACGCTCCAACACGACGATGCTAGCTATACAAAAGTAGCAAAAAATTCAGATGTCCTGAAATGCGCTCCCACGCATCGGATTCTGTTAATACACACACGAACACATCACCAAAAGTGGTTTTAAGTCCTAGATAGGTCTAATAGGGAAGATATGGCAGTTGGAGGATTACCTGACCAAACGCTCCAACACGACGATGCTAGCTATACAAAAGTAGCAAAAAATTCAGATGTCCTGAAATGCGCTCCCACGCATCGGATTCTGTTAATACACACACGAACACATCACCAAAAGTGTTTTTAAGTCCTAGATAGGTCTAATAGGGCAGATATGGCAGTTGGAGGATTACCTGACCAAACGCTCCAACACGACGATGCTAGCTATACAAAAGTAGCAAAAAATTCAGATGTCCTGAAATGCGCTCCCACGCATCGGATTCTGTTAATACACACACGAACACATCACCAAAAGTGGTTTTAAGTCCTAGATAGGTCTAATAGGGAAGATATGGCAGTTGGAGGATTACCTGACCAAACGCTCCAACACGACGATGCTAGCTATACAAAAGTAGCAAAAAATTCAGATGTCCTGAAATGCGCTCTCACGCATCGGATTCTGTTAATACACACACGAACACATCACCAAAAGTGTTTTTAAGTCCTAGATAGGTCTAATAGGGCAGATATGGCAGTTGGAGGATTACCTGACAATTACCTGACCAAACGCTCCAACACGACGATGCTAGCTATACAAAAGTAGCAAAAAATTCAGATGTCCTGAAATGCGCTCCCACGCATCGGATTCTGTTAATACACACACGAACACATCACCAAAAGTGTTTTTAAGTCCAAGATAGGTCTAATAGGGCAGATATGGCAGTTGGAGGATTACCTGACCAAACGCTCCAACACGACGATGCTAGCTATACAAAAGTAGCAACAAATTCAGATGTCCTGAAATGCGCTCCCACGCATCGGATTCTGTTAATACACACACGAACACATCACCAAAAGTGGTTTTAAGTCCTAGATAGGTCTAATAGAGAAGATATGGCAGTTGGAGGATTACCTGACCAAACGCTCCAACACGACGATGCTAGCTATACAAAAGTAGCAAAAAATTCAAATGTCCTGAAATGCGCTCCCACGCATCGGATTCTGTTAATACACACACGAACACATCACCAAAAGTGTTTTTAAGTCCTAGATAGGTCTAATAGGGCAGATATGGCAGTTGGAGGATCTGACAATTACCTGACCAAACGCTCCAACACGACGATGCTAGCTATACAAAAGTAGCAAAAAATTCAGATGTCCTGAAATGCGCTCCCACGCATCGGATTCTGTTAACACACACACGAACACATCACCAAAAGTGTTTTTAAGTCCTAGATAGGTCTAATAGGGAAGATATGGCAGTTGGAGGATTACCTGACCAAACGCTCCAACACGACGATGCTAGCTATACAAAAGTAGCAAAAAATTCAGATGTCCTGAAATGCGCTCCCACGCATCGGATTCTGTTAATACACACACGAACACATCACCAAAAGTGTTTTTAAGTCCTAGATAGGTCTAATAGGGCAGATATGGCAGTTGGAGGATTACCTGACCAAACGCTCCAACACGACGATGCTAGCTATACAAAAGTAGCAAAAAATTCAGATGTCCTGAAATGCGCTCCCACGCATCGGATTCTGTTAATACACACACGAACACATCACCAAAAGTGTTTTTGAGTCCTAGATAGGTCTAATAGGGAAGATATGGCAGTTGGAGGATTACCTGACAATTACCTGACCAAACGCTCCAACACGACGATGCTAGCTATACAAAAGTAGCAAAAAATTCAGATGTCCTGAAATGCGCTCCCACGCATCGGATTCTGTTAATACACACACGAACACATCACCAAAAGTGTTTTTAAGTCCTAGATAGGTCTAATAGGGAAGATATGGCAGTTGGAGGATTACCTGACCAAACGCTCCAACACGACGATGCTAGCTATACAAAAGTAGCAAAAAATTCAGATGTCCTGAAATGCGCTCCCACGCATCGGATTCTGTTAATACACACACGAACACATCACCAAAAGTGTTTTTAAGTCCTAGATAGGTCTAATAGGGCAGATATGGCAGTTGGAGGATTACCTGACCAAACGCTCCAACACGACGATGCTAGCTATACAAAAGTAGCAAAAAATTCAGATGTCCTGAAATGCGCTCCCACGCATCGGATTCTGTTAATACACACACGAACACATCACCAAAAGTGTTTTTGAGTCCTAGATAGGTCTAATAGGGAAGATATGGCAGTTGGAGGATTACCTGACAATTACCTGACCAAACGCTCCAACACGACGATGCTAGCTATACAAAAGTAGCAAAAAATTCAGATGTCCTGAAATGCGCTCCCACGCATCGGATTCTGTTAACACACACACGAACACATCACCAAAAGTGTTTTTAAGTCCTAGATAGGTCTAATAGGGAAGATATGGCAGTTGGAGGATTACCTGACCAAACGCTCCAACACGACGATGCTAGCTATACAAAAGTAGCAAAAAATTCAGATGTCCTGAAATGCGCTCCCACGCATCGGATTCTGTTAATACACACACGAACACATCACCAAAAGTGTTTTTAAGTCCTAGATAGGTCTAATAGGGCAGATATGGCAGTTGGAGGATTACCTGACCAAACGCTCCAACACGACGATGCTAGCTATACAAAAGTAGCAAAAAATTCAGATGTCCTGAAATGCGCTCCCACGCATCGGATTCTGTTAATACACACACGAACACATCACCAAAAGTGTTTTTGAGTCCTAGATAGGTCTAATAGGGAAGATATGGCAGTTGGAGGATTACCTGACAATTACCTGACCAAACGCTCCAACACGACGATGCTAGCTATACAAAAGTAGCAAAAAATTCAGATGTCCTGAAATGCGCTCCCACGCATCGGATTCTGTTAATACACACACGAACACATCACCAAAAGTGTTTTTAAGTCCTAGATAGGTCTAATAGGGAAGATATGGCAGTTGGAGGATTACCTGACCAAACGCTCCAACACGACGATGCTAGCTATACAAAAGTAGCAAAAAATTCAGATGTCCTGAAATGCGCTCCCACGCATCGGATTCTGTTAATACACACACGAACACATCACCAAAAGTGGTTTTAAGTCCTAGATAGGTCTAATAGGGAAGATATGGTAGTTGGAGGATTACCTGACCAAACGCTCCAACACGACGATGCTAGCTATACAAAAGTAGCAAAAAATTCAGATGTCCTGAAATGCGCTCCCACGTATCGGATTCTGTTAATACACACACGAACACATCACCAAAAGTGTTTTTAAGTCCTAGATAGGTCTAATAGGGCAGATATGGCAGTTGGAGGATTACCTGACAATTACCTGACCAAACGCTCCAACACGACGATGCTAGCTATACAAAAGTAGCAAAAAATTCAGATGTCCTGAAATGCGCTCCCACGCATCGGATTCTGTCAATACACACACGAACACATCACCAAAAGTGTTTTTAAGTCCTAAATAGGTCTAATAGGGCAGATATGGCAGTTGGAGGATTACCTGACAATTACCTGACCAAACGCTCCAACACGACGATGCTAGCTATACAAAAGTAGCAAAAAATTCAGATGTCCTGAAATGCGCTCCCACGCATCGGATTCTGTTAATACACACACGAACACATCACCAAAAGTGGTTTTAAGTCCTAGATAGGTCTAATAGGGAAGATATGGCAGTTGGAGGATTACCTGACCAAACGCTCCAACACGACGATGCTAGCTATACAAAAGTAGCAAAAAATTCAGATGTCCTGAAATGCGCTCCCACGCATCGGATTCTGTTAATACACACACGAACACATCACCAAAAGTGTTTTTAAGTCCTAGATAGGTCTAATAGGGAAGATATGGCAGTTGGAGGATTACCTCTAATAGGGAAGATATGGCAGTTGGAGGATTACCTGACCAAACGCTCCAACACGACGATGCTAGCTATACAAAAGTAGCAAAAAATTCAGATGTCCTGAAATGCGCTCCCACGCATCGGATTCTGTTAATACACACACGAACACATCACCAAAAGTGTTTTTAAGTCCTAGATAGGTCTAATAGGGAAAATATGGCAGTTGGAGGATTACCTGACCAAACGCTCCAACACGACGATGCTAGCTATACAAAAGTAGCAAAAAATTCAGATGTCCTGAAATGCGCTCCCACGCATCGGATTCTGTTAATACACACACGAACACATCACCAAAAGTGTTTTTAAGTCCTAGATAGGTCTAATAGGGAAGATATGGCAGTTGGAGGATTACCTGACCAAACGCTCCAACACGACGATGCTAGCTATACAAAAGTAGCAAAAAATTCAGATGTCCTGAAATGCGCTCCCACGCATCGGATTCTGTTAATACACACACGAACACATCACCAAAAGTGTTTTTAAGTCCTAGATAGGTCTAATAGGGCAGATATGGCAGTTGGAGGATTACCTGACCAAACGCTCCAACACGACGATGCTAGCTATACAAAAGTAGCAAAAAATTCAGATGTCCTGAAATGCGCTCCCACGCATCGGATTCTGTTAATACACACACGAACACATCACCAAAAGTGTTTTTAAGTCCTAGATAGGTCTAATAGGGAAGATATGGCAGTTGGAGGATTACCTGACCAAACGCTCCAACACGACGATGCTAGCTATACAAAAGTAGCAAAAAATTCAAATGTCCTGAAATGCGCTCCCACGCATCGGATTCTGTTAATACACACACGAACACATCACCAAAAGTGTTTTTAAGTCCTAGATAGGTCTAATAGGGCAGATATGGCAGTTGGAGGATCTGACAATTACCTGACCAAACGCTCCAACACGACGATGCTAGCTATACAAAAGTAGCAAAAACAAGCTACAAAAGTAGCAAAAAATTCAGATGTCCTGAAATGCGCTCCCACGCATCGGATTCTGTTAATACACACACGAACACATCACCAAAAGTGTTTTTAAGTCCAAGATAGGTCTAATAGGGCAGATATGTCAGTTGGAGGATTACCTGACCAAACGCTCCAACACGACGATGCTAGCTATACAAAAGTAGCAAAAAATTCAGATGTCCTGAAATGCGCTCCCACGCATCGGATTCTGTTAACACACACACGAACACATCACCAAAAGTGTTTTTAAGTCCTAGATAGGTCTAATAGGGAAGATATGGCAGTTGGAGGATTACCTGACCAAACGCTCCAACACGACGATGCTAGCTATACAAAAGTAGCAAAAAATTCAGATGTCCTGAAATGCGCTCCCACGCATCGGATTCTGTTAATACACACACGAACACATCACCAAAAGTGTTTTTAAGTCCTAGATAGGTCTAATAGGGCAGATATGGCAGTTGGAGGATTACCTGACCAAACGCTCCAACACGACGATGCTAGCTATACAAAAGTAGCAAAAAATTCAGATGTCCTGAAATGCGCTCCCACGCATCGGATTCTGTTAATACACACACGAACACATCACCAAAAGTGTTTTTAAGTCCTAGATAGGTCTAATAGGGCAGATATGGCAGTTGGAGGATTACCTGACAATTACCTGACCAAACGCTCCAACACGACGATGCTAGCTATACAAAAGTAGCAAAAAATTCAGATGTCCTGAAATGCGCTCCCACGCATCGGATTCTGTTAATACACACACGAACACATCACCAAAAGTGTTTTTAAGTCCTAGATAGGTCTAATAGGGCAGATATGGCAGTTGGAGGATTACCTGACCAAACGCTCCAACACGACGATGCTAGCTATACAAAAGTAGCAAAAAATTCAGATGTCCTGAAATGCGCTCCCACGCATCGGATTCTGTTAATACACACACGAACACATCACCAAAAGTGTTTTTAAGTCCTACATAGGTCTAATAGGGAAGATATGGCAGTTGGAGGATTACCTGACCAAACGCTCCAACACGACGATGCTAGCTATACAAAAGTAGCAAAAAATTCAGATGTCCTGAAATGCGCTCCCACGCATCGGATTCTGTTAATACACACACGAACACATCACCAAAAGTGTTTTTAAGTCCTAGATAGGTCTAATAGGGCAGATATGGCAGTTGGAGGATTACCTGACCAAACGCTCCAACACGACGATGCTAGCTATACAAAAGTAGCAAAAAATTCAGATGTCCTGAAATGCGCTCCCACGCATCGGATTCTGTTAATACACACACGAACACATCACCAAAAGTGTTTTTAAGTCCTAGATAGGTCTAATAGGGCAGATATGGCAGTTGGAGGATTACCTGACCAAACGCTCCAACACGACGATGCTAGCTATACAAAAGTAGCAAAAAATTCAGATGTCCTGAAATGCGCTCCCACGCATCGGATTCTGTTAATACACACACGAACACATCACCAAAAGTGTTTTTAAGTCCTAGATAGGTCTAATAGGGCAGATATGGCAGTTGGAGGATCTGACAATTACCTGACCAAACGCTCCAACACGACGATGCTAGCTATACAAAAGTAGCAAAAACAAGCTACAAAAGTAGCAAAAAATTCAGATGTCCTGAAATGCGCTCCCACGCATCGGATTCTGTTAATACACACACGAACACATCACCAAAAGTGTTTTTAAGTCCAAGATAGGTCTAATAGGGCAGATATGGCAGTTGGAGGATTACCTGACCAAACGCTCCAACACGACGATGCTAGCTATACAAAAGTAGCAAAAAATTCAGATGTCCTGAAATGCGCTCCCACGCATCGGATTCTGTTAACACACACACGAACACATCACCAAAAGTGTTTTTAAGTCCTAGATAGGTCTAATAGGGAAGATATGGCAGTTGGAGGATTACCTGACCAAACGCTCCAACACGACGATGCTAGCTATACAAAAGTAGCAAAAAATTCAGATGTCCTGAAATGCGCTCCCACGCATCGGATTCTGTTAATACACACACGAACACATCACCAAAAGTGTTTTTAAGTCCTACATAGGTCTAATAGGGAAGATATGGCAGTTGGAGGATTACCTGACCAAACGCTCCAACACGACGATGCTAGCTATACAAAAGTAGCAAAAAATTCAGATGTCCTGAAATGCGCTCCCACGCATCGGATTCTGTTAATACACACACGAACACATCACCAAAAGTGTTTTTAAGTCCTAGATAGGTCTAATAGGGCCGATATGGCAGTTGGAGGATTACCTGACAATTACCTGACCAAACGCTCCAACACGACGATGCTAGCTATACAAAAGTAGCAAAAAATTCAGATGTCCTGAAATGCGCTCCCACGCATCGGATTCTGTTAATACACACACGAACACATCACCAAAAGTGTTTTTAAGTCCTAGATAGGTCTAATAGGGCAGATATGGCAGTTGGAGGATTACCTGACCAAACGCTCCAACACGACGATGCTAGCTATACAAAAGTAGCAAAAAATTCAGATGTCCTGAAATGCGCTCCCACGCATCGGATTCTGTTAATACACACACGAACACATCACCAAAAGTGTTTTTAAGTCCTAGATAGGTCTAATAGGGCAGATATGGCAGTTGGAGGATTACCTGACAATTACCTGACCAAACGCTCCAACACGACGATGCTAGCTATACAAAAGTAGCAAAAACAAGCTACAAAAGTAGCAAAAAATTCAGATGTCCTGAAATGCGCTCCCACGCATCGGATTCTGTTAATACACACACGAACACATCACCAAAAGTGTTTTTAAGTCCTAGATAGGTCTAATAGGGCAGATATGGCAGTTGGAGGATTACCTGACCAAACGCTCCAACACGACGATGCTAGCTATACAAAAGTAGCAAAAAATTCAGATGTCCTGAAATGCGCTCCCACGCATCGGATTCTGTTAATACACACACGAACACATCACCAAAAGTGTTTTTAAGTCCTAGATAGGTCTAATAGGGAAGATATGGCAGTTGGAGGATTACCTGACCAAACGCTCCAACACGACGATGCTAGCTATACAAAAGTAGCAAAAAATTCAGATGTCCTGAAATGCGCTCCCACGCATCGGATTCTGTTAATACACACACGAACACATCACCAAAAGTGTTTTTAAGTCCTAGATAGGTCTAATAGGGCAGATATGGCAGTTGGAGGATTACCTGACAATTACCTGACCAAACGCTCCAACACGACGATGCTAGCTATACAAAAGTAGCAAAAACAAGCTACAAAAGTAGCAAAAAATTCAGATGTCCTGAAATGCGCTCCCACGCATCGGATTCTGTTAATACACACACGAACACATCACCAAAAGTGTTTTTAAGTCCTAGATAGGTCTAATAGGGCAGATATGGCAGTTGGAGGATTACCTGACCAAACGCTCCAACACGACGATGCTAGCTATACAAAAGTAGCAAAAAATTCAGATGTCCTAAAATGCGCTCCAACGCATCGGATTCTGTTAATACACACACGAACACATCACCAAAAGTGTTTTTAAGTCCTAGATAGGTCTAATAGGGAAGATATGGCAGTTGGAGGATTACCTGACCAAACGCTCCAACACGACGATGCTAGCTATACAAAAGTAGCAAAAAATTCAAATGTCCTGAAATGCGCTCCCACGCATCGGATTCTGTTAATACACACACGAACACATCACCAAAAGTGTTTTTAAGTCCTAGATAGGTCTAATAGGGCAGATATGGCAGTTGGAGGATCTGACAATTACCTGACCAAACGCTCCAACACGACGATGCTAGCTATACAAAAGTAGCAAAAACAAGCTACAAAAGTAGCAAAAAATTCAGATGTCCTGAAATGCGCTCCCACGCATCGGATTCTGTTAATACACACACGAACACATCACCAAAAGTGTTTTTAAGTCCTAGATAGGTCTAATAGGGCAGATATGGCAGTTGGAGGATTACCTGACCAAACGCTCCAACACGACGATGCTAGCTATACAAAAGTAGCAAAAAATTCAGATGTCCTGAAATGCGCTCCCACGCATCGGATTCTGTTAATACACACACGAACACATCACCAAAAGTGGTTTTAAGTCCTAGATAGGTCTAATAGGGAAGATATGGCAGTTGGAGGATTACCTGACCAAACGCTCCAACACGACGATGCTAGCTATACAAAAGTAGCAAAAAATTCAGATGTCCTGAAATGCGCTCCCACGCATCGGATTCTGTTAACACACACACGAACACATCACCAAAAGTGTTTTTAAGTCCTAGATAGGTCTAATAGGGAAGATATGGCAGTTGGAGGATTACCTGACCAAACGCTCCAACACGACGATGCTAGCTATACAAAAGTAGCAAAAAATTCAGATGTCCTGAAATGCGCTCCCACGCATCGGATTCTGTTAATACACACACGAACACATCACCAAAAGTGTTTTTAAGTCCTAGATAGGTCTAATAGGGCAGATATGGCAGTTGGAGGATCTGACAATTACCTGACCAAACGCTCCAACACGACGATGCTAGCTATACAAAAGTAGCAAAAAATTCAGATGTCCTGAAATGCGCTCCCACGCATCGGATTCTGTTAATACACACACGAACACATCACCAAAAGTGTTTTTAAGTCCTAGATAGGTCTAATAGGGCAGATATGGCAGTTGGAGGATTACCTGACAATTACCTGACCAAACGCTCCAACACGACGATGCTAGCTATACAAAAGTAGCAAAAACAAGCTACAAAAGTAGCAAAAAATTCAGATGTCCTGAAATGCGCTCCCACGCATCGGATTCTGTTAATACACACACGAACACATCACCAAAAGTGTTTTTAAGTCCTAGATAGGTCTAATAGGGCAGATATGGCAGTTGGAGGATTACCTGACCAAACGCTCCAACACGACGATGCTAGCTATACAAAAGTAGCAAAAAATTCAGATGTCCTGAAATGCGCTCCCACGCATCGGATTCTGTTAATACACACACGAACACATCACCAAAAGTGTTTTTAAGTCCTAGATAGGTCTAATAGGGCAGATATGGCAGTTGGAGGATCTGACAATTACCTGACCAAACGCTCCAACACGACGATGCTAGCTATACAAAAGTAGCAAAAAATTCAGATGTCCTGAAATGCGCTCCCACGCATCGGATTCTGTTAATACACACACGAACACATCACCAAAAGTGTTTTTAAGTCCTAGATAGGTCTAATAGGGCAGATATGGCAGTTGGAGGATTACCTGACAATTACCTGACCAAACGCTCCAACACGACGATGCTAGCTATACAAAAGTAGCAAAAAATTCAGATGTCCTGAAATGCGCTCCCACGCATCGGATTCTGTTAATACACACACGAACACATCACCAAAAGTGTTTTTAAGTCCTAGATAGGTCTAATAGGGCAGATATGGCAGTTGGAGGATTACCTGACCAAACGCTCCAACACGACGATGCTAGCTATACAAAAGTAGCAAAAAATTCAGATGTCCTGAAATGCGCTCCCACGCATCGGATTCTGTTAATACACACACGAACACATCACCAAAAGTGTTTTTAAGTCCTAGATAGGTCTAATAGGGCAGATATGGCAGTTGGAGGATTACCTGACAATTACCTGACCAAACGCTCCAACACGACGATGCTAGCTATACAAAAGTAGCAAAAAATTCAGATGTCCTGAAATGCGCTCCCACGCATCGGATTCTGTTAATACACACACGAACACATCACCAAAAGTGTTTTTTAGTCCTAGATAGGTCTAATAGGGCAGATATGGCAGTTGGAGGATTACCTGACCAAACGCTCCAACACGACGATGCTAGCTATACAAAAGTAGCAAAAAATTCAGATGTCCTGAAATGCGCTCCCTCGCATCGGATTCTGTTAATACACACACGAACACATCACCAAAAGTGTTTTTAAGTCCAAGATAGGTCTAATAGGGCAGATATGGCAGTTGGAGGATTACCTGACCAAACGCTCCAACACGACGATGCTAGCTATACAAAAGTAGCAAAAAATTCAGATGTCCTGAAATGCGCTCCCACGCATCGGATTCTGTTAACACACACACGAACACATCACCAAAAGTGTTTTTAAGTCCTAGATAGGTCTAATAGGGAAGATATGGCAGTTGGAGGATTACCTGACCAAACGCTCCAACACGACGATGCTAGCTATACAAAAGTAGCAAAAAATTCAGATGTCCTGAAATGCGCTCCCACGCATCGGATTCTGTTAATACACACACGAACACATCACCAAAAGTGGTTTTAAGTCCTAGATAGGTCTAATAGGGAAGATATGGCAGTTGGAGGATTACCTGACCAAACGCTCCAACACGACGATGCTAGCTATACAAAAGTAGCAAAAAATTCAGATGTCCTGAAATGCGCTCCCACGCATCGGATTCTGTTAATACACACACGAACACATCACCAAAAGTGTTTTTAAGTCCTAGATAGGTCTAATAGGGCAGATATGGCAGTTGGAGGATTACCTGACAATTACCTGACCAAACGCTCCAACACGACGATGCTAGCTATACAAAAGTAGCAAAAAATTCAGATGTCCTGAAATGCGCTCCCACGCATCGGATTCTGTTAATACACACACGAACACATCACCAAAAGTGTTTTTAAGTCCTAGATAGGTCTAATAGGGAAGATATGGCAGTTGGAGGATTACCTGACAATTACCTGACCAAACGCTCCAACACGACGATGCTAGCTATACAAAAGTAGCAAAAAATTCAGATGTCCTGAAATGCGCTCCCACGCATCGGATTCTGTTAATACACACACGAACACATCACCAAAAGTGGTTTTAAGTCCTAGATAGGTCTAATAGGGAAGATATGGCAGTTGGAGGATTACCTGACCAAACGCTCCAACACGACGATGCTAGCTATACAAAAGTAGCAAAAAATTCAGATGTCCTGAAATGCGCTCCCACGCATCGGATTCTGTTAATACACACACGAACACATCACCAAAAGTGTTTTTAAGTCCTAGATAGGTCTAATAGGGCAGATATGGCAGTTGGAGGATTACCTGACCAAACGCTCCAACACGACGATGCTAGCTATACAAAAGTAGCAAAAAATTCAGATGTCCTGAAATGCGCTCCCACGCATCGGATTCTGTTAATACACACACGAACACATCACCAAAAGTGTTTTTAAGTCCTAGATAGGTCTAATAGGGCAGATATGGCAGTTGGAGGATTACCTGACAATTACCTGACCAAACGCTCCAACACGACGATGCTAGCTATACAAAAGTAGCAAAAAATTCAGATGTCCTGAAATGCGCTCCCACGCATCGGATTCTGTTAATACACACACGAACACATCACCAAAAGTGTTTTTAAGTCCTAGATAGGTCTAATAGGGCAGATATGGCAGTTGGAGGATTACCTGACCAAACGCTCCAACTCGACGATGCTAGCTATACAAAAGTAGCAAAAAATTCAGATGTCCTGAAATGCGCTCCCACGCATCGGATTCTGTTAATACACACACGAACACATCACCAAAAGTGTTTTTAAGTCCTAGATAGGTCTAATAGGGCAGATATGGCAGTTGGAGGATTACCTGACAATTACCTGACCAAACGCTCCAACACGACGATGCTAGCTATACAAAAGTAGCAAAAAATTCAGATGTCCTGAAATGCGCTCCCACGCATCGGATTCTGTTAATACACACACGAACACATCACCAAAAGTGTTTTTAAGTCCTAGATAGGTCTAATAGGGCAGATATGGCAGTTGGAGGATTACCTGACAATTACCTGACCAAACGCTCCAACACGACGATGCTAGCTATACAAAAGTAGCAAAAAATTCAGATGTCCTGAAATGCGCTCCCACGCATCGGATTCTGTTAATACACACACGAACACATCACCAAAAGTGTTTTTAAGTCCTAGATAGGTCTAATAGGGCAGATATGGCAGTTGGAGGATTACCTGACAATTACCTGACCAAACGCTCCAACACGACGATGCTAGCTATACAAAAGTAGCAAAAAATTCAGATGTCCTGAAATGCGCTCCCACGCATCGGATTCTGTTAATACACACACGAACACATCACGAAAAGTGTTTTTAAGTCCTAGATAGGTCTAATAGGGAAGATATGGCAGTTGGAGGATTACCTGACCAAACGCTCCAACACGCCCATGCTAGCTATACAAAAGTAGCAAAAAATTCAGATGTCCTGAAATGCGCTCCCACGCATCGGATTCTGTTAATACACACACGAACACATCACCAAAAGTGTTTTTAAGTCCTAGATAGGTCTAATAGGGCAGATATGGCAGTTGGAGGATTACCTGACCAAACGCTCCAACACGACGATGCTAGCTATACAAAAGTAGCAAAAAATTCAGATGTCCTGAAATGCGCTCCCACGCATCGGATTCTGTTAATACACACACGAACACATCACCAAAAGTGTTTTTAAGTCCTAGATAGGTCTAATAGGGCAGATATGGCAGTTGGAGGATTACCTGACCAAACGCTCCAACACGACGATGCTAGCTATACAAAAGTAGCAAAAAATTCAGATGTCCTGAAATGCGCTCCCACCCATCGGATTCTGTTAATACACACACGAACACATCACCAAAAGTGTTTTTAAGTCCTAGATAGGTCTAATAGGGCAGATATGGCAGTTGGAGGATTACCTGACCAAACGCTCCAACACGACGATGCTAGCTATACAAAAGTAGCAAAAAATTCAGATGTCCTGAAATGCGCTCCCACGCATCGGATTCTGTTAATACACACACGAACACATCACCAAAAGTGTTTTTAAGTCCTAGATAGGTCTAATAGGGCAGATATGGCAGTTGGAGGATTACCTGACAATTACCTGACCAAACGCTCCAACACGACGATGCTAGCTATACAAAAGTAGCAAAAAATTCAGATGTCCTGAAATGCGCTCCCACGCATCGGATTCTGTTAATACACACACGAACACATCACCAAAAGTGTTTTTAAGTCCTAGATAGGTCTAATAGGGCAGATATGGCAGTTGGAGGATTACCTGACCAAACGCTCCAACACGACGATGCTAGCTATACAAAAGTAGCAAAAAATTCAGATGTCCTGAAATGCGCTCCCACCCATCGGATTCTGTTAATACACACACGAACACATCACCAAAAGTGTTTTTAAGTCCTAGATAGGTCTAATAGGGCAGATATGGCAGTTGGAGGATTACCTGACCAAACGCTCCAACACGACGATGCTAGCTATACAAAAGTAGCAAAAAATTCAGATGTCCTGAAATGCGCTCCCACGCATCGGATTCTGTTAATACACACACGAACACATCACCAAAAGTGTTTTTTAGTCCTAGATAGGTCTAATAGGGCAGATATGGCAGTTGGAGGATTACCTGACCAAACGCTCCAACACGACGATGCTAGCTATACAAAAGTAGCAAAAAATTCAGATGTCCTGAAATGCGCTCCCTCGCATCGGATTCTGTTAATACACACACGAACACATCACCAAAAGTGTTTTTAAGTCCAAGATAGGTCTAATAGGGCAGATATGGCAGTTGGAGGATTACCTGACCAAACGCTCCAACACGACGATGCTAGCTATACAAAAGTAGCAAAAAATTCAGATGTCCTGAAATGCGCTCCCACGCATCGGATTCTGTTAACACACACACGAACACATCACCAAAAGTGTTTTTAAGTCCTAGATAGGTCTAATAGGGAAGATATGGCAGTTGGAGGATTACCTGACCAAACGCTCCAACACGACGATGCTAGCTATACAAAAGTAGCAAAAAATTCAGATGTCCTGAAATGCGCTCCCACGCATCGGATTCTGTTAATACACACACGAACACATCACCAAAAGTGTTTTTAAGTCCTAGATAGGTCTAATAGGGCAGATATGGCAGTTGGAGGATTACCTGACAATTACCTGACCAAACGCTCCAACACGACGATGCTAGCTATACAAAAGTAGCAAAAAATTCAGATGTCCTGAAATGCGCTCCCACGCATCGGATTCTGTTAATACACACACGAACACATCACCAAAAGTGTTTTTAAGTCCTAGATAGGTCTAATAGGGAAGATATGGCAGTTGGAGGATTACCTGACAATTACCTGACCAAACGCTCCAACACGACGATGCTAGCTATACAAAAGTAGCAAAAAATTCAGATGTCCTGAAATGCGCTCCCACGCATCGGATTCTGTTAATACACACACGAACACATCACCAAAAGTGGTTTTAAGTCCTAGATAGGTCTAATAGGGAAGATATGGCAGTTGGAGGATTACCTGACCAAACGCTCCAACACGACGATGCTAGCTATACAAAAGTAGCAAAAAATTCAGATGTCCTGAAATGCGCTCCCACGCATCGGATTCTGTTAATACACACACGAACACATCACCAAAAGTGTTTTTAAGTCCTACATAGGTCTAATAGGGAAGATATGGCAGTTGGAGGATTACCTGACCAAACGCTCCAACACGACGATGCTAGCTATACAAAAGTAGCAAAAAATTCAGATGTCCTGAAATGCGCTCCCACGCATCGGATTCTGTTAATACACACACGAACACATCACCAAAAGTGTTTTTAAGTCCTAGATAGGTCTAATAGGGCAGATATGGCAGTTGGATGATTACCTGACCAAACGCTCCAACACGACGATGCTAGCTATACAAAAGTAGCAAAAAATTCAGATGTCCTGAAATGCGCTCCCACGCATCGGATTCTGTTAATACACACACGAACACATCACCAAAAGTGTTTTTAAGTCCTAGATAGGTCTAATAGGGCAGATATGGCAGTTGGAGGATTACCTGACAATTACCTGACCAAACGCTCCAACACGACGATGCTAGCTATACAAAAGTAGCAAAAAATTCAGATGTCCTGAAATGCGCTCCCACGCATCGGATTCTGTTAATACACACACGAACACATCACCAAAAGTGTTTTTAAGTCCTAGATAGGTCTAATAGGGCAGATATGGCAGTTGGAGGATTACCTGACCAAACGCTCCAACTCGACGATGCTAGCTATACAAAAGTAGCAAAAAATTCAGATGTCCTGAAATGCGCTCCCACGCATCGGATTCTGTTAATACACACACGAACACATCACCAAAAGTGTTTTTAAGTCCTAGATAGGTCTAATAGGGCAGATATGGCAGTTGGAGGATTACCTGACAATTACCTGACCAAACGCTCCAACACGACGATGCTAGCTATACAAAAGTAGCAAAAAATTCAGATGTCCTGAAATGCGCTCCCACGCATCGGATTCTGTTAATACACACACGAACACATCACCAAAAGTGTTTTTAAGTCCTAGATAGGTCTAATAGGGCAGATATGGCAGTTGGAGGATTACCTGACAATTACCTGACCAAACGCTCCAACACGACGATGCTAGCTATACAAAAGTAGCAAAAAATTCAGATGTCCTGAAATGCGCTCCCACGCATCGGATTCTGTTAATACACACACGAACACATCACCAAAAGTGTTTTTAAGTCCTAGATAGGTCTAATAGGGCAGATATGGCAGTTGGAGGATTACCTGACAATTACCTGACCAAACGCTCCAACACGACGATGCTAGCTATACAAAAGTAGCAAAAAATTCAGATGTCCTGAAATGCGCTCCCACCCATCGGATTCTGTTAATACACACACGAACACATCACCAAAAGTGTTTTTAAGTCCTAGATAGGTCTAATAGGGCAGATATGGCAGTTGGAGGATTACCTGACCAAACGCTCCAACACGACGATGCTAGCTATACAAAAGTAGCAAAAAATTCAGATGTCCTGAAATGCGCTCCCACGCATCGGATTCTGTTAATACACACACGAACACATCACCAAAAGTGTTTTTAAGTCCTAGATAGGTCTAATAGGGCAGATATGGCAGTTGGAGGATTACCTGACAATTACCTGACCAAACGCTCCAACACGACGATGCTAGCTATACAAAAGTAGCAAAAAATTCAGATGTCCTGAAATGCGCTCCCACGCATCGGATTCTGTTAATACACACACGAACACATCACCAAAAGTGTTTTTAAGTCCTAGATAGGTCTAATAGGGAAGATATGGCAGTTGGAGGATTACCTGACAATTACCTGACCAAACGCTCCAACACGACGATGCTAGCTATACAAAAGTAGCAAAAAATTCAGATGTCCTGAAATGCGCTCCCACGCATCGGATTCTGTTAATACACACACGAACACATCACCAAAAGTGGTTTTAAGTCCTAGATAGGTCTAATAGGGAAGATATGGCAGTTGGAGGATTACCTGACCAAACGCTCCAACACGACGATGCTAGCTATACAAAAGTAGCAAAAAATTCAGATGTCCTGAAATGCGCTCCCACGCATCGGATTCTGTTAATACACACACGAACACATCACCAAAAGTGTTTTTAAGTCCTACATAGGTCTAATAGGGAAGATATGGCAGTTGGAGGATTACCTGACCAAACGCTCCAACACGACGATGCTAGCTATACAAAAGTAGCAAAAAATTCAGATGTCCTGAAATGCGCTCCCACGCATCGGATTCTGTTAATACACACACGAACACATCACCAAAAGTGTTTTTAAGTCCTAGATAGGTCTAATAGGGCAGATATGGCAGTTGGATGATTACCTGACCAAACGCTCCAACACGACGATGCTAGCTATACAAAAGTAGCAAAAAATTCAGATGTCCTGAAATGCGCTCCCACGCATCGGATTCTGTTAATACACACACGAACACATCACCAAAAGTGTTTTTAAGTCCTAGATAGGTCTAATAGGGCAGATATGGCAGTTGGAGGATTACCTGACAATTACCTGACCAAACGCTCCAACACGACGATGCTAGCTATACAAAAGTAGCAAAAAATTCAGATGTCCTGAAATGCGCTCCCACGCATCGGATTCTGTTAATACACACACGAACACATCACCAAAAGTGTTTTTAAGTCCTAGATAGGTCTAATAGGGCAGATATGGCAGTTGGAGGATTACCTGACCAAACGCTCCAACTCGACGATGCTAGCTATACAAAAGTAGCAAAAAATTCAGATGTCCTGAAATGCGCTCCCACGCATCGGATTCTGTTAATACACACACGAACACATCACCAAAAGTGTTTTTAAGTCCTAGATAGGTCTAATAGGGCAGATATGGCAGTTGGAGGATTACCTGACAATTACCTGACCAAACGCTCCAACACGACGATGCTAGCTATACAAAAGTAGCAAAAAATTCAGATGTCCTGAAATGCGCTCCCACGCATCGGATTCTGTTAATACACACACGAACACATCACCAAAAGTGTTTTTAAGTCCTAGATAGGTCTAATAGGGCAGATATGGCAGTTGGAGGATTACCTGACAATTACCTGACCAAACGCTCCAACACGACGATGCTAGCTATACAAAAGTAGCAAAAAATTCAGATGTCCTGAAATGCGCTCCCACGCATCGGATTCTGTTAATACACACACGAACACATCACCAAAAGTGTTTTTAAGTCCTAGATAGGTCTAATAGGGCAGATATGGCAGTTGGAGGATTACCTGACAATTACCTGACCAAACGCTCCAACACGACGATGCTAGCTATACAAAAGTAGCAAAAAATTCAGATGTCCTGAAATGCGCTCCCACCCATCGGATTCTGTTAATACACACACGAACACATCACCAAAAGTGTTTTTAAGTCCTAGATAGGTCTAATAGGGCAGATATGGCAGTTGGAGGATTACCTGACCAAACGCTCCAACACGACGATGCTAGCTATACAAAAGTAGCAAAAAATTCAGATGTCCTGAAATGCGCTCCCACGCATCGGATTCTGTTAATACACACACGAACACATCACCAAAAGTGTTTTTAAGTCCTAGATAGGTCTAATAGGGCAGATATGGCAGTTGGAGGATTACCTGACAATTACCTGACCAAACGCTCCAACACGACGATGCTAGCTATACAAAAGTAGCAAAAAATTCAGATGTCCTGAAATGCGCTCCCACGCATCGGATTCTGTTAATACACACACGAACACATCACCAAAAGTGTTTTTAAGTCCTAGATAGGTCTAATAGGGAAGATATGGCAGTTGGAGGATTACCTGACCAAACGCTCCAACACGCCCATGCTAGCTATACAAAAGTAGCAAAAAATTCAGATGTCCTGAAATGCGCTGCCACGCATCGGATTCTGTTAATACACACACGAACACATCACCAAAAGTGTTTTTAAGTCCTAGATAGGTCTAATAGGGCAGATATGGCAGTTGGAGGATTACCTGACAATTACCTGACCAAACGCTCCAACACGACGATGCTAGCTATACAAAAGTAGCAAAAAATTCAGATGTCCTGAAATGCGCTCCCACCCATCGGATTCTGTTAATACACACACGAACACATCACCAAAAGTGTTTTTAAGTCCTAGATAGGTCTAATAGGGCAGATATGGCAGTTGGAGGATTACCTGACCAAACGCTCCAACACGACCATGCTAGCTATACAAAAGTAGCAAAAAATTCAGATGTCCTGAAATGCGCTCCCACGCATCGGATTCTGTTAATACACACACGAACACATCACCAAAAGTGTTTTTAAGTCCTAGATAGGTCTAATAGGGCAGATATGGCAGTTGGAGGATTACCTGACCAAACGCTCCAACACGACGATGCTAGCTATACAAAAGTAGCAAAAAATTCAGATGTCCTGAAATGCGCTCCCACGCATCGGATTCTGTTAATACACACACGAACACATCACCAAAAGTGTTTTTAAGTCCTAGATAGGTCTAATAGGGAAGATATGGCAGTTGGAGGATTACCTGACAATTACCTGACCAAACGCTCCAACGCGACCATGCTAGCTATACAAAAGTAGCAAAAAATTCAGATGTCCTGAAATGCGCTCCCACGCATCGGATTCTGTTAATACACACACGAACACATCACCAAAAGTGTTTTTAAGTCCTAGATAGGTCTAATAGGGCAGATATGGCAGTTGGAGGATTACCTGACCAAACGCTCCAACACGACGATGCTAGCTATACAAAAGTAGCAAAAAATTCAGATGTCCTGAAATGCGCTCCCACGCATCGGATTCTGTTAATACACACACGAACACATCACCAAAAGTGTTTTTAAGTCCTAGATAGGTCTAATAGGGCAGATATGGCAGTTGGAGGATTACCTGACCAAACGCTCCAACACGACGATGCTAGCTATACAAAAGTAGCAAAAAATTCAGATGTCCTGAAATGCGCTCCCACCCATCGGATTCTGTTAATACACACACGAACACATCACCAAAAGTGTTTTTAAGTCCTAGATAGGTCTAATAGGGCAGATATGGCAGTTGGAGGATTACCTGACCAAACGCTCCAACACGACCATGCTAGCTATACAAAAGTAGCAAAAAATTCAGATGTCCTGAAATGCGCTCCCACGCATCGGATTCTGTTAATACACACACGAACACATCACCAAAAGTGTTTTTAAGTCCTAGATAGGTCTAATAGGGCAGATATGGCAGTTGGAGGATTACCTGACAATTACCTGACCAAACGCTCCAACACGACGATGCTAGCTATACAAAAGTAGCAAAAAATTCAGATGTCCTGAAATGCGCTCCCACGCATCGGATTCTGTTAATACACACACGAACACATCACCAAAAGTGTTTTTAAGTCCTAGATAGGTCTAATAGGGCAGATATGGCAGTTGGAGGATTACCTGACAATTACCTGACCAAACGCTCCAACACGACGATGCTAGCTATACAAAAGTAGCAAAAAATTCAGATGTCCTGAAATGCGCTCCCACGCATCGGATTCTGTTAATACACACACGAACACATCACCAAAAGTGTTTTTAAGTCCTAGATAGGTCTAATAGGGAAGATATGGCAGTTGGAGGATTACCTGACCAAACGCTCCAACACGCCCATGCTAGCTATACAAAAGTAGCAAAAAATTCAGATGTCCTGAAATGCGCTGCCACGCATCGGATTCTGTTAATACACACACGAACACATCACCAAAAGTGTTTTTAAGTCCTAGATAGGTCTAATAGGGCAGATATGGCAGTTGGAGGATTACCTGACCAAACGCTCCAACACGACGATGCTAGCTATACAAAAGTAGCAAAAAATTCAGATGTCCTGAAATGCGCTCCCACGCATCGGATTCTGTTAATACACACACGAACACATCACCAAAAGTGTTTTTAAGTCCTAGATAGGTCTAATAGGGCAGATATGGCAGTTGGAGGATTACCTGACAATTACCTGACCAAACGCTCCAACACGACGATGCTAGCTATACAAAAGTAGCAAAAAATTCAGATGTCCTGAAATGCGCTCCCACGCATCGGATTCTGTTAATACACACACGAACACATCACCAAAAGTGTTTTTAAGTCCTAGATAGGTCTAATAGGGCAGATATGGCAGTTGGAGGATTACCTGACCAAACGCTCCAACACGACGATGCTAGCTATACAAAAGTAGCAAAAAATTCAGATGTCCTGAAATGCGCTCCCACCCATCGGATTCTGTTAATACACACACGAACACATCACCAAAAGTGTTTTTAAGTCCTAGATAGGTCTAATAGGGCAGATATGGCAGTTGGAGGATTACCTGACCAAACGCTCCAACACGACCATGCTAGCTATACAAAAGTAGCAAAAAATTCAGATGTCCTGAAATGCGCTCCCACGCATCGGATTCTGTTAATACACACACGAACACATCACCAAAAGTGTTTTTAAGTCCTAGATAGGTCTAATAGGGCAGATATGGCAGTTGGAGGATTACCTGACCAAACGCTCCAACACGACGATGCTAGCTATACAAAAGTAGCAAAAAATTCAGATGTCCTGAAATGCGCTCCCACGCATCGGATTCTGTTAATACACACACGAACACATCACCAAAAGTGTTTTTAAGTCCTAGATAGGTCTAATAGGGAAGATATGGCAGTTGGAGGATTACCTGACAATTACCTGACCAAACGCTCCAACACGACCATGCTAGCTATACAAAAGTAGCAAAAAATTCAGATGTCCTGAAATGCGCTCCCACGCATCGGATTCTGTTAATACACACACGAACACATCACCAAAAGTGTTTTTAAGTCCTAGATAGGTCTAATAGGGCAGATATGGCAGTTGGAGGATTACCTGACCAAACGCTCCAACACGACGATGCTAGCTATACAAAAGTAGCAAAAAATTCAGATGTCCTGAAATGCGCTCCCACGCATCGGATTCTGTTAATACACACACGAACACATCACCAAAAGTGTTTTTAAGTCCTAGATAGGTCTAATAGGGCAGATATGGCAGTTGGAGGATTACCTGACCAAACGCTCCAACACGACGATGCTAGCTATACAAAAGTAGCAAAAAATTCAGATGCCCTGAAATGCGCTCCCACGCATCGGATTCTGTTAATACACACACGAACACATCACCAAAAGTGTTTTTGAGTCCTAGATAGGTCTAATAGGGAAGATATGGCAGTTGGAGGATTACCTGACAATTACCTGACCAAACGCTCCAACACGACGATGCTAGCTATACAAAAGTAGCAAAAAATTCAGATGTCCTGAAATGCGCTCCCACGCATCGGATTCTGTTAATACACACACGAACACATCACCAAAAGTGTTTTTAAGTCCTACATAGGTCTAATAGGGCAGATATGGCAGTTGGAGGATTACCTGACCAAACGCTCCAACACGACGATGCTAGCTATACAAAAGTAGCAAAAAATTCAGATGTCCTGAAATGCGCTCCCACGCATCGGATTCTGTTAATACACACACGAACACATCACCAAAAGTGTTTTTAAGTCCTAGATAGGTCTAATAGGGAAGATATGGCAGTTGGAAGATTACCTGACCAAACGCTCCAACACGACGATGCTAGCTATACAAAAGTAGCAAAAAATTCAGATGTCCTGAAATGCGCTCCCACGCATCGGATTCTGTTAACACACACACGAACACATCACCAAAAGTGTTTTTAAGTCCTAGATAGGTCTAATAGGGCAGATATGGCAGTTGGAGGATTACCTGACAATTACCTGACCAAACGCTCCAACACGACGATGCTAGCTATACAAAAGTAGCAAAAAATTCAGATGTCCTGAAATGCGCTCCCACGCATCGGATTCTGTAAATACACACACGAACACATCACCAAAAGTGTTTTTGAGTCCTAGATAGGTCTTATAGGGCAGATATGGCAGTTGGAAGATTACCTGACCAAACGCTCCAACACGACGATGCTAGCTATACAAAAGTAGCAAAAAATTCAGATGTCCTGAAATGCGCTCCCACGCATCGGATTCTGTTAATACACACACGAACACATCACCAAAAGTGTTTTTAAGTCCTAGATAGGTCTAATAGGGCAGATATGGCAGTTGGAGGATTACCTGACCAAACGCTCCAACACGACGATGCTAGCTATACAAAAGTAGCAAAAAATTCAGATGTCCTGAAATGCGCTCCCACGCATCGGATTCTGTTAATACACACACGAACACATCACCAAAAGTGTTTTTGAGTCCTAGATAGGTCTTATAGGGCAGATATGGCAGTTGGAAGATTACCTGACCAAACGCTCCAACACGACGATGCTAGCTATACAAAAGTAGCAAAAAATTCAGATGTCCTGAAATGCGCTCCCACGCATCGGATTCTGTTAATACACACACGAACACATCACCAAAAGTGTTTTTAAGTCCTAGATAGGTCTAATAGGGCAGATATGGCAGTTGGAGGATTACCTGACCAAACGCTCCAACACGACGATGCTAGCTATACAAAAGTAGCAAAAAATTCAGATGTCCTGAAATGCGCTCCCACGCATCGGATTCTGTTAATACACACACGAACACATCACCAAAAGTGTTTTTAAGTCCTAGATAGGTCTAATAGGGCAGATATGGCAGTTGGAGGATTACCTGACCAAACGCTCCAACACGACGATGCTAGCTATACAAAAGTAGCAAAAAATTCAGATGTCCTGAAGTGCGCTCCCACGCATCGGATTCTGTTAATACACACACGAACACATCACCAAAAGTGTTTTTAAGTCCTAGATAGGTCTAATAGGGAAGATATGACAGTTGGAGGATTACCTGACAATTACCTGACCAAACGCTCCAACACGACGATGCTAGCTATACAAAAGTAGCAAAAAATTCAGATGTCCTGAAATGCGCTCCCACGCATCGGATTCTGTTAATACACACACGAACACATCACCAAAAGTGTTTTTAAGTCCTAGATAGGTCTAATAGGGCAGATATGGCAGTTGGAGGATTACCTGACAATTACCTGACCAAACGCTCCAACACGACGATGCTAGCTATACAAAAGTAGCAAAAAATTCAGATGTCCTGAAATGCGCTCCCACGCATCGGATTCTGTTAATACACACACGAACACATCACCAAAAGTGTTTTTAAGTCCTAGATAGGTCTAATAGGGAAGATATGGCTGTTGTAGGATTACCTGACCAAACGCTCCAACACGACGATGCTAGCTATACAAAAGTAGCAAAAAATTCAGATGTCCTGAAGTGCGCTCCCACGCATCGGATTCTGTTAATACACACACGAACACATCACCAAAAGTGTTTTTAAGTCCTAGATAGGTCTAATAGGGAAGATATGACAGTTGGAGGATTACCTGACAATTACCTGACCAAACGCTCCAACACGACGATGCTAGCTATACAAAAGTAGCAAAAAATTCAGATGTCCTGAAATGCGCTCCCACGCATCGGATTCTGTTAATACACACACGAACACATCACCAAAAGTGTTTTTAAGTCCTAGATAGGTCTAATAGGGAAGATATGGCTGTTGTAGGATTACCTGACCAAACGCTCCAACACGACGATGCTAGCTATACAAAAGTAGCAAAAAATTCAGATGTCCTGAAATGCGCTCCCACGCATCGGATTCTGTTAATACACACACGAACACATCACCAAAAGTGTTTTTAAGTCCTAGATAGGTCTAATAGGGCAGATATGGCAGTTGGAGGATTACCTGACAATTACCTGACCAAACGCTCCAACACGACGATGCTAGCTATACAAAAGTAGCAAAAAATTCAGATGTCCTGAAATGCGCTCCCACGCATCGGATTCTGTTAATACACACACGAACACATCACCAAAAGTGTTTTTAAGTCCTAGATAGGTCTAATAGGGAAGATATGGCTGTTGTAGGATTACCTGACCAAACGCTCCAACACGACGATGCTAGCTATACAAAAGTAGCAAAAAATTCAGATGTCCTGAAATGCGCTCCCACGCATCGGATTCTGTTAATACACACACGAACACATCACCAAAAGTGTTTTTAAGTCCTAGATAGGTCTAATAGGGAAGATATGGCTGTTGTAGGATTACCTGACCAAACGCTCCAACACGACGATGCTAGCTATACAAAAGTAGCAAAAAATTCAGATGTCCTGAAATGCGCTCCCACGCATCGGATTCTGTTAATACACACACGAACACATCACCAAAAGTGTTTTTAAGTCCTAGATAGGTCTAATAGGGCAGATATGGCAGTTGGAGGATTACCTGACAATTACCTGACCAAACGCTCCAACACGACGATGCTAGCTATACAAAAGTAGCAAAAAATTCAGATGTCCTGAAATGCGCTCCCACGCATCGGATTCTGTTAATACACACACGAACACATCACCAAAAGTGTTTTTAAGTCCTAGATAGGTCTAATAGGGAAGATATGGCTGTTGTAGGATTACCTGACCAAACGCTCCAACACGACGATGCTAGCTATACAAAAGTAGCAAAAAATTCAGATGTCCTGAAGTGCGCTCCCACGCATCGGATTCTGTTAATACACACACGAACACATCACCAAAAGTGTTTTTAAGTCCTAGATAGGTCTAATAGGGAAGATATGACAGTTGGAGGATTACCTGACAATTACCTGACCAAACGCTCCAACACGACGATGCTAGCTATACAAAAGTAGCAAAAAATTCAGATGTCCTGAAATGCGCTCCCACGCATCGGATTCTGTTAATACACACACGAACACATCACCAAAAGTGTTTTTAAGTCCTAGATAGGTATAATAGGGAAGATATGGCAGTTGGAGGATTACCTGACAATTACCTGACCAAACGCTCCAACACGACGATGCTAGCTATACAAAAGTAGCAAAAAATTCAGATGTCCTGAAATGCGCTCCCACGCATCGGATTCTGTTAATACACACACGAACACATCACCAAAAGTGTTTTTAAGTCCTAGATAGGTCTAATAGGGAAGATATGACAGTTGGAGGATTACCTGACAATTACCTGACCAAACGCTCCAACACGACGATGCTAGCTATACAAAAGTAGCAAAAAATTCGGATGTCCTGAAATGCGCTCCCACGCATCGGATTCTGTTAATACACACACGAACACATCACCAAAAGTGTTTTTAAGTCCTAGATAGGTCTAATAGGGCAGATATGGCAGTTGGAGGATTACCTGACCAAACGCTCCAACACGACCATGCTAGCTATACAAAAGTAGCAAAAAATTCAGATGTCCTGAAATGCGCTCCCACGCATCGGATTCTGTTAATACACACACGAACACATCACCAAAAGTGTTTTTAAGTCCTAGATAGGTCTAATAGGGCAGATATGGCAGTTGGAGGATTACCTGACCAAACGCTCCAACACGACGATGCTAGCTATACAAAAGTAGCAAAAAATTCAGATGTCCTGAAATGCGCTCCCACGCATCGGATTCTGTTAATACACACACGAACACATCACCAAAAGTGGTTTTAAGTCCTAGATAGGTCTAATAGGGAAGATATGGCAGTTGGAGGATTACCTGACCAAACGCTCCAACACGACGATGCTAGCTATACAAAAGTAGCAAAAAATTCAGATGTCCTGAAATGCGCTCCCACGCATCGGATTCTGTTAATACACACACGAACACATCACCAAAAGTGTTTTTAAGTCCTAGATAGGTCTAATAGGGAAGATATGGCAGTTGGAGGATTACCTGACCAAACGCTCCAACACGACGATGCTAGCTATACAAAAGTAGCAAAAAATTCAGATGTCCTGAAATGCGCTCCCACGCATCGGATTCTGTTAATACACACACGAACACATCACCAAAAGTGTTTTTAAGTCCTAGATAGGTCTAATAGGGAAGATATGGCAGTTGGAGGATTACCTGACCAAACGCTCCAACACGACGATGCTAGCTATACAAAAGTAGCAAAAAATTCAGATGTCCTGAAATGCGCTCCCACGCATCGGATTCTGTTAATACACACACGAACACATCACCAAAAGTGTTTTTAAGTCCTAGATAGGTCTAATAGGGAAGATATGGCAGTTGGAGGATTACCTGACCAAACGCTCCAACACGACGATGCTAGCTATACAAAAGTAGCAAAAAATTCAGATGTCCTGAAATGCGCTCCCACGCATCGGATTCTGTTAATACACACACGAACACATCACCAAAAGTGTTTTTAAGTCCTAGATAGGTCTAATAGGGCAGATATGGCAGTTGGAGGATTACCTGACCAAACGCTCCAACACGACGATGCTAGCTATACAAAAGTAGCAAAAAATTCAGATGTCCTGAAGTGCGCTCCCACGCATCGGATTCTGTTAATACACACACGAACACATCACCAAAAGTGTTTTTAAGTCCTAGATAGGTCTAATAGGGAAGATATGACAGTTGGAGGATTACCTGACAATTACCTGACCAAACGCTCCAACACGACGATGCTAGCTATACAAAAGTAGCAAAAAATTCAGATGTCCTGAAATGCGCTCCCACGCATCGGATTCTGTTAATACACACACGAACACATCACCAAAAGTGTTTTTAAGTCCTAGATAGGTCTAATAGGGCAGATATGGCAGTTGGAGGATTACCTGACAATTACCTGACCAAACGCTCCAACACGACGATGCTAGCTATACAAAAGTAGCAAAAAATTCAGATGTCCTGAAATGCGCTCCCACGCATCGGATTCTGTTAATACACACACGAACACATCACCAAAAGTGTTTTTAAGTCCTAGATAGGTCTAATAGGGCAGATATGGCAGTTGGAGGATTACCTGACCAAACGCTCCAACACGACGATGCTAGCTATACAAAAGTAGCAAAAACAAGCTACAAAAGTAGCAAAAAATTCAGATGTCCTGAAATGCGCTCCCACGCATCGGATTCTGTTAATACACACACGAACACATCACCAAAAGTGTTTTTAAGTCCTAGATAGGTCTAATAGGGAAGATATGGCAGTTGGAGGATTACCTGACCAAACGCTCCAACACGACGATGCTAGCTATACAAAAGTAGCAAAAAATTCAAATGTCCTGAAATGCGCTCCCACGCATCGGATTCTGTTAATACACACACGAACACATCACCAAAAGTGTTTTTAAGTCCAAGATAGGTCTAATAGGGCAGATATGGCAGTTGGAGGATTACCTGACCAAACGCTCCAACACGACGATGCTAGCTATACAAAAGTAGCAAAAACAAGCTACAAAAGTAGCAAAAAATTCAGATGTCCTGAAATGCGCTCCCACGCATCGGATTCTGTTAATACACACACGAACACATCACCAAAAGTGTTTTTAAGTCCAAGATAGGTCTAATAGGGCAGATATGGCAGTTGGAGGATTACCTGACCAAACGCTCCAACACGACGATGCTAGCTATACAAAAGTAGCAAAAAATTCAGATGTCCTGAAATGCGCTCCCACGCATCGGATTCTGTTAACACACACACGAACACATCACCAAAAGTGTTTTTAAGTCCTAGATAGGTCTAATAGGGAAGATATGGCAGTTGGAGGATTACCTGACCAAACGCTCCAACACGACGATGCTAGCTATACAAAAGAAGCAAAAAATTCAGATGTCCTGAAATGCGCTCCCACGCATCGGATTCTGTTAATACACACACGAACACATCACCAAAAGTGTTTTTAAGTCCTAGATAGGTCTAATAGGGCAGATATGGCAGTTGGAGGATTACCTGACCAAACGCTCCAACACGACGATGCTAGCTATACAAAAGTAGCAAAAAATTCAGATGTCCTGAAATGCGCTCCCACGCATCGGATTCTGTTAATACACACACGAACACATCACCAAAAGTGGTTTTAAGTCCTAGATAGGTCTAATAGGGAAGATATGGCAGTTGGAGGATTACCTGACCAAACGCTCCAACACGACGATGCTAGCTATACAAAAGTAGCAAAAAATTCAGATGTCCTGAAATGCGCTCCCACGTATCGGATTCTGTTAATACACACACGAACACATCACCAAAAGTGTTTTTAAGTCCTAGATAGGTCTAATAGGGCAGATATGGCAGTTGGAGGATTACCTGACAATTACCTGACCAAACGCTTCAACACGACGATGCTAGCTATACAAAAGTAGCAAAAAATTCAGATGTCCTGAAATGCGCTCCCACGCATCGGATTCTGTCAATACACACACGAACACATCACCAAAAGTGTTTTTAAGTCCTAGATAGGTCTAATAGGGCAGATATGGCAGTTGGAGGATTACCTGACAATTACCTGACCAAACGCTCCAACACGACGATGCTAGCTATACAAAAGTAGCAAAAAATTCAGATGTCCTGAAATGCGCTCCCACGCATCGGATTCTGTTAATACACACACGAACACATCACCAAAAGTGGTTTTAAGTCCTAGATAGGTCTAATAGGGAAGATATGGCAGTTGGAGGATTACCTGACCAAACGCTCCAACACGACGATGCTAGCTATACAAAAGTAGCAAAAAATTCAGATGTCCTGAAATGCGCTCCCACGCATCGGATTCTGTTAATACACACACGAACACATCACCAAAAGTGTTTTTAAGTCCTAGATAGGTCTAATAGGGCCGATATGGCAGTTGGAGGATTACCTGACAATTACCTGACCAAACGCTCCAACACGACGATGCTAGCTATACAAAAGTAGCAAAAAATTCAGATGTCCTGAAATGCGCTCCCACGCATCGGATTCTGTTAATACACACACGAACACATCACCAAAAGTGTTTTTAAGTCCTAGATAGGTCTAATAGGGCAGATATGGCAGTTGGAGGATTACCTGACAATTACCTGACCAAACGCTCCAACACGACGATGCTAGCTATACAAAAGTAGCAAAAAATTCAGATGTCCTGAAATGCGCTCCCACGCATCGGATTCTGTTAATACACACACGAACACATCACCAAAAGTGTTTTTAAGTCCTAGATAGGTCTAATAGGGCAGATATGGCAGTTGGAGGATTACCTGACAATTACCTGACCAAACGCTCCAACACGACGATGCTAGCTATACAAAAGTAGCAAAAACAAGCTACAAAAGTACAAAAAAAATTCAGATGTCCTGAAATGCGCTCCCACGCATCGGATTCTGTTAATACACACACGAACACATCACCAAAAGTGTTTTTAAGTCCTAGATAGGTCTAATAGGGCAGATATGGCAGTTGGAGGATTACCTGACCAAACGCTCCAACACGACGATGCTAGCTATACAAAAGTAGCAAAAAATTCAGATGTCCTGAAATGCGCTCCCACGCATCGGATTCTGTTAACACACACACGAACACATCACCAAAAGTGTTTTTAAGTCCTAGATAGGTCTAATAGGGAAGATATGGCAGTTGGAGGATTACCTGACCAAACGCTCCAACACGACGATGCTAGCTATACAAAAGTAGCAAAAAATTCAAATGTCCTGAAATGCGCTCCCACGCATCGGATTCTGTTAATACACACACGAACACATCACCAAAAGTGTTTTTAAGTCCTAGATAGGTCTTATAGGGCAGATATGGCAGTTGGAGGATTACCTGACAATTACCTGACCAAACGCTCCAACACGACGATGCTAGCTATACAAAAGTAGCAAAAAATTCAGATGTCCTGAAATGCGCTCCCACGCATCGGATTCTGTTAATACACACACGAACACATCACCAAAGGTGTTTTTAAGTCCTAGATAGGTCTAATAGGGCAGATATGGCAGTTGGAGGATTACCTGACCAAACGCTCCAACACGACGATGCTAGCTATACAAAAGTAGCAAAAAATTCAGATGTCCTGAAATGCGCTCCCACGCATCGGATTCTGTTAATACACACACGAACACATCACCAAAAGTGTTTTTAAGTCCTAGATAGGTCTAATAGGGCAGATATGGCAGTTGGAGGATTACCTGACAATTACCTGACCAAACGCTCCAACACGACGATGCTAGCTATACAAAAGTAGCAAAAAATTCAGATGTCCTGAAATGCGCTCCAACGCATCGGATTCTGTTAATACACACACGAACACATCACCAAAAGTGTTTTTAAGTCGTAGATAGGTCTAATAGGGCAGATATGGCAGTTGGAGGATTACCTGACCAAACGCTCCAACACGACGATGCTGGCTATACAAAAGTAGCAAAAAATTCAGATGTCCTGAAATGCGCTCCCACGCATCGGATTCTGTTAATACACACACGAACACATCACCAAAAGTGTTTTTAAGTCCTAGATAGGTCTAATAGGGCAGATATGGCAGTTGGAGGATTACCTGACCAAACGCTCCAACACGACGATGCTAGCTATACAAAAGTAGCAAAAAATTCAGATGTCCTGAAATGCGCTCCAACGCATCGGATTCTGTTAATACACACACGAACACATCACCAAAAGTGTTTTTAAGTCCTAGATAGGTCTAATAGGGCAGATATGGCAGTTGGAGGATTACCTGACCAAACGCTCCAACACGACGATGCTAGCTATACAAAAGTAGCAAAAAATTCAGATGTCCTGAAATGCGCTCCCACGCATCGGATTCTGTTAATACACACACGAACACATCACCAAAAGTGTTTTTAAGTCCTAGATAGGTCTAATAGGGCAGATATGGCAGTTGGAGGATTACCTGACAATTACCTGACCAAACGCTCCAACACGACGATGCTAGCTATACAAAAGTAGCAAAAAATTCAGATGTCCTGAAATGCGCTCCAACGCATCGGATTCTGTTAATACACACACGAACACATCACCAAAAGTGTTTTTAAGTCGTAGATAGGTCTAATAGGGCAGATATGGCAGTTGGAGGATTACCTGACCAAACGCTCCAACACGACGATGCTGGCTATACAAAAGTAGCAAAAAATTCAGATGTCCTGAAATGCGCTCCCACGCATCGGATTCTGTTAATACACACACGAACACATCACCAAAAGTGTTTTTAAGTCCTAGATAGGTCTAATAGGGCAGATATGGCAGTTGGAGGATTACCTGACCAAACGCTCCAACACGACGATGCTAGCTATACAAAAGTAGCAAAAAATTCAGATGTCCTGAAATGCGCTCCAACGCATCGGATTCTGTTAATACACACACGAACACATCACCAAAAGTGTTTTTAAGTCCTAGATAGGTCTAATAGGGCAGATATGGCAGTTGGAGGATTACCTGACAATTACCTGACCAAACGCTCCAACACGACGATGCTAGCTATACAAAAGTAGCAAAAAATTCAGATGTCCTGAAATGCGCTCCAACGCATCGGATTCTGTTAATACACACACGAACACATCACCAAAAGTGTTTTTAAGTCCTAGATAGGTCTAATAGGGCAGATATGGCAGTTGGAGGATTACCTGACCAAACGCTCCAAACACGACGATGCTAGCTATACAAAGTAGCAAAAAATTCAGATGTCCTGAAATGCGCTCCCACGCATCGGATTCTGTTAATACACACACGAACACATCACCAAAAGTGTTTTTAAGTCCTAGATAGGTCTAATAGGGCAGATATGGCAGTTGGAGGATTACCTGACCAAACGCTCCAACACGACGATGCTGGCTATACAAAAGTAGCAAAAAATTCAGATGTCCTGAAATGCGCTCCCACGCATCGGATTCTGTTAATACACACACGAACACATCACCAAAAGTGTTTTTAAGTCCTAGATAGGTCTAATAGGGCAGATATGGCAGTTGGAGGATTACCTGACCAAACGCTCCAACACGACGATGCTAGCTATACAAAAGTAGCAAAAAATTCAGATGTCCTGAAATGCGCTCCAACGCAACGGATTCTGTTAATACACACACGAACACATCACCAAAGGTGTTTTTAAGTCCTAGATAGGTCTAATAGGGCAGATATGGCAGTTGGAGGATTACCTGACAATTACCTGACCAAACGCTCCAACACGACGATGCTAGCTATACAAAAGTAGCAAAAAATTCAGATGTCCTGAAATGCGCTCCAACGCATCGGATTCTGTTAATACACACACGAACACATCACCAAAGGTGTTTTTAAGTCCTAGATAGGTCTAATAGGGCAGATATGGCAGTTGGAGGATTACCTGACAAAACGCTCCAACACGACGATGCTAGCTATACAAAAGTAGCAAAAAATTCAGATGTCCTGAAATGCGCTCCCACGCATCGGATTCTGTTAATACACACACGAACACATCACCAAAAGTGGTTTTAAGTCCTAGATAGGTCTAATAGGGCAGATATGGCAGTTGGAGGATTACCTGACAAAACGCTCCAACACGACGATGCTAGCTATACAAAAGTAGCCAAAAATTCAGATGTCCTGAAATGCGCTCCAACGCATCGGATTCTGTTAATACACACACGAACACATCACCAAAGGTGTTTTTAAGTCCTAGATAGGTCTAATAGGGCAGATATGGCAGTTGGAGGATTACCTGACAAAACGCTCCAACACGACGATGCTAGCTATACAAAAGTAGCAAAAAATTCAGATGTCCTGAAATGCGCTCCAACGCATCGGATTCTGTTAATACACACACGAACACATCACCAAAGGTGTTTTTAAGTCCTAGATAGGTCTAATAGGGCAGATATGGCAGTTGGAGGATTACCTGACAAAACGCTCCAACACGACGATGCTAGCTATACAAAAGTAGCAAAAAATTCAGATGTCCTGAAATGCGCTCCAACGCATCGGATTCTGTTAATACACACACGAACACATCACCTAAGGTGTTTTTAAGTCCTAGATAGGTCTAATAGGGCAGATATGGCAGTTGGAGGATTACCTGACAAAACGCTCCAACACGACGATGGTAGCAAAAAATTCAGATGTCCTGAAATGCGCTCCAACGCATCGGATTCTGTTAATACACACACGAACACATCACCAAAGGTGTTTTTAAGTCCTAGATAGGTCTAATAGGGCAGATATGGCAGTTGGAGGATTACCTGACAAAACGCTCCAACACGACGATGGTAGCAAAAAATTCAGATGTCCTGAAATGCGCTCCAACGCATCGGATTCTGTTAATACACACACGAACACATCACCAAAGGTGTTTTTAAGTCCTAGATAGGTCTAATAGGGCAGATATGGCAGTTGGAGGATTACCTGACAAAACGCTCCAACACGACGATGGTAGCAAAAAATTCAGATGTCCTGAAATGCGCTCCAACGCATCGGATTCTGTTAATACACACACGAACACATCACCAAAGGTGTTTTTAAGTCCTAGATAGGTCTAATAGGGCAGATATGGCAGTTGGAGGATTACCTGACAAAACGCTCCAACACGACGATGCTAGCTATACAAAAGTAGCCAAAAATTCAGATGTCCTGAAATGCGCTCCAACGCGTCGGATTTTGTTAATACACACACGAACACATCACCAAAGGTGTTTTTAAGTCCTAGATAGGTCTAATAGGGCAGATATGGCAGTTGGAGGATTACCTGACAAAACGCTCCAACACGACGATGCTAGCTATACAAAAGTAGCCAAAAATTCAGATGTCCTGAAATGCGCTCCAACGCATCGGATTCTGTTAATACACACACGAACACATCACCAAAGGTGTTTTTAAGTCCTAGATAGGTCTAATAGGGCAGATATGGCAGTTGGAGGATTACCTGACAAAACGCTCCAACACGACGATGCTAGCTATACAAAAGTAGCAAAAAATTCAGATGTCCTGAAATGCGCTCCAACGCATCGGATTCTGTTAATACACACACGAACACATCACCAAAGGTGTTTTTAAGTCCTAGATAGGTCTAATAGGGCAGATATGGCAGTTGGAGGATTACCTGACAAAACGCTCCAACAAGACGATGCTAGCTATACAAAAGGAGCAAAAAATTCAGATGTCCTGAAATGCGCTCCAACGCATCGGATTCTGTTAATACACACACGAACACATCACCAAAGGTGTTTTTAAGTCCTAGATAGGTCTAATAGGGCAGATATGGCAGTTGGAGGATTACCTGACAAAACGCTCCAACACGACGATGCTAGCTATACAAAAGTAGCAAAAAATTCAGATGTCCTGAAATGCGCTCCAACGCATCGGATTCTGTTAATACACACACGAACACATCACCTAAGGTGTTTTTAAGTCCTAGATAGGTCTAATAGGGCAGATATGGCAGTTGGAGGATTACCTGACAAAACGCTCCAACACGACGATGGTAGCAAAAAATTCAGATGTCCTGAAATGCGCTCCAACGCATCGGATTCTGTTAATACACACACGAACACATCACCAAAGGTGTTTTTAAGTCCTAGATAGGTCTAATAGGGCAGATATGGCAGTTGGAGGATTACCTGACAAAACGCTCCAACACGACGATGGTAGCAAAAAATTCAGATGTCCTGAAATGCGCTCCAACGCATCGGATTCTGTTAATACACACACGAACACATCACCAAAGGTGTTTTTAAGTCCTAGATAGGTCTAATAGGGCAGATATGGCAGTTGGAGGATTACCTGACAAAACGCTCCAACACGACGATGGTAGCAAAAAATTCAGATGTCCTGAAATGCGCTCCAACGCATCGGATTCTGTTAATACACACACGAACACATCACCAAAGGTGTTTTTAAGTCCTAGATAGGTCTAATAGGGCAGATATGGCAGTTGGAGGATTACCTGACAAAACGCTCCAACACGACGATGGTAGCAAAAAATTCAGATGTCCTGAAATGCGCTCCAACGCATCGGATTCTGTTAATACACACACGAACACATCACCAAAGGTGTTTTAAGTCCTAGATAGGTCTAATAGGGCAGATATGGCAGTTGGAGGATTACCTGACAAAACGCTCCAACACGACGATGCTAGCTATACAAAAGTAGCCAAAAATTCAGATGTCCTGAAATGCGCTCCAACGCGTCGGATTTTGTTAATACACACACGAACACATCACCAAAGGTGTTTTTAAGTCCTAGATAGGTCTAATAGGGCAGATATGGCAGTTGGAGGATTACCTGACAAAACGCTCCAACACGACGATGCTAGCTATACAAAAGTAGCCAAAAATTCAGATGTCCTGAAATGCGCTCCAACGCATCGGATTCTGTTAATACACACACGAACACATCACCAAAGGTGTTTTTAAGTCCTAGATAGGTCTAATAGGGCAGATATGGCAGTTGGAGGATTACCTGACAAAACGCTCCAACACGACGATGGTAGCAAAAAATTCAGATGTCCTGAAATGCGCTCCCACGCATCGGATTCTGTTAATACACACACGAACACATCACCAAAAGTGTTTTTAAGTCCTAGATAGGTCTAATACGGCAGATATGGCAGTTGGAGGATTACCTGACAATTACCTGACAAAACGCTCCAACACGACGATGCTAGCTATACAAAAGTAGCCAAAAATTCAGATGTCCTGAAATGCGCTCCCACGCATCGGATTCTGTTAATACACACACGAACACATCACCAAAGGTGGCGTATGTCCTGCAGCGCCACTGCGGCGTATGTCCAGCAGGGCCACAGTGGCGTATGTCCTTCATGGCCACGGTGGCGCATGTCCAGCAGGGCCACTGTGGTGTATGTCCAGCATGGCCACTGTGGCGTATGTCCAGCAGGGCCACAGTGGCGTATGTCCTGCATGGCCACTGTGGCGTATGCGTAACATTTTTCGTATGGTATGGTGAGAGTTGTCCTGCATGGCAACTGTGACGTATGTCCTGCATGGCCACAGTGGCGTATGTCCTGCATGGCCACGGTGGCGTATGTCCAGCAGGGCCACAGTGGCGTATGTCCAGCAGGGCCACAGTGGCGTATGTCCTTCATGGCCACGGTGGCGTATGTCCAGCGTGGCTACTGTGGCGTATGTCCAGCAGGGCCACAGTGGCGTATGTCCTTCATGGCCACGGTGGCGTATGTCCAGCAGGGCCACTGTGGCGTATGTCCAGCAGGGCAAACAGTGGCATAAGTCCTGCATGGCCACAGTGGCGTATGTCCTTCATGGCCACGGTGGCGCATGTCCAGCAGGGCCACTGTGGTGTATGTCCAGCATGGCCACTGTGGCGTATGTCCAGCAGGGCCACTGTGGCGTATGTCCTGCATGGCCATGGTGGCGTATGTCCAGCCGGGCCACTGTGGCATATGTCCTGCATGGCCACAGTGGCGTATGTCCAGCATGGCCACTGTGGCGTATGTCCAGCATGGCCACTGTGGCGTATGTCCAGCAGGGCTACTGTGGCGTATGTCCAGCATGGCCACTGTGACGTATGTCCAGCAGGGCCACTGTGACGTATGTCCAGCAGGGCCACTGTGGCGTATGTCCTGCATGGCCATGGTGGCGTATGTCCAGCAGGACCACTGTGGCGTATGTCCAGCAGAGCCACAGTGGCGTATGTCCAGCAGGGCCACAGTGGCGTATGTCCTGCATGGCCACTGTGGCGTATGCGTAACATTTTTCGTATGGTAGAGGAGGCAGTCTTGAGAGTTGTCCTGCATGGCAACTGTGACGTATGTCCTGCAGGGCCACTGTGGCGTATGTCTAGCAGGGCCACTGTGGCGTATGTCCAGCATGGCCACTGTGGCGTATGTCCAGCAGGGCCACTGTGGCGTATGTCCAGCAGGACCACTGTGGCGTATGTCCAGCAGAGCCACAGTGGCGTATGTCCAGCAGGGCCACAGTGGCGTATGTCCTGCAACGCCACTGTGGCTTATGTCCAGCATGGCCACTGTGACGTATGTCCAGCAGGGCCACTGTGGCGTATGTCCAGCATGGCCACTGTGGCGTATGTCCAGCAGGGCCACTGTGGCGTATGTCCAGCAGGGCCAATGTGGCCTATGTCCAGCAGGGCCACAGTGGCGTATGTCCTTCATGGCCACGGTGGCGCATGTCCAGCAGGGCCACTGTGGTGTATGTTCAGCATGGCCACTGTGGCGTATGTCCAGCATGGCCACTGTGGCGTATGCGTAACATTTTTCGTATGGTAGAGGTGGCAGTCTTGAGAGTTGTCCTGCATGGCAACTGTGACGTATGTCCTGCATGACCACAGTTGCGTATGTCCTGCATGGCCATGGTGGCGTATGTCCAGCAGGGCCACAGTGGCGTATGTCCTTCATGGCCACGGTGGCGTATGTCCAGCATGGCCACTGTGACGTATGTCCTGCAGGGCCACTGTGGCGTATGTCCAGCATGGCCACTGTGACGTATGTCCTGCAGGGCCACTGTGGCGTATGTCCAGCAGGGCCACTGTGGCGTATGTCCAGCAGGGCCACTGTGGCCTATGTCCAGCAGGGCCACAGTGGCGTATGTCCTTCATGGCCACGGTGGCGCATGTCCAGCAGGGCCACTGTGGTGTATGTTCAGCATGGCCACTGTGGCGTATGTCCAGCATGGCCACTGTGGCGTATGCGTAACATTTTTCGTATGGTAGAGGTGGCAGTCTTGAGAGTTGTCCTGCATGGCAACTGTGACGTATGTCCTGCAGGGCCACTGTGGCGTATGTCCAGCAGGGCCACTGTGGCGTATGTCCAGCAGGGCCACTGTGGCGTATGTCCAGCAGGGCCACTGTGGCGTATGTCCAGCAGGGCCACAGTGGCGTATGTCCTTCATGGCCACGGTGGCGCATGTCCAGCAGGGCCACTGTGGTGTATGTTCAGCATGGCCACTGTGGCGTATGTCCAGCATGGCCACTGTGGCGTATGCGTAACATTTTTCGTATGGTAGAGGTGGCAGTCTTGAGAGTTGTCCTGCATGGCAACTGTGACGTATGTCCTGCATGACCACAGTTGCGTATGTCCTGCATGGCCATGGTGGCGTATGTCCAGCAGGGCCACAGTGGCGTATGTCCTTCATGGCCACGGTGGCGTATGTCCAGCATGGCCACTGTGACGTATGTCCTGCAGGGCCACTGTGGCGTATGTCCAGCATGGCCACTGTGACGTATGTCCAGCAGGGCCACAGTGGCGTATGTCCTGCAGGGCCACTGTGGCGTATGTCCAGCATGGCCACAGTGGCGTATGTCCTTCATGGCCACGGTGGCGTATGTCCAGCATGGCCACTGTGACGTATGTCCAGCAGGGCCACTGTGGCGTATGTCCAGCAGGGCCACAGTGGCGTACGTCCTGCATGGCAACTGTGGCGTACGTCCAGCATGGCCACTGTGGCGTATGTCCAGCAGGGCCACAGTGGCGTATGTCCTGCAGGGCCACTGTGGCGTATGTCCAGCATGGCCACTGTGACGTATGTCCAGCAGGGCCACAGTGGCGTATGTCCTGCAGGGCCACTGTGGCGTATGTCCAGCATGGCCACTGTGACGTATGTCCAGCAGGGCCACAGTGGTGTATGTCCTGCATGGCCACTGTGGCGAATGTCCAGCAGGGCCACTGTGGCGTATGTCCAGCATGGCCACTGTGACGTATGTCCAGCAGGGCCACTGTGGCGTATGTCCAGCAGGGCCACAGTGGCGTATGTCCTGCATGGCCACTGTGGCGTATGTCCTGCAGCGCCACTGTGGCGTATGTCCTGCATGGCCACTGTGGCGTATACGTAACATTTGTCGTATGGTAGAGGAGACAGTCTTGAGAGTTGTCCTGCATGGCAACTGTGGCGTACGTCCAGCATGGCCACTGTGACGTATGTCCAGCAGGGCCACTGTGGCGTATGTGCTGCATGGCCACAGTGGCGTATGTCCTTCATGGCCACAGTGGCGTATGTCCAGCAGGGCCACAGTGGCGTATATCCTGCATGGCCACTGTGGCGTATGCGTAACATTTGTCGTATGGTAGAGGAGACAGTCTTGAGAGTTGTCCTGCATGGCAACTGTGGCGTACGTCCAGCATGGCCATTGTGACGTATGTCCAGCAGGGCCACTGTGGCGTATGTCCTGCATGGCCACAGTGGCGTATGTCCTTCATGGCCACAGTGGCGTATGTCCAGCAGGGCCACAGTGGCGTATATCCTGCATGGCCACTGTGGCGTATGCGTAACATTTTTCGTATGGTAGAGGAGACAGTCTTGAGAGCTGTCCTGCATGGCCACGGTGGCATATGTCCAGCAGGGCCACTGTGGTGTACGTCCAGCATGGCCATTGTGACGTATGTCCAGCAGGGCCACTGTGGCGTATGTCCTGCATGGCCACTGTGGCGTATGCGTAACATTTGTCGTATGGTAGAGGAGACAGTCTTGAGAGTTGTCCTGCATGGCAACTGTGGCGTACGTCCAGCATGGCCATTGTGACGTATGTCCAGCAGGGCCACTGTGGCGTATGTCCTGCATGGCCACAGTGGCGTATGTCCTTCATGGCCACAGTGGCGTATGTCCAGCAGGGCCACAGTGGCGTATATCCTGCATGGCCACTGTGGCGTATGCGTAACATTTTTCGTATGGTAGAGGAGACAGTCTTGAGAGCTGTCCGGCATGGCCACAGTGGCGTATGTCCAGCAGGGCCACAGTGGCGTATGGCCAGCGTGGCCACAGTGGCGTATGTCCTGCAGCGCCACTGCGGCGTATGTCCAGCGGGGCCACAGTGGCGTATGTCCAGCAGGACCACAGACGAGGCAGTCTTGAGAGTTGTCCTGCATGGCAACTGTGGCGTACGTCCAGCATGGCCACTGTGACGTATGTCCAGCAGGGCCACTGTGGCGTATGTCCTGCATGGCCACAGTGGCGTATGTCCTTCATGGCCACAGTGGCGTATGTCCAGCAGGGCCACAGTGGCGTATGTCCTGCATGGCCACTGTGGCGTCTGCGTAACATTTGTCGTATGGTAGAGGAGACAGTCTTGAGAGCTGTCCTGCATGGCCGCGGTGGCATATGTCCAGCAGGGCCACTGTGGTGTATGTCCAGCATGGCCACAGTGGCGTATGTCCAGCATGGCCACAGTGGCGTATGTACTGCATGGCCACAGTGGCGTATGTTTTGCATGGCCACAGTGGCGTATGTCCTGCATGGCCACTGTGGCGTATGCGTAACATTTGTCGTATGGTAGAGGAGACAGTCTTGAGAGCTTTCCTGCATGGCCACGGTGGCATATGTCCAGCAGGGCCACTGTGGCATATGTCCAGCATGGCCACTGTGGCGTATGCGTAACATTATTCGTATGGTAGAGGAGGCAGTCTTGAGAGCTGTCCTGCATGGCCACAGTGGCGTATGTCCAGCATGGCCACTGTGGCGTATGTCCAGCAGGGCCACAGTGGCGTATGGCCAGCATGGCCACAGTGGCGTAAGTCCTGCAGCGCCACTGTGGCGTATGTCCAGCAGGGCCACAGTGGCGTATGTCCAGCAGGGCCACAGTGGCGTATGTCCTGCATGGCCACTGTGGCGTATGCGTAACATTTTTCTTATGGTAGAGCAGACAGTCTTAAGAGCTGTTCTTCATGGCCACAGTGGCGTATGTCCTGCATGGCCACAGTGGCGTATGTCCTGCATGGCCACAGTGGCGTATGTCCAGCAGGGCCACAGTGGCGTATGGCCAGCATGGCCACAGTGGCGTATGTCCTGCAGCGCCACTGCGGCGTATGTCCAGCAGGGCCACAGTGGCATATGTCCAGCAGGGCCACAGTGGCGTATGTACTGCATGGCCACAGTGGCGTATGTTTTGCATGGCCACAGTGGCGTATGTCCAGCAGGGCCACAGTGGCGTATGTCCAGCATGGCCACTGTGGCGTATGTCCAGCAGGGCCACTGTGGCATATGTCCAGCATGGCCACTGTGGCGTATGCGTAACATTATTCGTATGGTAGAGGAGGCAGTCTTGAGAGCTGTCCTGCATGGCCACAGTGGCGTATGTCCAGCATGGCCACTCCGGCGTATGTCCAGCAGGGCCACTGTGGCGTATGTCCAGCATGGCCACTGTGGCGTATGTCCAGTAGGGCCACTGTGGCGTATGTCCAGCAGGGCCACTGTGGCGTATGTCCAGCAGGGCCGCTGTGGCGTATGTCCAGCTGGGCCACTGTGGCGTATGTCCAGCATGGCCACTGTGGCGTATGTCCTGCATGGCCACTGTGGCGTATGCGTAACATTTTTCTTATGGTAGAGCAGACAGTCTTAAGAGCTGTTCTTCATGGCCACAGTGGCGTATGTCCTGCATGGCCACAGTGGCGTATGTCCTGCATGGCCACAGTGGCGTATGTCCAGCAGGGCCACAGTGGCGTATGGCCAGCATGGCCACAGTGGCGTATGTCCTGCAGCGCCACTGCGGCGTATGTCCAGCAGGGCCACAGTGGCATATGTCCAGCAGGGCCACAGTGGCGTATGTACTGCATGGCCACAGTGGCGTATGTTTTGCATGGCCACAGTGGCGTATGTCCAGCAGGGCCACAGTGGCGTATGTCCAGCATGGCCACTGTGGCGTATGTCCAGCAGGGCCACTGTGGCATATGTCCAGCATGGCCACTGTGGCGTATGCGTAACATTATTCGTATGGTAGAGGAGGCAGTCTTGAGAGTTGTCCTGCATGGCAACTGTGACGTATGTCCAGCAGGGCCACTGTGGCGTATGTCCACCAGGGCCACTGTGACGTATGTCCAGCATGGCCACTGTGGCGTATGTCCAGCAGGGCCACTGTGGCGTATGTCCAGCAGGGCCACTGTGGCGTATGTCCAGCAGGGCCACTGTGGCGTATGTCCACCAGGGTCACTGTGGCGTATGTCCAGCATGGCCACTGTGGCGTATGTCCAGCAGGGCCACTGTGGCGTATGTCCAGCAGGGCCACTGTGGCGTATGTCCAGCATGGCCATGGTGGCGTATGTCCAGCAGGGCCACTGTGGCGTATGTCCAGCATGGCCACTGTGGCGTATGTCCAGCAGGACCACTGTGGCGTATGTCCAGCAGGGCCACTGTGGCCTATGTCCAGCAGGGCCACAGTGGCGTATGTCCTTCATGGCCACGGTGGCGTATGTCCAACATGGCCACTGTGGCGTATGTCCAGCAGGACCACTGTGGCGTATGTCCAGCATGGCCACTGTGGCGTATTCGTAACATTTTTCGTATGGTAGAGGAGGCAGTCTTGAGAGCTGTCATGCATGGCAACTGTGGCGTATGCGTAACATTTATCGTATGGTAGAGGAGGCAGTCTTGAGAGTTGTCCTGCATGGCAACTGTATGTCCAGCAGGACCACAGAGGCGTATGTCCTGCATGGCCACTGTGGCGTATGCGTAACATTTTTCGTATGGTAGAGGAGGCAGTCTTGAGAGTTGTCCTGCATGGCCACGGTGGCATATGTCCAGCAGGGCCACAGTGGCGTATGTCCTGCATGGCCACTGTGGCGTACGTCCAGCAGGGCCACAGTGGCGTATGTCCTGCATGGCCACTGTGGCGTACGTCCAGCAGGGCCACAGTGGCGTATGTCCTGCATGGCCACTGTGCCGTATGTCCAGCATGGCCACTGTGGCGTATGCGTAACATTATTCGTTTGGTAGAGGAGGCAGTCTTGAGAGTTGTCCTGCATGGCAACTGTGGCGTACGTCCAGCATGGCCACTGTAGCGTATTTCCAGCATGGCCACTGCGGCGTATGTCCAGCAGGGCCACAGTGGCGTATGTCCAGCAGGGCCACAGTGGCGTATGTCCTGCATGGCCACTGTGGCGTATGTCCTGCAGCGCCACTGTGGCGTATGTCCTGCATGGCCACTGTGGCGTATGCGTAACATTTGTCGTATGGTAGAGGAGACAGTCTTGAGAGTTGTCCTGCATGGCAACTGTGGCGTACGTCCAGCATGGCCATTGTGACGTATGTCCAGCAGGGCCACAGTGGCGTATGTCCTTCATGGCCACAGTGGCGTATGTCCAGCAGGGCCACAGTGGCGTATATCCTGCATGGCCACTGTGGCGTATGCGTAACATTTTTCGTATGGTAGAGGAGACAGTCTTGAGAGCTGTCCTGCATGGCCACGGTGGCATATGTCCAGCAGGGCCACTGTGGTGTACGTCCAGCATAGCCATTGTGACGTATGTCCAGCAGGGCCACTGTGGCGTATGTCCTGCATGGCCACTGTGGCGTATGCGTAACATTTGTCGTATGGTAGAGGAGACAGTCTTGAGAGTTGTCCTGCATGGCAACTGTGGCGTACGTCCAGCATGGCCATTGTGACGTATGTCCAGCAGGGCCACTGTGGCGTATGTCCTGCATGGCCACAGTGGCGTATGTCCTTCATGGCCACAGTGGCGTATGTCCAGCAGGGCCACAGTGGCGTATATCCTGCATGGCCACTGTGGCGTATGCGTAACATTTTTCGTATGGTAGAGGAGACAGTCTTGAGAGCTGTCCTGCATGGCCACAGTGGCGTATGTCCAGCAGGGCCACAGTGGCGTATGGCCAGCGTGGCCACAGTGGCGTATGTCCTGCAGCGCCACTGCGGCGTATGTCCAGCGGGGCCACAGTGGCGTATGTCCAGCAGGACCACAGAGGAGGCAGTCTTGAGAGTTGTCCTGCATGGCAACTGTGGCGTACGTCCAGCATGGCCACTGTGACGTATGTCCAGCAGGGCCATTGTGGCGTATGTCCTGCATGGCCACAGTGGCGTATGTCCTTCATGGCCACAGTGGCGTATGTCCAGCAGGGCCACAGTGGCGTATGTCCTGCATGGCCACTGTGGCGTCTGCGTAACATTTGTCGTATGGTAGAGGAGACAGTCTTGAGAGCTGTCCTGCATGGCCGCGGTGGCATATGTCCAGCAGGGCCACTGTGGTGTATGTCCAGCATGGCCACAGTGGCGTATGTCCAGCATGGCCACAGTGGCGTATGTTTTGCATGGCCACAGTGGCGTATGTCCTGCATGGCCACTGTGGCGTATGCGTAACATTTGTCGTATGGTAGAGGAGACAGTCTTGAGAGCTTTCCTGCATGGCCACGGTGGCATATGTCCAGCAGGGCCACTGTGGCATATGTCCAGCATGGCCACTGTGGCGTATGCGTAACATTATTCGTATGGTAGAGGAGGCAGTCTTGAGAGCTGTCCTGCATGGCCACAGTGGCGTATGTCCAGCATGGCCACTGTGGCGTATGTCCAGCAGGGCCACAGTGGCGTATGGCCAGCATGGCCACAGTGGCGTAAGTCCTGCAGCGCCACTGCGGCGTATGTCCAGCAGGGCCACAGTGGCGTATGTCCAGCAGGGCCACAGTGGCGTATGTCCTGCATGGCCACTGTGGCGTATGCGTAACATTTTTCTTATGGTAGAGCAGACAGTCTTAAGAGCTGTTCTTCATGGCCACAGTGGCGTATGTCCTGCATGGCCACAGTGGCGTATGTCCTGCATGGCCACAGTGGCGTATGTCCAGCAGGGCCACAGTGGCGTATGGCCAGCATGGCCACAGTGGCGTATGTCCTGCATGGCCACAGTGGCGTATGTCCTTCATGGCCACAGTGGCGTATGTCCAGCAGGGCCACAGTGGCGTATGTCCTGCATGGCCACTGTGGCGTCTGCGTAACATTTGTCGTATGGTAGAGGAGACAGTCTTGAGAGCTGTCCTGCATGGCCGCGGTGGCATATGTCCAGCAGGGCCACTGTGGTGTATGTCCAGCATGGCCACAGTGGCGTATGTCCAGCATGGCCACAGTGGCGTATGTACTGCATGGCTACAGTGGCGTATGTTTTGCATGGCCACAGTGGCGTATGTCCTGCATGGCCACTGTGGCGTCTGCGTAACATTTGTCGTATGGTAGAGGAGACAGTCTTGAGAGCTGTCCTGCATGGCCGCGGTGGCATATGTCCAGCAGGGCGACTGTGGTGTATGTCCAGCATGGCCACAGTGGCGTATGTCCAGCATGGCCACAGTGGCGTATGTACTGCATGGCCACAGTGGCGTATGTTTTGCATGGCCACAGTGGCGTATGTACTGCATGGCCACAGTGGCGTATGTTTTGCATGGCCACAGTGGCATATGTCCAGCAGGGCCACTGTGGCATATGTCCAGCATGGCCACTGTGGCGTATGCGTAACATTATTCGTATGGTAGAGGAGGCAGTCTTGAGAGCTGTCCTGCATGGCCACAGTGGCGTATGTCCAGCATGGCCACTGTGGCGTATGTCCAGCAGGGCCACAGTGGCGTATGGCCAGCATGGCCACAGTGGCGTAAGTCCTGCAGCGCCACTGCGGCGTATGTCCAGCAGGGCCACAGTGGCGTATGTCCAGCAGGGCCACAGTGGCGTATGTCCTGCATGGCCACTGTGGCGTATGCGTAACATTTTTCTTATGGTAGAGCAGACAGTCTTAAGAGCTGTTCTTCATGGCCACAGTGGCGTATGTCCTGCATGGCCACAGTGGCGTATGTCCTGCATGGCCACAGTGGCGTATGTCCAGCAGGGCCACAGTGGCGTATGGCCAGCATGGCCACAGTGGCGTATGTCCTGCAGCGCCACTGCGGCGTATGTCCAGCAGGGCCACAGTGGCATATGTCCAGCAAGGCCACAGTGGCGTATGTACTGCATGGCCACAGTGGCGTATGTTTTGCATGGCCACAGTGGCGTATGTCCAGCAGGGCCACAGTGGCGTATGTCCAGCATGGCCACTGTGGCGTATGTCCAGCAGGGCCACTGTGGCATATGTCCAGCATGGCCACTGTGGCGTATGCGTAACATTATTCGTATGGTAGAGGAGGCAGTCTTGAGAGCTGTCCTGCATGGCCACAGTGGCGTATGTCCAGCATGGCCACTCCGGCGTATGTCCAGCAGGGCCACTGTGGCGTATGTCCAGCATGGCCACTGTGGCGTATGTCCAGCAGGGCCACTGTGGCGTATGTCCAGCAGGGCCACTGTGGCGTATGTCCAGCAGGGCCGCTGTGGCGTATGTCCAGCTGGGCCACTGTGGCGTATGTCCAGCATGGCCACTGTGGCGTATGTCCAGCAGGGCAACTGTGGCGTATTTCCAGCCTGGCCACTGTGGCGTATGTCCAGCAGGGCCACTGTGGCGTATGTCCAGCAGGGCCAATGTGGCGTATGTCCAGCAGGGCCACAGTCCTGCATGGCCACTGTGGCGTATGCGTAACATTATTCGTATGGTAGAGGAGGCAGTCTTGAGAGTTGTCCTGCATGGCAACTGTGACGTATGTCCAGCAGGGCCACTGTGGCGTATGTCCACCAGGGCCACTGTGACGTATGTCCAGCATGGCCACTGTGGCGTATGTCCAGCAGGGCCACTGTGGCGTATGTCCAGCAGGGCCACTGTGGCGTATGTCCAGCAGGGCCACTGTGGCGTATGTCCACCAGGGCCACTGTGGCGTATGTCCAGCATGGCCACTGTGGCGTATGTCCAGCAGGGCCACTGTGGCGTATGTCCAGCAGGGCCACTGTGGCGTATGTCCAGCAGGGCCACTGTGGCGTATGTCCAGCATGGCCACTGTGGCGTATGTCCAGCAGGGCCACTGTGGCGTATGTCCAGCAGGGCCAATGTGGCGTATGTCCAGCAGGGCCACTGTGGCGTATGTCCAGCAGGGCCACTGTGGCGTATGTCCAGCAGGGCCACTGTGGCGTATGTCCAGCAGGGCCACTGTGGCGTATGTCCAGCAGGGCCACTGTGGCGTATGTCCAGCATGGCCACTGAGGCGTATGTCCAGCAGGGCCACTGTGGCATATGTCCAGCATGGCCACTGTGGCGTATGCGTAACATTATTCGTATGGTAGAGGAGGCAGTCTTGAGAGCTGTCCTGCATGGCCACAGTGGCGTATGTCCAGCAGGGCCACTGTGGCGTATGTCCAGCATGGCCATGGTGGCGTATGTCCAGCAGGGCCACTGTGGCGTATGTCCAGCATGGCCACTGTGGCGTATGTCCAGCAGGACCACTGTGGCGTATGTCCAGCAGGGCCACTGTGGCCTATGTCCAGCAGGGCCACAGTGGCGTATGTCCTTCATGGCCACGGTGGCGTATGTCCAACATGGCCACTGTGGCGTCTGTCCAGCAGGACCACTGTGGCGTATGTCCAGCATGGCCACTGTGGCGTATGCGTAACATTTTTCGTATGGTAGAGGAGGCAGTCTTGAGAGCTGTCATGCATGGCAACTGTGGCGTATGCGTAACATTTATCGTATGGTAGAGGAGGCAGTCTTGAGAGTTGTCCTGCATGGCAACTGTATGTCCAGCAGGACCACAGAGGCGTATGTCCTGCATGGCCACTGTGGCGTATGCGTAACATTTTTCGTATGGTAGAGGAGGCAGTCTTGAGAGTTGTCCTGCATGGCCACGGTGGCATATGTCCAGCAGGGCCACAGTGGCGCATGTCCTGCATGGCCACTGTGGCGTATGTCCAGCAGGGCCACAGTGGCGTATGTCCTGCATGGCCACTGTGGCGTATGTCCTGCATGGCCACAGTGGCGTATGCGTAACATTTTTCGTATGGTAGAGGAGGCAGTCTTGAGAGTTGTCCTGCATGGCAACTGTGGCGTACGTCCAGCATGGCCACTGTAGCGTATTTCCAGCATGGCCACTGCGGCGTATGTATAGCATATCCACTGTGGCGTATGTCCAGCATGGCCACTGTGGCGTATGTCCAGCAGGGCCACAGTGGCGTATGTCCTGCATGGCCACTGTGGCGTATGTCCAGCAGGGCCACAGTGGCGTATGTCCTGCATGGCCACTGTGGCGTATGTCCTGCATGGCCACAGTGGCGTATGCGTAACATTTTTCGTATGGTAGAGGAGGCAGTCTTGAGAGTTGTCCTGCATGGCAACTGTATGTCCAGCAGGACCACAGAGGCGTATGTCCAGCAGGGCCACTGTGGCGTATGTCCAGCATGGCCACTGTGGCGTATGTCCAGCAGGGCCACTGTGGCGTATGTCCAGCAGGGCCACTGTGGCGTATGTCCAGCAGGGCCGCTGTGGCGTATGTCCAGCTGGGCCACTGTGGCGTATGTCCAGCATGGCCACTGTGGCGTATGTCCAGCAGGGCAACTGTGGCGTATTTCCAGCCTGGCCACTGTGGCGTATGTCCAGCAGGGCCACTGTGGCGTATGTCCAGCAGGGCCAATGTGGCGTATGTCCAGCAGGGCCACAGTCCTGCATGGCCACTGTGGCGTATGCGTAACATTATTCGTATGGTAGAGGAGGCAGTCTTGAGAGTTGTCCTGCATGGCAACTGTGACGTATGTCCAGCAGGGCCACTGTGGCGTATGTCCACCAGGGCCACTGTGACGTATGTCCAGCATGGCCACTGTGGCGTATGTCCAGCAGGGCCACTGTGGCGTATGTCCAGCAGGGCCACTGTGGCGTATGTCCAGCAGGGCCACTGTGGCGTATGTCCACCAGGGCCACTGTGGCGTATGTCCAGCATGGCCACTGTGGCGTATGTCCAGCAGGGCCACTGTGGCGTATGTCCAGCAGGGCCACTGTGGCGTATGTCCAGCAGGGCCACTGTGGCGTATGTCCAGCATGGCCACTGTGGCGTATGTCCAGCTGGGCCACTGTGGCGTATGTCCAGCAGGGCCAATGTGGCGTATGTCCAGCAGGGCCACTGTGGCGTATGTCCAGCAGGGCCACTGTGGCGTATGTCCAGCAGGGCCACTGTGGCGTATGTCCAGCAGGGCCACTGTGGCGTATGTCCAGCAGGGCCACTGTGGCGTATGTCCAGCATGGCCACTGAGGCGTATGTCCAGCAGGGCCACTGTGGCATATGTCCAGCATGGCCACTGTGGCGTATGCGTAACATTATTCGTATGGTAGAGGAGGCAGTCTTGAGAGCTGTCCTGCATGGCCACAGTGGCGTATGTCCAGCAGGGCCACTGTGGCGTATGTCCAGCATGGCCATGGTGGCGTATGTCCAGCAGGGCCACTGTGGCGTATGTCCAGCATGGCCACTGTGGCGTATGTCCAGCAGGACCACTGTGGCGTATGTCCAGCAGGGCCACTGTGGCCTATGTCCAGCAGGGCCACAGTGGCGTATGTCCTTCATGGCCACGGTGGCGTATGTCCAACATGGCCACTGTGGCGTCTGTCCAGCAGGACCACTGTGGCGTATGTCCAGCATGGCCACTGTGGCGTATGCGTAACATTTTTCGTATGGTAGAGGAGGCAGTCTTGAGAGCTGTCATGCATGGCAACTGTGGCGTATGCGTAACATTTATCGTATGGTAGAGGAGGCAGTCTTGAGAGTTGTCCTGCATGGCAACTGTATGTCCAGCAGGACCACAGAGGCGTATGTCCTGCATGGCCACTGTGGCGTATGCGTAACATTTTTCGTATGGTAGAGGAGGCAGTCTTGAGAGTTGTCCTGCATGGCCACGGTGGCATATGTCCAGCAGGGCCACAGTGGCGCATGTCCTGCATGGCCACTGTGGCGTATGTCCAGCAGGGCCACAGTGGCGTATGTCCTGCATGGCCACTGTGGCGTATGCGTAACATTATTCGTATGGTAGAGGAGGCAGTCTTGAGAGCTGTCCTGTATGGCCACAGTGGCGTATGTCCTGCATGGCCACAGTGGCGTATGTCCTGCATGGCCACAGTGGCGTATGTCCTGCATGGCCACTGTGGCGTATGTCCAGCATGGCCACTGTGGCGTATGTCCAGCAGGGCCACTGTGGCGTATGTCCTGCATGGCCACTGTGGCGTATGTCCAGCAGGGCCACAGTGGCGTATGTCCTGCATGGCCACTGTGGCGTATGTCCTGCATGGCCACAGTGGCGTATGCGTAACATTTTTCGTATGGTAGAGGAGGCAGTCTTGAGAGTTGTCATGCATGGCAACTGTGGCGTACGTCCAGCATGGCCACTGTGGCGTATGTCCAGCAGGGCCACAGTGGCGTATGTCCTGCATGGCCACTGTGGCGTATGCGTAACATTTTTCGTATGGTAGAGGAGCCAGTCTTGAGAGCTGTCCTGCATGGCCACGGTGGCATATGTCCTGCAGGGCCACTGCGGCGTATGTCCAGCAGGGCCACAGTGGCGTATGTCCTGCATGGCCACTGTGGCGTACGTCCAGCATGGCCACTGTAGCGTATTTCCAGCATGGCCACTGCGGCGTATGTCCAGCAGGGCCACAGTGGCGTATGTCCTGCATGGCCACTGTGGCGTATGTCCAGCAGGGCCACAGTGGCGTATGTCCTGCATGGCCACTGTGGCGTATGCGTAACATTTTTCGTATGGTAGAGGAGGCAGCCTTGAGAGTTGTCCTGCATGGCAACTGTGGCGTACGTCCAGCATGGCCACTGTGGCGTATGTCCAGCATGGCCACTGTGGCGTATGTCCAGCAGGGGCACACTGGCGTATGTCCTGCATGGCCACTGTGGCGTATGTCCAGCAGAGCCACAGTGGCGTATGTCCTGCATGGCCACTGTGGCGTATGCGTAACATTTTTCGTATGGTAGAGGAGGCAGTCTTGAGAGCTGTCATGCATGGCAACTGTGGCGTACGTCCAGCATGGCCACTGTGGCGTATGTCCAGCAGGGCCACATTGGCGTATGTCCTGCATGGCCACTGTGGCGTATGCGTAACATTTTTCGTATGGTAGAGGAGCCAGTCTTGAGAGCTGTCCTGCATGGCCACGGTGGCATATGTCCTGCAGGGCCACTGCGGCGTATGTCCAGCAGGGCCACAGTGGCGTACGTCCAGCAGGGCCACTGTGGCGTATTTCCAGCATGGCCACTGCGGCGTATGTCCAGCAGGGCCACTGTGGCGTATGTCCTGCATGGCCACTGTGGCGTATGAGTAACGTTTTTCGTATGGTAGAGGAGGCAGTATTGAGAGTTGTCCTGCATGGCAACTGTGGCGTACGTCCAGCATGGCCACTGTGGCGTATGTCCAGCAGGGCCACTGTGCCGTATGTCCAGCATGGCCACTGTGGCGTATGCGTAACATTATTCGTTTGGTAGAGGAGGCAGTCTTGAGAGCTGTCCTGCATGGCCACTGTGGCGTATGTCCTGCATGGCCACAGTGGCGTATGTCCAGCATGGCCACTGTGGCGTATGTCCAGCAGGGCCACAGTGGCGTATGTCCTGCATGGCCACTGTGGCGTATGCGTAACATTTTTCGTATGGTAGAGGAGGCAGTCTTGAGAGTTGTCCTGCATGGCAACTGTGGCGTACGTCCAGCATGGCCACTGTGGCGTATGTCCAGCATGGCCACTGTGGCGTATGTCCAGCAGGGCCACGGTGGCGTATGTCCTGCATGGCCACTGTGGCGTATGTCCAGCAGGGCAACAGTGGCGTATATCCTGCATGGCCACTGTGGCGTATGTCCAGCAGGGCGACAGTGGCGTATGTCCAGCAGGGCCACAGTGGCGTATGTCCTGCATGGCCACAGTGGCGTATGTCCTGCATGGCCACAGTGGCGTATATTTTGCTTGGGCACAGTGGCGTATGTCCAGCAGGGCCACAGTGGCGTATGTCCTGCATGGCCACTGTGGCGTATGCGTAAAATTTTTCGTATGGTAGAGGAGGCAGTCTTGAGAGTTGTCCTGCATGGCAACTGTGGCGTACGTCCAGCATGGCCACTGTGGCGTATGTCCAGCATGGCCACTGTGGCGTATGTCCAGCAGGGCCACAGTGGCGTATGTCCTGCATGGCCACTGTGGCGTATGCGTAACATTTTTCGTATGGTATAGGAGGCAGTCTTGAGAGTTGCCCTGCATGGCAACTGTGGCGTATGTCCAGCATGGCCACTGTGGCGTATGTCCAGCAGGGCCACGGTGGCGTATGTCCTGCATGGCCACTGTGGCGTATGTCCAGCAGGGCCACAGTGGCGTATATCCTGCATGGCCACTGTGGCGTATGTCCAGCAGGGCGACAGTGGCGTATGTCCAGCAGGGCCACAGTGGCGTATGTCCTGCATGGCCACAGTGGCGTATGTCCTGCATGGCCGCAGTGGCGTATATTTTGCTTGGCCACAGTGGCGTATGTCCAGCAGGGCCACAGTGGCGTATGTCCTGCATGGCCACTGTGGCGTATGCGTAACATTTTTCGTATGGTAGAGGTGGCAGTCTTGAGAGTTGTCCTGCATGGCAACTGTGGCGTACGTCCAGCATGGCCACTGTAGCGTATTTCCAGCATGGCCACTGCGGCGTATGTCCAGTAGGGCCACAGTGGCGTATGTCCTGCATGGCCACGGTGGCATATGTCCTGCAGGGCCACTGCGGCGTATGCGTAACATTTTTCGTATGGTAGAGGAGGCAGTCTTGAGAGTTGTCCTGCATGGCAACTGTATGTCCAGCAGGACCACAGAGGCGTATGTCCTGCATGGCCACTGTGGCGTATGCGTAACGTTTTTCGTATGGTAGAGGAGCCAGTCTTGAGAGCTGTCCTGCATGGCCACGGTGGCATATGTCCTGCATGGCCACTGCGGCGTATGTCCAGCAGGGCCACAGTGGCATATGTCCTGCATGGCCACTGTGGCGTACGTCCAGCAGGGCCACTGTGGCGTATTTCCAGCATGGCCACTGCGGCGTATGTCCAGCAGGGCCACAGTGGCGTATATCCTGCATGGCCACTGTGGCGTATGTCCAGCAGGGCGACAGTGGCGTATGTCCTGCATGGCCACAGTGGCGTATATTTTGCTTGGCCACAGTGGCGTATGTCCAGCAGGGCCACAGTGGCGTATGTCCTGCATGGCCACTGTGGCGTATGCGTAACATTTTTCGTATGGTAGAGGAGGCAGTCTTGAGAGTTGTCCTGCATGGCAACTGTGGCGTACGTCCAGCATGGCCACTGTGGCGTATGTCCAGCATGGCCACTGTGGCGTATGTCCAGCAGGGCCACAGTGGCGTATGTCCTGCATGGCCACTGTGGCGTATGTCCAGCAGGGCCACAGTGGCGTATGTCCTGCATGGCCACTGTGGCGTATGTCCAGCAGGGCGGCAGTGGCGTATGTCCTGCGTGGCCACTGTGGCGTATGTCCAGCAGGGCGACAGTGGCGTATGTCCTGCATGGCCATCCTGTGGCGTATGCGTAACATTTTTCGTATGGTAGAGGAGGCAGTCTTGAGAGTTGTCCTGCATGGCAACTGTGGCGTACGTCCAGCATGGCCACTGTGGCGTATGTCCAGCAGGGCCACGGTGGCGTATGTCCTGCATGGCCACTGTGGCGTATGTCCAGCAGGGCCACAGTGGCGTATGTCCTGCATGGCCACAGTGGCGTATGTCCAGCAGGGCGACAGTGGCGTATGTCCAGCAGGGCCACAGTGGCGTATGTCCTGCATGGCCACAGTGGCGTATGTCCTGCATGGCCACAGTGGCGTATATTTTGCTTGGCCACAGTGGCGTATGTCCAGCAGGGCCACAGTGGCGTATGTCCTGCATGGCCACTGTGGCGTATGCGTAACATTTTTCGTATGGTAGAGGAGGCAGTCTTGAGAGTTGTCCTGCATGGCAACTGTGGCGTACGTCCAGCATGGCCACTGTGGCGTATGTCCAGCAGGGCCACGGTGGCGTATGTCCTGCATGGCCACTGTGGCGTATGTCCAGCAGGGCCACAGTGGCGTATATCCTGCATGGCCACTGTGGCGTATGTCCAGCAGGGCGACAGTGGCGTATGTCCAGCAGGGCCACAGTGGCGTATGTCCTGCATGGCCACAGTGGCGTATGTCCTGCATGGCCACGGTGGCATATGTCCTGCAGGGCCACTGCGGCGTATGCGTAACATTTTTCGTATGCTAGAGGAGGCAGTCTTGAGAGTTGTCCTGCATGGCAACTGTATGTCCAGCAGGACCACAGAGGCGTATGTCCTGCATGGCCACTGTGGCGTAGGCGTAACGTTTTTCGTATGGTAGAGGAGCCAGTCTTGAGAGCTGTCCTGCATGGCCTCGGTGGCATATGTCCTGCAGGGCCACTGCGGCGTATGTCCAGCAGGGCCACAGTGGCGTATGTCCTGCATGGCCACTGTGGCGTACGTCCAGCAGGGCCACTGTGGCGTATTTCCAGCATGGCCACTGCGGCGTATGTCCAGCAGGGCCACAGTGGCGTATATCCTGCATGGCCACTGTGGCGTATGTCCAGCAGGGCGACAGTGGCGTATGTCCTGCATGGCCACAGTGGCGTATATTTTGCTTGGCCACAGTGGCGTATGTCCAGCAGGGCCACAGTGGCGTATGTCCTGCATGGCCACTGTGGCGTATGCGTAACATTTTTCGTATGGTAGAGGAGGCAGTCTTGAGAGTTGTCCTGCATGGCAACTGTGGCGTACGTCCAGCATGGCCACTGTGGCGTATGTCCAGCATGGCCACTGTGGCGTATGTCCAGCAGGGCCAAAGTGGCGTATGTCCTGCATGGCCACTGTGGCGTATGTCCAGCAGGGCCACAGTGGCGTATGTCCTGCATGGCCACTGTGGCGTATGTCCAGCAGGGCGACAGTAGCGTATGTCCTGCGTGGCCACTGTGGCGTATGTCCAGCAGGGCGACAGTGGCGTATGTCCTGCATGGCCACTGTGGCGTATGCGTAACATTTTTCGTATGGTAGAGGAGGCAGTCTTGAGAGTTGTCCTGCATGGCAACTGTGGCGTACGTCCAGCATGGCCACTGTGGCGTATGTCCAGCATGGCCACTGTGGCGTATGTCCAGCAGGGCCACGGTGGCGTATGTCCTGCATGGCCACTGTGGCGTATGTCCAGCAGGGCCACAGTGGCGTATATCCTGCATGGCCACTGTGGCGTATGTCCAGCAGGGCGACAGTGGCGTATGTCCAGCAGGGCCACAGTGGCGTATGTCCTGCATGGCCACAGTGGCGTATGTCCTGCATGGCCACAGTGGCGTATATTTTGCTTGGCCACAGTGGCGTATGTCCAGCAGGGCCACAGTGGCGTATGTCCTGCATGGCCACTGTGGCGTATGCGTAACATTTTTCGTATGGTAGAGGAGGCAGTCTTGAGAGTTGTCCTGCATGGCAACTGTGGCGTACGTCCAGCATGGCCACTGTAGCGTATTTCCAGCATGGCCACTGCGGCGTATGTCCAGTAGGGCCACAGTGGCGTATGTCCTGCATGGCCACTGTGGCGTATGCGTAACATTTTTCGTATGGTAGAGGAGGCAGTCTTGAGAGTTGTCCTGCATGGCAACTGTGGCGTACGTCCAGCATGGCCACTGTGGCGTATGTCCAGCATGGCCACTGTGGCGTATGTCCAGCAGGGCCACGGTGGCGTATGTCCTGCATGGCCACTGTGGCGTATGTCCAGCAGGGCCACAGTGGCGTATATCCTGCATGGCCACTGTGGCGTATGTCCAGCAGGGCGACAGTGGCGTATGTCCAGCAGGGCCACAGTGGCGTATGTCCTGCATGGCCACTGTGGCGTATGCGTAACATTTTTCGTATGGTAGAGGAGGCAGTCTTGAGAGTTGTCCTGCATGGCAACTGTGGCGTACGTCCAGCATGGCCACTGTGGCGTATGTCCAGCATGGCCACTGTGGCGTATGTCCAGCAGGGCCACGGTGGCGTATGTCCTGCATGGCCACTGTGGCGTATGTCCAGCAGGGCCACAGTGGCGTATGTCCTGCATGGCCACTGTGGCGTATGCGTAACATTTTTCGTATGGTAGAGGAGGCAGTCTTGAGAGTTGTCCTGCATGGCAACTGTGGCGTACGTCCAGCATGGCCACTGTGGCGTATGTCCAGCATGGCCACTGTGGCGTATGTCCAGCAGGGCCACGGTGGCGTATGTCCTGCATGGCCACTGTGGCGTATGTCCAGCAGGGCCACAGTGGCGTATGTCCTGCATGGCCACAGTGGCGTATGTCCTGCATGGCCACAGTGGCGTATATTTTGCTTGGCCACAGTGGCGTATGTCCAGCAGGGCCACAGTGGCGTATGTCCTGCATGGCCACTGTGGCGTATGCGTAACATTTTTCGTATGGTAGAGGAGGCAGTCTTGAGAGTTGTCCTGCATGGCAACTGTGGCGTACGTCCAGCATGGCCACTGTGGCGTATGTCCAGCATGGCCACAGTGGCGTATGTCCTGCATGGCCACAGTGGCGTATGTCCTGCATGGCCACAGTGGCGTATGTCCAGCAGGGCCACAGTGGCGTATGTCCTGCATGGCCACTGTGGCGTATGCGTAACATTTTTCGTATGGTAGAGGAGGCAGTCTTGAGAGTTGTCCTGCATGGCAACTGTGGCGTACGTCCAGCATGGCCACTGTGGCGTATGTCCAGCATGGCCACTGTGGCGTATGTCCAGCAGGGCCACAGTGGCGTAAGTCCTGCATGGCCACTGTGGCGTATGTCCAGCAGGGCCACAGTGGCGTATGTCCTGCATGGCCACAGTGGCGTATGCGTAACATTTTTCGTATGGTAGAGGAGGCAGTCTTGAGAGCTGTCCTGCATGGCCACAGTGGCGTATGTCCTGCATGGCCACAGTGGCGTATGTCCTGCATGGCCACCGTGGCGTATGTCCTGCATGGCCACAGTGGCGTATGTCCTGCATGGCCACTGTGGCGTATGCGTAACATTTTTCGTATGGTAGAGGAGACAGTCTTGAGAGCTGTCCTCCATGGCCACAGTGGCGTATGTCCTGCATGGCCACAGTGGCGTATGTCCAGCAGGGCCACAGTGGCGTATGTACAGCATGGCCACAGTGGCGTACGTTCTGCAACGCCACTGCGGCGTATGTCCAGCAGGGCCACAGTGGCGTATGTCCTGCATGGCCACTGTGGCGTATGCGTAACATTTTTCGTATGGTAGAGGAGGCAGTCTTGAGAGCTGTCCTGCATGGCCACAGTGGCGTATGTCCTGCATGGCCACAGTGGCGTATGTCCTGCATGGCCACCGTGGCGTATGTCCTGCATGGCCACAGTGGCGTATGTCCTGCATGGCCACTGTGGCGTATGCGTAACATTTTTCGTATGGTAGAGGAGACAGTCTTGAGAGCTGTCCTCCATGGCCACAGTGGCGTATGTCCTGCATGGCCACAGTGGCGTATGTCCAGCAGGGCCACAGTGGCGTATGTACAGCATGGCCACAGTGGCGTACGTTCTGCAACGCCACTGCGGCGTATGTCCAGCAGGGCCACAGTGGCGTATGTCCTGCATGGCCACTGTGGCGTATGCGTAACATTTTTCGTATGGTAGAGGAGGCAGTCTGGAGAGTTGTCCTGCATGGCAACTGTGGCGTACGTCCAGCATGGCCACTGTGGCGTATGTCCTGCATGGCCCCTTTGGCGTATGCGTAACATTTTTCGTATGGTAGAGGAGATAGCCTTGAGAGCTGTCCTTCATGGCCACAGTGGAGTATATACTGCAGCGCCACTGCGCCGTATGTCCAGTAGGGCCACAGTGGCGTATGTCCATCATGTCCACAGTGGCGTATGTCCAGCAGGGCTACAGTGGCGTTTGGCCAGCATGGCCATAGTGGCGTATGTCCTGCAGTGCCACTGCGGCGTATGTCCAGCAGGGCCACAGTGGCGTATGTCCAGCAGGGCCACGGTGGCGTATGCGTAACTTTTTTCGTATGGTAGAGGAGGCAGTCTTGAGAGTTGTCCTGCATGGCAACTGTGGCGTACATCCAGCATGGCCACTGTGGCGGATGTCCAGCACGGCCACTGTTTCGTATGTCCAGCTCGGCCACAGTGGCGTATGTCCAGCAGGGCCACAGTGGCGTATGTACTGCTTGGCCACAGTGGCGTTTGTCCTGCATGGGCACAGTGGCGTATGTCCTTCATGGCCACGGTGGCGCATGTCCAGCAGGGCCACTGTGGTGTATGTCCAGCATGGCCACTGTGGCGTATGTCCAGCAGGGCCACAGTGGCGTATGTCCTGCATGGCCACTGTGGCGTATGTCCAGCAGGTCCACAGTGGCGTATGTCCTGCATGGCCACTGTGGCGTATGCGTAACATTTTTCGTATGGTAGAGGAGGCAGTCTTGAGAGTTGTCCTGCATGGCCACAGTGGCGTATGTCCAGCATGGCCATGGTGGCGTATGTCCAGCAGGGCCACTGTGGCGTATGTCCAGCAGGGCCACTGTGGCGTATGTCCACCATGGCAAATGTGACGTATGTGTGCGTAACATTTTTCGTATGGTAGAGGAGGCAGTCTTGAGAGTTGTTCTTCATGGCAACTGTGGCGTATGTCCAGCATGGCCACTGTGACGTATGTCCAGCAGGGCCACTGTGGCGTATGCGTAACTTTTTTCGTATGGTAGAGGACGCAGTCTTGAGAGATGTCCTGCATGGCAACTGTGGCGTACGTCCAGCATGGCCACTGTGGCGTATGTTCAGCAGGACCACTGTGGCGTATGTTCAGCAGGGCCACTATGGCGTATGTCCAGCAGGGCCACTGTGGCATATGTCCAGCAGGGCTACAGTGGCGTATGTCCTGCATGGCCACAGTGGCGTATGTCCTTCATGGCCACGGTGGCGCATGTCCAGCAGGGCCACTGTGTTGTATGTCCAGCATGGCCACTGTGGCGTATGTCCTGCAGGGCCACTGTGGCGTATGTCCAGCAGGGCCACAGTGGCGTATGTCCAGCAGGGCCACTGTGGTGTATGTCCAGCATGGCCACTGTGGCGTATGTCCAGCATGGCCACTGTGGCGTATGTTCAGCAGGGCCACTATGGCGTATGTCCAGCAGGGCCACTGTGGCGTATGTCCAGCAGGGCTACAGTGGCGTATGTCCTGCATGGCCACAGTGGCGTATGTCCTTCATGGCCACGGTGGCGCATGTCCAGCAGGGCCACTGTGGTGTATGTCCAGCATGGCCACTGTGGCGTATGTACTTCTTGGCCACTGTGGCGTATGTCCAGCAGGGCCACAGTGGCGTATGTCCTGCATGGCCACTGTGGCGTATGCGTGACATTTTTCGTATGGTAGAGCAGACAGTCTTGAGAGCTGTCCATGAAGGGCCACTGTGGTGTATGTCCAGCATGGCCACTGTGGCGTATGTCCAGCAGGGCCACAGTGGCATATGTCCAGCAGGGCCACTGTGGTGTATGTCCAGCATGGCCACAGTGGCATATGTCCAGCATGGCCACAGTGGCGTATGTCCTGCATGGCCACAGTGGCGTATGTTTTGCATGGCCACAGTGGCGTATGTCCTGCATGGCCACAGTGGCGTATGTCCAGCAGAGCCACAGTGCCGTATGGCCAGCATGGCCACAGTGTCGCATGTCCTGCAGCGCCACTGCGGCGTATGTCCAGCAGGGCCAAAGTGGCGTATGTCCAGCAGGGCCACTGTGGCGTATGTCCAGCAGGGCCACTGTGGCGTATGTCCAGCAGGGCCCAGCAGGGCCACTGTGGCGTATGTCCAGCATGGCCATTGTGGCGTATGTCCAGCAGGACCACTGTGGCGTATGTCCAGCAGGGCCACTGTGGCCTATGTCCAGCAGGGCCACGGTGGCGTATGCGTAACTTTTTTCGTATGGTAGAGGAGGCAGTCTTGAGAGTTGTCCTGCATGGCAACTGTGGCGTACATCCAGCATGGCCACTGTGGCGGATGTCCAGCACGGCCACTGTTTCGTATGTCCAGCTCGGCCACAGTGGCGTATGTCCAGCAGGGCCACAGTGGCGTATGTACTGCTTGGCCACAGTGGCGTTTGTCCTGCATGGGCACAGTGGCGTATGTCCTTCATGGCCACGGTGGCGCATGTCCAGCAGGGCCACTGTGGTGTATGTCCAGCATGGCCATTGTGGCGTATGTCCAGCAGGGCCACAGTGGCGTATGTCCTGCATGGCCACTGTGGCGTATGTCCAGCAGGGCCACAGTGGCGTATGTCCTGCATGGCCACTGTGGCGTATGCGTAACATTTTTCGTATGGTAGACGAGGCAGTCTTGAGAGTTGTCCTGCATGGCCACAGTGGCGTATGTCCTGCATGGCCATGGTGGCGTATGTCCAGCAGGGCCACTGTGGCGTATGTCCAGCAGGGCCACTGTGGCGTATGTCCACCATGGCAAATGTGACGTATGTGTGCGTAACATTTTTCGTATGGTAGAGGAGGCAGTCTTGAGAGTTGTTCTTCATGGCAACTGTGGCGTATGTCCAGCATGGCCACTGTGACGTATGTCCAGCAGGGCCACTGTGGCGTATGCGTATCTTTTTTCGTATGGTAGAGGACGCAGTCTTGAGAGATGTCCTGCATGGCAACTGTGGCGTACGTCCAGCATGGCCACTGTGGCGTATGTTCAGCAGGGCCACTGTGGCGTATGTTCAGCAGGGCCACTATGGCGTATGTCCAGCAGGGCCACTGTGGCATATGTCCAGCAGGGCTACAGTGGCGTATGTCCTGCATGGCCACAGTGGCGTATGTCCTTCATGGCCACGGTGGCGCATGTCCAGCAGGGCCACTGTGTTGTATGTCCAGCATGGCCACTGTGGCGTATGTCCTGCAGGGCCACTGTGGCGTATGTCCAGCAGGGCCACAGTGGCGTATGTCCAGCAGGGCCACTGTGGTGTATGTCCAGCATGGCCACTGTGGCGTATGTCCAGCATGGCCACTGTGGCGTATGTTCAGCAGGGCCACTATGGCGTATGTCCAGCATGGCCACTGTGGCGTATGTCCAGCAGGGCTACAGTGGCGTATGTCCTGCATGGCCACAGTGGCGTATGTCCTTCATGGCCACGGTGGCGCATGTCCAGCAGGGCCACTGTGGTGTATGTCCAGCATGGCCACTGTGGCGTATGTACTTCTTGGCCACTGTGGCGTATGTCCAGCAGGGCCACAGTGGCGTATGTCCTGCATGGCCACTGTGGCGTATGCGTGACATTTTTCGTATGGTAGAGCAGACAGTCTTGAGAGCTGTCCATGAAGGGCCACTGTGGTGTATGTCCAGCATGGCCACTGTGGCGTATGTCCAGCAGGGCCACAGTGGCATATGTCCAGCAGGGCCACTGTGGTGTATGTCCAGCATGGCCACAGTGGCGTATGTCCAGCATGGCCACAGTGGCGTATGTCCTGCATGGCCACAGTGGCGTATGTTTTGCATGGCCACAGTGGCGTATGTCCTGCATGGCCACAGTGGCGTATGTCCAGCAGAGCCACAGTGCCGTATGGCCAGCATGGCCACAGTGTCGCATGTCCTGCAGCGCCACTGCGGCGTATGTCCAGCAGGGCCAAAGTGGCGTATGTCCAGCAGGGCCACTGTGGCGTATGTCCAGCAGGGCCACTGTGGCGTATGTCCAGCAGGGCCCAGCAGGGCCACTGTGGCGTATGTCCAGCATGGCCATTGTGGCGTATGTCCAGCAGGACCACTGTGGCGTATGTCCAGCAGGGCCACTGTGGCCTATGTCCAGCAGGGCCCAGCAGGGCCACTGTGGCGTATGTCCAGCATGGCCACTGTGGCGTATGTCCAGCAGGACCACTGTGGCGTATGTCCAGCAGGGCCACTGTGGCCTATGTCCAGCAGGGCCACAGTGGCGTATGTCCTACATGGCCACAGTGGCGTATGTCCTTCATGGCCACGGTGGCGCATGTCCAGCATGGCCACTGTGGCGCATGTCCAGCATGGCCACTGTGGCGTATGTCCAGCATGGCCACAGTGGCGTACGTTCTGCAACGCCACTGCGGCGTATGTCCAGCAGGGCCACAGTGGCGTATGTCCAGCAGGGCCACGGTGGCGTATGCGTAACTTTTTTCGTATGGTAGAGGAGGCAGTCTTGAGAGCTGTCCTCCATGGCCACAGTGGCGTATGTCCTGCATGGCCACAGTGGCGTATGTCCAGCAGGGCCACAGTGGCGTATGTCCAGCATGGCCACAGTGGCATATGTCCAGCAGGGCTACAGTGGCGTATGTCCTGCATGGCCACAGTGGCGTATGTCCTTCATGGCCACGGTGGCGCATGTCCAGCAGGGCCACTGTGTTGTATGTCCAGCATGGCCACTGTGGCGTATGTCCTGCAGGGCCACTGTGGCGTATGTCCAGCAGGGCCACAGTGGCGTATGTCCAGCAGGGCCACTGTGGTGTATGTCCAGCATGGCCACTGTGGCGTATGTCCAGCATGGCCACTGTGGCGTATGTTCAGCAGGGCCACTATGGCGTATGTCCAGCAGGGCCACTGTGGCGTATGTCCAGCAGGGCTACAGTGGCGTATGTCCTGCATGGCCACAGTGGCGTATGTCCTTCATGGCCACGGTGGCGCATGTCCAGCAGGGCCACTGTGGTGTATGTCCAGCATGGCCACTGTGGCGTATGTACTTCTTGGCCACTGTGGCGTATGTCCAGCAGGGCCACAGTGGCGTATGTCCTGCATGGCCACTGTGGCGTATGCGTGACATTTTTCGTATGGTAGAGCAGACAGTCTTGAGAGCTGTCCATGAAGGGCCACTGTGGTGTATGTCCAGCATGGCCACTGTGGCGTATGTCCAGCAGGGCCACAGTGGCATATGTCCAGCAGGGCCACTGTGGTGTATGTCCAGCATGGCCACAGTGGCGTATGTCCAGCATGGCCACAGTGGCGTATGTCCTGCATGGCCACAGTGGCGTATGTTTTGCATGGCCACAGTGGCGTATGTCCTGCATGGCCACAGTGGCGTATGTCCAGCAGAGCCACAGTGCCGTATGGCCAGCATGGCCACAGTGTCGCATGTCCTGCAGCGCCACTGCGGCGTATGTCCAGCAGGGCCAAAGTGGCGTATGTCCAGCAGGGCCACTGTGGCGTATGTCCAGCAGGGCCACTGTGGCGTATGTCCAGCAGGGCCCAGCAGGGCCACTGTGGCGTATGTCCAGCATGGCCATTGTGGCGTATGTCCAGCAGGACCACTGTGGCGTATGTCCAGCAGGGCCACTGTGGCCTATGTCCAGCAGGGCCACTGTGGCGTATGTCCAGCAGGGCCCAGCAGGGCCACTGTGGCGTATGTCCAGCATGGCCACTGTGGCGTATGTCCAGCAGGACCACTGTGGCGTATGTCCAGCAGGGCCACTGTGGCCTATGTCCAGCAGGGCCACAGTGGCGTATGTCCTACATGGCCACAGTGGCGTATGTCCTTCATGGCCACGGTGGCGCATGTCCAGCATGGCCACAGTGGCGTATGTCCAGCAGGGCCACGGTGGCGTATGCGTAACTTTTTTCGTATGGTAGAGGAGGCAGTCTTGAGAGCTGTCCTCCATGGCCACAGTGGCGTATGTCCTGCATGGCCACAGTGGCGTATGTCCAGCAGGGCCACAGTGGCGTATGTCCTGCATGGCCACTGTGGCGTATGCGTAACATTTTTCGTATGGTAGAGGAGATAGCCTTGAGAGCTGTCCTTCATGGCCACAGTGGAGTATATACTGCAGCTCCACTGCGGCGCATGTCCAGCAGGGCCACAGTGGCGTATGTCCAGCAGGGCCACGGTGGCGTATGCGTACCTTTTTTCGTATGGTAGAGGAGGCAGTCTTGAGAGTTGTCCTGCATGGCAACTGTGGCGTACGTCCAGCATGGCCACCTTGGCGTATGTCCAGCACGGCCACTGTTTCGTATGTCCAGCTCGGCCACAGTGGCGTATGTCCAGCAGGGCCACAGTAGCGTATGTACTGCTTGGCCACAGTGGCGTATGTCCTGCATGGGCACAGTGGCGTATGTTCTTCATGGCCACGGTGGCGTATGTCCAGCAGGGCCACAGTGGCGTATGTCCTGCATGGCCACTGTGGCGTACGTCCAGCAGGGCCACAGTGGCGTATGTCCTGCATGGCCACTGTGGCGTATGCGTAACATTTTTCGTATGGTAGAGGAGGCAGTCTTGAGAGTTGTCCTGCATGGCAACTGTGGCGTACGTCCAGCATGGCCACTGTGGCGCATGTCCAGCACGGCCACTGTTTCGTATGTCCAGCTCGGCCACAGTGGCGTATGTACTGCTTGGCCCCAGTGGCGTTTGTCCTGCATGGGCACAGTGGCGTATGTCCTTCATGGCCACGATGGCGCATGTCCAGCAGGGCCACTGTGGTGTATGTCCAGCATGGCCACTGTGGCGTATGTCCAGCAGGGCCACAGTGGCGTATGTCCTGCATGGCCACTGTGGCGTATGTCCAGCAGGGCCACAGTGGCGTATGTCCTGCATGGCCACTGTGGCGTATGCGTAACATTTTTCGTATGGTAGAGGAGGCAGTCTTGAGAGTTGTCCTGCATGGCCACAGTGGCGTATGTCCTGCATGGCCATGGTGGCGTATGTCCAGCAGGGCCACTGTGGCGTATGTCCAGCAGGGCCACTGTGGCGTATGTCCACCATGGCAAATGTGACGTATGTGTGCGTAACATTTTTCGTATGGTAGAGGAGGCAGTCTTGAGAGTTGTTCTTCATGGCAACTGTGGCGTATGTCCAGCATGGCCACTGTGACGTATGTCCAGCAGGGCCACTGTGGCGTATGTCCAGCAGGGCCACTGTGGCGTATGCGTAACTTTTTTCGTATGGTAGAGGAGGCAGTCTTGAGAGTTGTCCTGCATGGCAACTGTGGCGTACGTCCAGCATGGCCACAGTGGCGTATGTCCAGCAGGGCCACTGTGGCGTATGTCCTGCATGGCCACAGTGGCGTATGTCCTTCATGGCCACGGTGGCGCATGTCCAGCAGGGCCACTGTGGTGTATGTCCAGCATGGCCACTGTGGCGTATGTCCAGCAGGGCCACAGTGGCGTATGTCCTGCATGGCCACTGTGGCGTATGTCCAACAGGGCCACTGTGGCGTATGTCCAGCATGGCCACTGTGACGTATGTCCAGCAGGGCCACTGTGGCGTATGTCCAGCAGGGCCACAGTGGCGTATGTCCTGCATGGCCACTGTGGCGTATGTCCACCATGGCAAATGTGACGTATGTGTGCGTAACATTTTTCGTATGGTAGAGGAGGCAGTCTTGAGAGTTGTCCTGCATGGCAACTGTGGCGTACGTCCAGCATGGCCACTGTGGCGTATGTTCAGCAGGGCCACTATGGCGTATGTCCAGCAGGGCCACTGTGGCGTATGTCCAGCAGGGCTACAGTGGCGTATGTCCTGCATGGCCACAGTGGCGTATGTCCTTCATGGCCAAGGTGGCGCATGTCCAGCATGGCCACTGTGGCGTATGTCCAGCAGGGCCACAGTGGCGTATGTCCTGCATGGCCACTGTGGCGTATGTCCAACAGGGCCACTGTGGCGTATGTCCAGCATGGCCACTGTGACGTATGTCCAGCAGGGCCACTGTGGCGTATGTCCAGCAGGGCCACAGTGGCGTATGTCCTGCATGGCCACTGTGGCGTATGTCCTGCAGCGCCACTGTGGCGTATGTCCAGCACGACCACTGTTTCGTATGTCCAGCTCGGCCACAGTGGCGTATGTCCAGCATGGCCACTGTGGCGTATGTCCAGCAGGGCCACTGTGGCGTATGTCCAGCAGGGCCACAGTGGCATATGTCCAGCAGGGCCACTGTGGTGTATGTCCAGCATGGCCACAGTGGCGTATGTCCAGCATGGCCACAGTGGCGTATGTCCTGCATGGCCACAGTGGCGTATGTTTTGCATGGCCACAGTGGCGTATGTCCTGCATGGCCACAGTGGCGTATGTCCAGCAGAGCCACAGTGCCGTATGGCCAGCATGGCCACAGTGTCGCATGTCCTGCAGCGCCACTGCGGCGTATGTCCAGCAGGGCCAAAGTGGCGTATGTCCAGCAGGGCCACTGTGGCGTATGTCCAGCAGGGCCACTGTGGCGTATGTCCAGCAGGGCCCAGCAGGGCCACTGTGGCGTATGTCCAGCATGGCCATTGTGGCGTATGTCCAGCAGGACCACTGTGGCGTATGTCCAGCAGGGCCACTGTGGCCTATGTCCAGCAGGGCCACTGTGGCGTATGTCCAGCAGGGCCCAACAGGGCCACTGTGGCGTATGTCCAGCATGGCCACTGTGGCGTATGTCCAGCAGGACCACTGTGGCGTATGTCCAGCAGGGCCACTGTGGCCTATGTCCAGCAGGGCCACAGTGGCGTATGTCCTACATGGCCACAGTGGCGTATGTCCTTCATGGCCACGGTGGCGCATGTCCAGCATGGCCACAGTGGCGTATGTCCTGCATGGCCACAGTGGCGTATGTCCAGCAGGGCCACAGTGGCGTATGTCCTGCATGGCCACTGTGGCGTATGCGTAACATTTTTCGTATGGTAGAGGAGATAGCCTTGAGAGCTGTCCTTCATGGCCACAGTGGAGTATATACTGCAGCTCCACTGCGGCGCATGTCCAGCAGGGCCACAGTGGCGTATGTCCAGCAGGGCCACGGTGGCGTATGCGTACCTTTTTTCGTATGGTAGAGGAGGCAGTCTTGAGAGTTGTCCTGCATGGCAACTGTGGCGTACGTCCAGCATGGCCACCTTGGCGTATGTCCAGCACGGCCACTGTTTCGTATGTCCAGCTCGGCCACAGTGGCGTATGTCCAGCAGGGCCACAGTGGCGTATGTACTGCTTGGCCACAGTGGCGTATGTCCTGCATGGGCACAGTGGCGTATGTTCTTCATGGCCACGGTGGCGTATGTCCAGCAGGGCCACAGTGGCGTATGTCCTGCATGGCCACTGTGGCGTACGTCCAGCAGGGCCACAGTGGCGTATGTCCTGCATGGCCACTGTGGCGTATGCGTAACATTTTTCGTATGGTAGAGGAGGCAGTCTTGAGAGTTGTCCTGCATGGCAACTGTGGCGTACGTCCAGCATGGCCACTGTGGCGTATGTCCAGCACGGCCACTGTTTCGTATGTCCAGCTCGGCCACAGTGGCGTATGTACTGCTTGGCCCCAGTGGCGTTTGTCCTGCATGGGCACAGTGGCGTATGTCCTTCATGGCCACGATGGCGCATGTCCAGCAGGGCCACTGTGGTGTATGTCCAGCATGGCCACTGTGGCGTATGTCCAGCAGGGCCACAGTGGCGTATGTCCTGCATGGCCACTGTGGCGTATGTCCAACAGGGCCACTGTGGCGTATGTCCAGCATGGCCACTGTGACGTATGTCCAGCAGGGCCACTGTGGCGTATGTCCAGCAGGGCCACAGTGGCGTATGTCCTGCATGGCCACTGTGGCGTATGTCCACCATGGCAAATGTGACGTATGTGTGCGTAACATTTTTCGTATGGTAGAGGAGGCAGTCTTGAGAGTTGTCCTGCATGGCAACTGTGGCGTACGTCCAGCATGGCCACTGTGGCGTATGTTCAGCAGGGCCACTGTGGCGTATGTCCAGCAGGGCCACAGTGGCGTATGTCCTGCATGGCCACAGTGGCGTATGTCCTTCATGGCCAAGGTGGCGCATGTCCAGCATGGCCACTGTGGCGTATGTCCAGCAGGGCCACAGTGGCGTATGTCCTGCATGGCCACTGTGGCGTATGTCCAACAGGGCCACTGTGGCGTATGTCCAGCATGGCCACTGTGACGTATGTCCAGCAGGGCCACTGTGGCGTATGTCCAGCAGGGCCACAGTGGCGTATGTCCTGCATGGCCACTGTGGCGTATGTCCTGCAGCGCCACTGTGGCGTATGTCCAGCACGACCACTGTTTCGTATGTCCAGCTCGGCCACAGTGGCGTATGTCCAGCATGGCCACTGTGGCGTATGTCCAGCAGGGCCACTGCGGCGTATGTCCAGCAGGGCCACATTGGCGTATGTACTGCTTGGCCACAGTGGCGTATGTCCTGCATGGCCACTGTGGCGTATGCGTAACATTTTTCGTATGGTAGAGCAGACAGTCTTAAGAGCTGTCCTTCATGGCCACAGTGGCGTATGTCCTGCATGGCCACAGTGGCGTATTTCCAGCAGGGCCACAGTGGCGTATGGCCAGCATGGCGACAGTGGTGTATGTCCTGCAGCGCAACTGCGGCGTATGTCCAGCAGGGCCAAAGTGGCGTATGTCCAGCAGGGCCACAGTGGCGTATGTCCTGCATGGCCACTGTGGCGTATGCGTAACTTTTTTCGTATGGTAGAGGAGGCAGTCTTGAGAGTTGTCCTGCATGGCAACTGTGGCGTACGTCCAGCATGGCCACAGTGGCGTATGTCAAGCAGAGCCACTGTGGCGTATGTCCTGCATGGCCACAGTGGCGTATGTCCTTCATGGCCACGGTGGCGCATGTCCAGCAGGGCCACTGTGGTGTATGTCCAGCATGGCCACTGTGGCGTATGTCCAGCAGGGCCACAGTGGCGTATGTCCTGCATGGCCACTGTGGCTTACGTCCAGCATGGCCACTGTGGCGTATGTCCAGCAGGGCCACAGTGGCGTATGTCCTGCAGGGCCAGTGTTGCGTATGTCCTGCAGGGCCACTGCGGCGTATGTCCAGAAGGGCCACAGTGGCGTATGTCCTGCAGCGCCACTGCGGCGTATGTCCAGCAGGGCCACAGTGGCGTATGTCCTGCATGGCCACTGTGGCGTATGTCCTGCATGGCCACTGTGGCGTATGCGTAACATTTTTCGTATGGTAGAGAAGGCAGTCTTGAGAGTTGTCCTGCATGGCAACTGTGGCTTACGTCCAGCATGGCCACTGTGGCGTATGTCCAGCAGGGCCACAGTGGCGTATGTCCTGCAGCGCCACTGCGGCGTATGTCCAGCAGGGCCACAGTGGCGTATGTCCTGCATGGCCACTGTAGCGTATGCGTAACATTTTTCGTATGGTAGAGGAGGCAGTCTTGAGAGCTGTCCTGCATGGCCACGGTGGCATATGTCCTGCAGGGCCACTGCGGCGTATGTCCAGCAGGGCCACAGTGGCGTATGCGTAACATTTTTCGTATGGTAGAGGAGGAAGTCTTGAGAGTTGTCCTGCATGGCAACTGCGGCGTACGTCCAGCATAGCCACAGTGGCGTATGTCCTGCATGGCCACAGTGGCGTATGTCCTGCATGGCCACTGTGGCGTATGCGTAACATTTTTCGTATGGTAGAGGAGGCAGTCTTGAGAGTTGTCATGCATGGCAACTGTGGCGTACGTCCAGCATGGCCACAGTGGCGTATGTCCTGCATGGCCACTGTGGCGTATGCGTAACATTTTTCGTATGGTAGAGGAGGCAGTCTTGAGAGTTGTCCTGCATGGCAACTGCGGCGTACGTCCAGCATGGCCACAGTGGAGTATGTCCAGCAGGGCCACAGTGGCGTATGTCCTGCATGGCCACAATGGCGTATGTCCTTCATGGCCACGGTGGCGTATGCGTAACATTTTTCGTATGGTAGAGGAGGCAGTCTTGAGAGTTGTCATGCATGGCAACTGTGGCGTACGTCCAGCATGGCCACAGTGGCGTATGTCCAGCAGGGCCACAGTGGCGTATGTCCAGCAGGGCCACTGTGGCATATGTCCAGCATGGCCACTGTGGCGTATGTCCTGCATGGCCACTGTGGCGTATGCGTAACATTTTTCGTATGGTAGAGGAGGCAGTCTTGAGAGTTGTCATACATGGCAACTGTGGCGTACGTCCAGCATGGCCACAGTGGCGTATGTCCTGCATGGCCACTGTGGCGTATGCGTAACATTTTTCGTATGGTAGAGGAGGCAGTCTTGAGAGTTGTCCTGCATGGCAACTGCGGCGTACGTCCAGCATGGCCACAGTGGCGTATGTCCTGCATGGCCACAGAGGCCTATGTCCAGCATGGCCACTGTGGCGTATGTCCAGCAGGGCCACTGTGGCATATGTCCAGCATGGCCACTGTGGCGTATGTCCTGCATGGCCACTGTGGCGTATGCGTAACATTTTTCGTATGGTAGAGGAGGCAGTCTTGAGAGTTGTCATGCATGGCAACTGTGGCGTACGTCCAGCATGGCCACAATGGCGTATGTCCTTCATGGCCACGGTGGCGCATGTCCAGCATGGCAACTGTGGCGTATGTCCAGCAGGGCCAAAGTGGCGTATGTCCTGCATGGCCACTGTGGCGTATGTCCTGCGTGGCCACTGTGGCGTATGCGTAACATGTTTCGTATGGTAGAGGAGGCAGTCTTGAGAGTTGTCCTGCGTGGCAACTGTGGCTTACGTCCAGCATGGCCACAGTGGCGTATGTCCAGCAGGCCCACAGTGGCGTATGTCCTGCATGGCCACAGTGGCGTATGTCCTTCATGGCCACGGTGGCGCATGTCCAGCATGGCCACTGTGGCGTATGTCCTGCAGGGCCACTGCGGCGTATGTCCAGAAGGGCCACAGTGGCGTATATCCTGCAGCGCCACTGCGGCGTATGTCCAGCAGGACCACAGAGGCGTATGTCCTGCATGGTCACTGTGGCGTATGCGTAACATTTTTGTATGGTAGAGGAGGCAGTCTTGAGAGTTGTCATGCATGGCAACTGTGGCGTACGTCCAGCATGGCCATAGTGGCGTATGTCCTGCATGGCCACTGTGGCGTATGCGTAACATTTTTCGTATGGTAGAGGAGGCAGTCTTGAGAGTTGTCCTGCATGGCAACTGCGGCGTACGTCCAGCATGGCCACAGTGGCGTATGTCCTGCAGCGCCACTTGCGGCGTATGTCCAGCAGGACCACAGAGGCGTATGTCCTGCATGGCCACTGTGGCGTATGCGTAACATTTTTCGTATGGTAGAGGAGGCAGTCTTGAGAGTTGTCATGCATGGCAACTGTGGCGAACGTCCAGCATGGCCACTGTGGCGTATGTCCAGCAGGGCCACAGTGGCGTATGTCCTGCATGGCCACTGTGGCGTATGCGTAACATTTTTCGTATGGTAGAGGAGGCAGTCTTGAGAGCTGTCCTGCATGGCCACGGTGGCATATGTCCTGCAGGGCCACTGCGGCGTATGTCCAGCAGGGCCACAGTGGCGTATGTCCAGCATGGCCACAGTGGCGTATGTCCTGCATGGCCACAGTGGCCTATGTCCAGCATGGCCACTGTGGCGTATGTCCAGCAGGGCCACTGTGGCATATGTCCAGCATGGCCACTGTGGCGTATGCGTAACATTATTCGTATGGTAGAGGAGGCAGTCTTGAGAGCTGTCCTGCAGGGCCACAGTGGCGTATGTCCTGCATGGCCACAGTGGCGTATGTCCTGCATGGCCACAGTGGCCTATGTCCAGCATGGCCACTGTGGCGTATGTCCAGCAGGGCCACTGTGGCATATGTCCACCATGGCCACTGTGGCGTATGCGTAACATTATTCGTATGGTAGAGGAGGCAGTCTTGAGAGCTGTCCTGCAGGGCCACAGTGGCGTATGTCCTGCATGGCCACAGTGGCGTATGTCCAGCAGGGCCACTGCGGCGTATGTCCAGCAGGGCCACAGTGGCGTATGTCCAGCATGGCCACTGTGGCGTATGTCCAGCAGGGCCACAGTGGCGTTTGTCCTGCATGGCCACTGTGGCGTATGCGTAACATTTTTCGTATGGTAGAGGAGACAGTCTTGAGAGCTGTCCTTCATGGCCACAGTGGCGTATGTCCTGCATGGCCACAGTGGCGTAAGTCCAGCAGGGCCACAGTGGCGTATGTCCTGCATGGCCACAGTGGCGTAAGTCCAGCATGGCCACAGTGGCGTACGTCCTGCAGCGCCACTGCGGCGTATGTCCAGCATGGCCACAGTGGCGTATGTCCTGCAGTGCCACTGCGGCGTATGTCCAGCAGGGCCACAGTGGCGTATGTCCAGCAGGGCCACGGTGGCGTATGTCCTGCATGGCCACTGTGGCGTATGCGTAACATTTTTCGTATGGTAGAGGAGGCAGTCTTGAGAGTTGTCCTGCATGGCAACTGTGGCGTACGTCCAGCATGGCCACTGTGGCGTATGTCCAGCATGGCCACAGTGGCGTATGTCCTGCAGTGCCACGGTGGCGTATGTCCTGCATGGCCACTGTGGCGTATGCGTAACATTTTTCGTATGGTAGAGGAGGCAGTCTTGAGAGTTGTCCTGCATGGCAACTGTGGCGCATGTCCTGCAGCGCCACTGCGGCGTATGTCCAGCAGGGCCACAGTGGCGTATGTCCAGCATGGCCACTGTGGCGTATGTCCAGCAGCGCCACTGCGGCGTATGTCCAGCAGGGCCACAGTGGCGTATGTACTGCTTGGCAACAGTGGCGTATGTCCTGCATGGCCACAGTGGCGTATGTCCTGCAGCGCCACTGCGGCGTATGTCCAGCAGGGCCACAGTGGCGTATGTCCTGCATGGCCACAGTGGCGTAAGTCCAGCAGGGCCACGGTGGCGCATGTCCAGCATGGCCACTGTGGCGTATGTCCAGCATGGCCACAGTGGCGTATGTCCAGCAGGGCCACTGTGGCATATGTCCAGCATGGCCACTGTGGCGTATGCGTAACATTATTCGTATGGTAGAGGAGGCAGTCTTGAAAGCTGTCCTGCAGGGCCACAGTGGCGTATGTCCTGCATGGCCACAGTGGCGTATGTCCAGCAGGGCCACTGCGGCGTATGTCCAGCAGGTCCACAGTGGCGTATGTCCAGCATGGCCACTGTGGCGTATGTCCAGCAGGGCCACAGTGGCGTTTGTCCTGCATGGCCACTGTGGCGTATGCGTAACATTTTTCGTATGGTAGAGGAGACAGTCTTGAGAGCTGTCCTTCATGGCCACAGTGGCGTATGTCCTGCATGGCCACAGTGGCGTAGGTCCAGCAGGGCCAGAGTGGCGTATGTCCAGCATGGCCACAGTGGCGTACGTCCTGCAGCGCCACTGCGGCGTATGTCCAGCAGGGCCACAGTGGCGTATGTCCTGCATGGCCACTGTGGCGTATGCGTAACATTTTTCGTATGGTAGAGGAGGCAGTCTTGAGAGTTGTCCTGCATGGCAACTGTGGCGTATGTCCAGCAGGGCCACAGTGGCGTATGTCCAGCAGGGCCACGGTGGCGTATGTCCTGCATGGCCACTGTGGCGTATGCGTAAAATTTTTTCGTATGGTAGAGGAGGCAGTCTTGAGAGTTGTCCTGCATGGCAACTGTGGCGTACGTCCAGCATGGCCACTGTGGCGCATGTCCAGCAGGGCGACAGTGGCGTATGTCCTGCAGCGCCACTGCGGCGTATGTCCAGCAGGGCCACAGTGGCGTATGTCCAGCATGGCCACTGTGGCGTATGTCCAGCAGCGCCAATGCGGCGTATGTCCAGCAGGGCCACAGTGGCGTATGTACTGCTTGGCCACAGTGGCGTATGTCCTGCATGGGCACAGTGGCGTATGTCCTTCATGGCCACGGTGGCGCATGTCCAGCAGGGCCACTGTGGTGTATGTCCAGCATGGCCACTGTGGCATATGTCCAGCAGGGCCACAGTGGCGTATGTCCTGCATTGCCACTGTGGCGTATGCGTAACATTTTTCGTATGGTAGAGGAGGCAGTCTTGAGAGTTGTCCTGCATGGCAACTGTGACGTATGTCCCGCAGGGCCACTGTGGCGTATGTCCAGCAGCTCCAATGCGGCGTATGTCCAGCAGGGCCACAGTGGCGAATGTACTGCTTGGCCACAGTGGCGTATGTCCTGCATGGGCACAGTGGCGTATGTCCTTCATGGCCACGGTGGCGCATGTCCAGCAGGGCCACTGTGGTGTATGTCCAGCATGGCCACTGTGGCGTATGTCCAGCAGGGCCACAGTGGCGTATGTCCTGCATGGCCACAGTGGCGTATATTTTGCATGGCCCCAGTGGCGTATGTCCAGCATGGCCACTGTGGCGTATGTCCAGCATGGCCACAGTGGCGTATGTCCTGCATGGCCACTGTGGCGTATGTCCAGCATGGCCACTGTGACGTATGTCCAGCAGGGCCACTGTGGCGTATGTCCTGCATGGCCACTGTGGCGTATGCGAAACATTTTTCGTATGGTAGAGGAGGCAGTCTTGAGAGTAGTCCTGCATGGCAACTGTGACGTATGTCGTGCCTGGCCACTGTGGCGTATGTCCAGCAGGGCCACTGTGACGTATATCCAGCAGGGCCACAGTGGCGTATGTGTGCGTAACATTTTTCGTATGGTAGAGGAGGCAGTCTTGAGAGTTGTTCTTCATGGCAACTGTGACGTATGTCCTGCCTGGCCACTGTGGCGTATGTCCAGCAGGGCCACTGTGGCGTATGTCCTGCATGGCCATGGTGGTGTATGTCCAGCAGGGCCACTGTGGCGCATGTCCTGCATGGCCACTGAAGCGTATGCGTAACATTTTTCGTATGGTAGAGGAGGCAGTCTTGGGAGTTGTCCTGCATGGCAACTGTGACGTATGTCCTGCCTGGCCACTGTGGCGTATGTCCAGCAGGGCCACTGTGGCGTATGTCCAGCATGGCCACTGTGACGTATGTCCAGCAGGGCCACAGTGGCGTATGTCCTGCATGGCCACTGTGGCGTATGCGAAACATTTTTCGTATGGTAGAGGAGGCAGTCTTGAGAGTTGTCCTGCATGGCAACTGTGACGTATGTCCTGCATGGCCATGGTGGCGTATGTCCAGCATGGCCACTGTGGCGTATGTCCAGCAGGGCCACAGTGGCGTATGTCCTGCATGGCCACTGTGGCGGTCCAGCATGGCCACAGTGGCGTATGTCCTGCAGGGCCACTGTGGCGTATGCGAAACATTTTTCGTATGGTAGAAGAGGCAGTCTTGAGAGTTGTTCTTCATGGCAACTGTGACGTATGTCCTGCCTGGCCACTGTGGCGTATGTCCAGCAGGTCCACTGTGGCGTATGTCCAGCATGGCCACTGTGGCGTATGTCCTGCCTGGCCACTGTGGCGTATGTCCAGCATGGCCACTGTGACGTATGTCAAGCAGGGCCACTGTGGCGTATGTCCTGCATGGCCACTGTGGCGTATGTCCAGCATGGCCACTGTGACGTATGTCCAGCAGGGCCACTGTGGCGTATGTCCTGCATGGCCACTGTGGCGTATGTCCAGCATGGCCACTGTGGCGTATGTCCTGCCTGGCCACTGTGGCGTATGTCCAGCATGGCCACTGTGACGTATGTCCAGCAGGGCCACAGTGGCGTATGTCCTGCATGGCCACTGTGGCGTATGCGAAACATTTTTCGTATGGTAGAGGAGGCAGTCTTGAGAGTTGTTCTTCATGGCAACTGTGACGTATGTCCTGCCTGGCCACTGTGGCGTATGTCCAGCAGGTCCACTGTGGCGTATGTCCAGCATGGCCACTGTGGCGTATGTCCAGCATGGCCACTGTGACGTATGTCCAGCAGGGCCACTGTGGCGTATGTCCTGCATGGCCACTGTGGCGTATGTCCAGCATGGCCACTGTGACGTATGTCCAGCAGGGCCACTGTGGCGTATGTCCTGCATGGCCACTTTGGCGTATGTCCTGCATGGGCACAGTGGCGTATGTCCTTCATGGCCACGGTGGCGCATGTCCAGCAGGGCCACTGTGGTGTATGTCCAGCATGGCCACTGTGGCGTATGTCCAGCAGGGCCACAGTGGCGTATGTCCTGCATTGCCACTGTGGCGTATGCGTAACATTTTTCGTATGGTAGAGGAGGCAGTCTTGAGAGTTGTCCTGCATGGCAACTGTGACGTATGTCCAGCAGGGCCACTGTGGCGTATGTCCAGCAGCGCCAATGCGGCGTATGTCCAGCAGGGCCACAGTGGCGTATGTACTGCTTGGCCACAGTGGCGTATGTCCTGCATGGGCACAGTGGCGTATGTCCTTCATGGCCACGGTGGCGCATGTCCAGCAGGGCCACTGTGGTGTATGTCCAGCATGGCCACTGTGGCGTATGTCCAGCAGGGCCACAGTGGCGTATGTCCTGCATGGCCACAGTGGCGTATATTTTGCATGGCCACAGTGGCGTATGTCCAGCATGGCCACTGTGGCGTATGTCCAGCATGGCCACAGTGGCGTATGTCCTGCATGGCCACTGTGGCGTATGTCCAGCATGGCCACTGTGACGTATGTCCAGCAGGGCCACTGTGGCGTATGTCCTGCAGGGCCACTGTGACGTATATCCAGCAGGGCCACAGTGGCGTATGTGTGCGTAACATTTTTCGTATGGTAGAGGAGGCAGTCTTGAGAGTTGTTCTTCATGGCAACTGTGACGTATGTCCTGCCTGGCCACTGTGGCGTATGTCCAGCAGGGCCACTGTGGCGTATGTCCTGCATGGCCATGGTGGTGTATGTCCAGCAGGGCCACTGTGGCGCATGTCCTGCATGGCCACTGAAGCGTATGCGTAACATTTTTCGTATGGTAGAGGAGGCAGTCTTGGGAGTTGTCCTGCATGGCAACTGTGACGTATGTCCTGCCTGGCCACTGTGGCGTATGTCCAGCAGGGCCACTGTGGCGTATGTCCAGCATGGCCACTGTGACGTATGTCCAGCAGGGCCACAGTGGCGTATGTCCTGCATGGCCACTGTGGCGTATGCGAAACATTTTTCGTATGGTAGAGGAGGCAGTCTTGGGAGTTGTCCTGCATGGCAACTGTGACGTATGTCCTGCATGGCCACTGTGGCGTATGTCCAGCATGGCCACTGTGGCGTATGTCCTGCCTGGCCACTGTGGCGTATGTCCAGCATGGCCACTGTGACGTATGTCCAGCAGGGCCACAGTGGCGTATGTCCTGCATGGCCACTGTGGCGTATGTCCAGCATGGCCACTGTGACGTATGTCCAGCAGGGCCACAGTGGCGTAAGTCCTGAATGGCCACTGTGGCGTATACGAAACATTTTTCGTATGATAGAGGAGGCAGTCTTGAGAGTTGTCCTGCATGGCAACTGTGACGTATGTCCAGCAGGGCCACTGTGGCGTATGTCCAGCAGGGCCACTGTGGCGTACGTCCAGCATGGCCACTGTTACGTATGTCCAGCAGGGCCACAGTGGCGTATGTCCTGCATGGCCACTGTGGCGTATGCGAAACATTTTTCGTATGGTAGAGGAGGCAGTCTTGAGAGTTGTTCTTCATGGCAACTGTGACGTATGTCCTGCATGGCCACTGTGGCGTATGTCCAGCATGGCCACTGTGGCGTGTGTCCAGCATGGCCATGGTGGGATATGTCCAGCAGGGCCACAGTGGCGTATGTCCTGCATGGCCGTGGTGGCGTATGTCCAGCATGGCCACTGTGGCGTATGTCCAGCAGGGCCACTGTGGCGTATGTCTAGCATGGCCACTGTGACGTATGTCCAGCAGGGCCACAGTGGCGTATGTCCTGAATGGCCACTGTGGCGTATACGAAACATTTTTCGTATGGTAGAGGAGGCAGTCTTGAGAGTTGTCCAGCATGGCCACTGTGGCGTATGTCCTGCATGGCCATGGCGATGTATGTCCAGCATGGCCACTGTGGCGTATGCGTAACTTTTTGCGTACGATAGAGGAGGCAGTCTTGAGAGTTGTCCTGCATGGCCACAGTGGCGTATGTCCAGCATGGCCACTCCGGCGTATGTCCAGCAGGGCCACTGTGGCGTATGTCCAGCATGGCCACTGTGGCGTATGTCCAGTAGGGCCACTGTGGCGTATGTCCAGCAGGGCCACTGTGGCGTATGTCCAGCAGGGCCGCTGTGGCGTATGTCCAGCTGGGCCACTGTGGCGTATGTCCAGCATGGCCACTGTGGCGTATGTCCAGCAGGGCAACTGTGGCGTATCTCCAGCCTGGCCACTGTGGCGTATGTCCAGCAGGGCCACTGTGGCGTATGTCCAGCAGGGCCAATGTGGCGTATGTCCAGCAGGGCCACAGTCCTGCATGGCCACTGTGGCGTATGCGTAACATTATTCGTATGGTAGAGGAGGCAGTCTTGAGAGTTGTCCTGCATGGCAACTGTGACGTATGTCCAGCAGGGCCACTGTGGCGTATGTCCACCAGGGCCACTGTGACGTATGTCCAGCATGGCCACTGTGGCGTATGTCCAGCAGGGCCACTGTGGCGTATGTCCAGCAGGGCCACTGTGGCGTATGTCCAGCAGGGCCACTGTGGCGTATGTCCACCAGGGTCACTGTGGCGTATGTCCAGCATGGCCACTGTGGCGTATGTCCAGCAGGGCCACTGTGGCGTATGTCCAGCAGGGCCACTGTGGCGTATGTCCAGCATGGCCATGGTGGCGTATGTCCAGCAGGGCCACTGTGGCGTATGTCCAGCATGGCCACTGTGGCGTATGTCCAGCAGGACCACTGTGGCGTATGTCCAGCAGGGCCACTGTGGCCTATGTCCAGCAGGGCCACAGTGGCGTATGTCCTTCATGGCCACGGTGGCGTATGTCCAGCATGGCCATGGTGGCGTATGTCCAGCAGGGCCACTGTGGCGTATGTCCAGCATGGCCACTGTGGCGTATGTCCAGCAGGACCACTGTGGCGTATGTCCAGCATGGCCACTGTGGCGTATTCGTAACATTTTTCGTATGGTAGAGGAGGCAGTCTTGAGAGCTGTCATGCATGGCAACTGTGGCGTATGCGTAACATTTATCGTATGGTAGAGGAGGCAGTCTTGAGAGTTGTCCTGCATGGCAACTGTATGTCCAGCAGGACCACAGAGGCGTATGTCCTGCATGGCCACTGTGGCGTATGCGTAACATTTTTCGTATGGTAGAGGAGGCAGTCTTGAGAGTTGTCCTGCATGGCCACGGTGGCATATGTCCAGCAGGGCCACAGTGGCGTATGTCCTGCATGGCCACTGTGGCGTACGTCCAGCAGGGCCACAGTGGCGTATGTCCTGCATGGCCACTGTGGCGTACGTCCAGCAGGGCCACAGTGGCGTATGTCCTGCATGGCCACTGTGCCGTATGTCCAGCATGGCCACTGTGGCGTATGCGTAACATTATTCGTTTGGTAGAGGAGGCAGTCTTGAGAGTTGTCCTGCATGGCAACTGTGGCGTACGTCCAGCATGGCCACTGTAGCGTATTTCCAGCATGGCCACTGCGGCGTATGTCCAGCAGGGCCACAGTGGCGTATGTCCAGCAGGGCCACAGTGGCGTATGTCCTGCATGGCCACTGTGGCGTATGTCCTGCAGCGCCACTGTGGCGTATGTCCTGCATGGCCACTGTGGCGTATGCGTAACATTTGTCGTATGGTAGAGGAGACAGTCTTGAGAGTTGTCCTGCATGGCAACTGTGGCGTACGTCCAGCATGGCCATTGTGACGTATGTCCAGCAGGGCCACTGTGGCGTATGTCCTGCATGGCCACAGTGGCGTATGTCCTTCATGGCCACAGTGGCGTATGTCCAGCAGGGCCACAGTGGCGTATATCCTGCATGGCCACTGTGGCGTATGCGTAACATTTTTCGTATGGTAGAGGAGACAGTCTTGAGAGCTGTCCTGCATGGCCACGGTGGCATATGTCCAGCAGGGCCACTGTGGTGTACGTCCAGCATGGCCATTGTGACGTATGTCCAGCAGGGCCACTGTGGCGTATGTCCTGCATGGCCACTGTGGCGTATGCGTAACATTTGTCGTATGGTAGAGGAGACAGTCTTGAGAGTTGTCCTGCATGGCAACTGTGGCGTATGTCCAGCAGGGCCACAGTGGCGTATGGCCAGCGTGGCCACAGTGGCGTATGTCCTGCAGCGCCACTGCGGCGTATGTCCAGCGGGGCCACAGTGGCGTATGTCCAGCAGGACCACAGAGGAGGCAGTCTTGAGAGTTGTCCTGCATGGCAACTGTGGCGTACGTCCTGCATGGCCACAGTGGCGTATGTCCTTCATGGCCACAGTGGCGTATGTCCAGCATGGCCACTGTGACGTATGTCCAGCAGGGCCACTGTGGCGTATGTCCTGCATGGCCACAGTGGCGTATGTCCTTCATGGCCACAGTGGCGTATGTCCAGCAGGGCCACAGTGGCGTATATCCTGCATGGCCACTGTGGCGTATGCGTAACATTTTTCGTATGGTAGAGGAGACAGTCTTGAGAGCTGTCCTGCATGGCCACAGTGGCGTATGTCCAGCAGGGCCACAGTGGCGTATGGCCAGCGTGGCCACAGTGGCGTATGTCCTGCAGCGCCACTGCGGCGTATGTCCAGCGGGGCCACAGTGGCGTATGTCCAGCAGGACCACAGAGGAGGCAGTCTTGAGAGTTGTCCTGCATGGCAACTGTGGCGTACGTCCAGCATGGCCACTGTGACGTATGTCCAGCAGGGCCACTGTGGCGTATGTCCTGCATGGCCACAGTGGCGTATGTCCTTCATGGCCACAGTGGCGTATGTCCAGCAGGGCCACAGTGGCGTATGTCCTGCATGGCCACTGTGGCGTCTGCGTAACATTTGTCGTATGGTAGAGGAGACAGTCTTGAGAGCTGTCCTGCATGGCCGCGGTGGCATATGTCCAGCAGGACCACAGTGGCGTATGTACTGCATGGCCACAGTGGCGTATGTTTTGCATGGCCACAGTGGCGTATGTTTTGCATGGCCACAGTGGCGTATGTCCAGCATGGCCACAGTGGCGTATGTACTGCATGGCCACAGTGGCGTATGTTTTGCATGGCCACAGTGGCGTATGTCCTGCATGGCCACTGTGGCGTATGCGTAACATTTGTCGTATGGTAGAGGAGACAGTCTTGAGAGCTTTCCTGCATGGCCACGGTGGCATATGTCCAGCAGGGCCACTGTGGCATATGTCCAGCATGGCCACTGTGGCGTATGCGTAACATTATTCGTATGGTAGAGGAGGCAGTCTTGAGAGCTGTCCTGCATGGCCACAGTGGCGTATGTCCAGCATGGCCACTGTGGCGTATGTCCAGCAGGGCCACAGTGGCGTATGGCCAGCATGGCCACAGTGGCGTAAGTCCTGCAGCGCCACTGCGGCGTATGTCCAGCAGGGCCACAGTGGCGTATGTCCAGCAGGGCCACAGTGGCGTATGTCCTGCATGGCCACTGTGGCGTATGCGTAACATTTTTCTTATGGTAGAGCAGACAGTCTTAAGAGCTGTTCTTCATGGCCACAGTGGCGTATGTCCTGCATGGCCACAGTGGCGTATGTCCTGCATGGCCACAGTGGCGTATGTCCAGCAGGGCCACAGTGGCGTATGGCCAGCATGGCCACAGTGGCGTATGTCCTGCATGGCCACAGTGGCGTATGTCCTTCATGGCCACAGTGGCGTATGTCCAGCAGGGCCACAGTGGCGTATGTCCTGCATGGCCACTGTGGCGTCTGCGTAACATTTGTCGTATGGTAGAGGAGACAGTCTTGAGAGCTGTCCTGCATGGCCGCGGTGGCATATGTCCAGCAGGGCCACTGTGGTGTATGTCCAGCATGGCCACAGTGGCGTATGTCCAGCATGGCCACAGTGGCGTATGTACTGCATGGCTACAGTGGCGTATGTTTTGCATGGCCACAGTGGCGTATGTCCTGCATGGCCACTGTGGCGTCTGCGTAACATTTGTCGTATGGTAGAGGAGACAGTCTTGAGAGCTGTCCTGCATGGCCGCGGTGGCATATGTCCAGCAGGGCGACTGTGGTGTATGTCCAGCATGGCCACAGTGGCGTATGTCCAGCATGGCCACAGTGGCGTATGTACTGCATGGCCACAGTGGCGTATGTTTTGCATGGCCACAGTGGCGTATGTACTGCATGGCCACAGTGGCGTATGTTTTGCATGGCCACAGTGGCATATGTCCAGCAGGGCCACTGTGGCATATGTCCAGCATGGCCACTGTGGCGTATGCGTAACATTATTCGTATGGTAGAGGAGGCAGTCTTGAGAGCTGTCCTGCATGGCCACAGTGGCGTATGTCCAGCATGGCCACTGTGGCGTATGTCCAGCAGGGCCACAGTGGCGTATGGCCAGCATGGCCACAGTGGCGTAAGTCCTGCAGCGCCACTGCGGCGTATGTCCAGCAGGGCCACAGTGGCGTATGTCCAGCAGGGCCACAGTGGCGTATGTCCTGCATGGCCACTGTGGCGTATGCGTAACATTTTTCTTATGGTAGAGCAGACAGTCTTAAGAGCTGTTCTTCATGGCCACAGTGGCGTATGTCCTGCATGGCCACAGTGGCGTATGTCCTGCATGGCCACAGTGGCGTATGTCCAGCAGGGCCACAGTGGCGTATGGCCAGCATGGCCACAGTGGCGTATGTCCTGCAGCGCCACTGCGGCGTATGTCCAGCAGGGCCACAGTGGCATATGTCCAGCAGGGCCACAGTGGCGTATGTACTGCATGGCCACAGTGGCGTATGTTTTGCATGGCCACAGTGGCGTATGTCCAGCAGGGCCACAGTGGCGTATGTCCAGCATGGCCACTGTGGCGTATGTCCAGCAGGGCCACTGTGGCATATGTCCAGCATGGCCACTGTGGCGTATGCGTAACATTATTCGTATGGTAGAGGAGGCAGTCTTGAGAGCTGTCCTGCATGGCCACAGTGGCGTATGTCCAGCATGGCCACTCCGGCGTATGTCCAGCAGGGCCACTGGACATATGCCACTGTGACGTATGTCCAGCAGGGCCACTGTGGCGTATGTCCTGCATGGCCACAGTGGCGTATGTCCTTCATGGCCACAGTGGCGTATGTCCAGCAGGGCCACAGTGGCGTATGTCCTGCATGGCCACTGTGGCGTCTGCGTAACATTTGTCGTATGGTAGAGGAGACAGTCTTGAGAGCTGTCCTGCATGGCCGCGGTGGCATATGTCCAGCAGGGCCACTGTGGTGTATGTCCAGCATGGCCACAGTGGCGTATGTCCAGCATGGCCACAGTGGCGTATGTACTGCATGGCCACAGTGGCGTATGTTTTGCATGGCCACAGTGGCGTATGTCCTGCATGGCCACTGTGGCGTATGCGTAACATTTGTCGTATGGTAGAGGAGACAGTCTTGAGAGCTTTCCTGCATGGCCACGGTGGCATATGTCCAGCAGGGCCACTGTGGCATATGTCCAGCATGGCCACTGTGGCGTATGCGTAACATTATTCGTATGGTAGAGGAGGCAGTCTTGAGAGCTGTCCTGCATGGCCACAGTGGCGTATGTCCAGCATGGCCACTGTGGCGTATGTCCAGCAGGGCCACAGTGGCGTATGGCCAGCATGGCCACAGTGGCGTAAGTCCTGCAGCGCCACTGCGGCGTATGTCCAGCAGGGCCACAGTGGCGTATGTCCAGCAGGGCCACAGTGGCGTATGTCCTGCATGGCCACTGTGGCGTATGCGTAACATTTTTCTTATGGTAGAGGAGACAGTCTTGAGAGCTGTCCTGCATGGCCGCGGTGGCATATGTCCAGCAGGGCCACTGTGGTGTATGTCCAGCATGGCCACAGTGGCGTATGTCCAGCATGGCCACAGTGGCGTATGTACTGCATGGCTACAGTGGCGTATGTTTTGCATGGCCACAGTGGCGTATGTCCTGCATGGCCACTGTGGCGTCTGCGTAACATTTGTCGTATGGTAGAGGAGACAGTCTTGAGAGCTGTCCTGCATGGCCGCGGTGGCATATGTCCAGCAGGGCGACTGTGGTGTATGTCCAGCATGGCCACAGTGGCGTATGTCCAGCATGGCCACAGTGGCGTATGTACTGCATGGCCACAGTGGCGTATGTTTTGCATGGCCACAGTGGCGTATGTACTGCATGGCCACAGTGGCGTATGTTTTGCATGGCCACAGTGGCATATGTCCAGCAGGGCCACTGTGGCATATGTCCAGCATGGCCATTGTGGCGTATGCGTAACATTATTCGTATGGTAGAGGAGGCAGTCTTGAGAGCTGTCCTGCATGGCCACAGTGGCGTATGTCCAGCATGGCCACTGTGGCGTATGTCCAGCAGGGCCACAGTGGCGTATGGCCAGCATGGCCACAGTGGCGTAAGTCCTGCAGCGCCACTGCGGCGTATGTCCAGCAGGGCCACAGTGGCGTATGTCCAGCAGGGCCACAGTGGCGTATGTCCTGCATGGCCACTGTGGCGTATGCGTAACATTTTTCTTATGGTAGAGCAGACAGTCTTAAGAGCTGTTCTTCATGGCCACAGTGGCGTATGTCCTGCATGGCCACAGTGGCGTATGTCCTGCATGGCCACAGTGGCGTATGTCCTGCATGGCCACAGTGGCGTATGTCCAGCAGGGCCACAGTGGCGTATGGCCAGCATGGCCACAGTGGCGTATGTCCTGCAGCGCCACTGCGGCGTATGTCCAGCAGGGCCACAGTGGCATATGTCCAGCAGGGCCACAGTGGCGTATGTACTGCATGGCCACAGTGGCGTATGTTTTGCATGGCCACAGTGGCGTATGTCCAGCAGGGCCACAGTGGCGTATGTCCAGCATGGCCACTGTGGCGTATGTCCAGCAGGGCCACTGTGGCATATGTCCAGCATGGCCACTGTGGCGTATGCGTAACATTATTCGTATGGTAGAGGAGGCAGTCTTGAGAGCTGTCCTGCATGGCCACAGTGGCGTATGTCCAGCATGGCCACTCCGGCGTATGTCCAGCAGGGCCACTGTGGCGTATGTCCAGCATGGCCACTGTGGCGTATGTCCAGCAGGGCCGCTGTGGCGTATGTCCAGCTGGGCCACTGTGGCGTATGTCCAGCATGGCCACTGTGGCGTATGTCCAGCAGGGCAACTGTGGCGTATTTCCAGCCTGGCCACTGTGGCGTATGTCCAGCAGGGCCACTGTGGCGTATGTCCAGCAGGGCCAATGTGGCGTATGTCCAGCAGGGCCACAGTCCTGCATGGCCACTGTGGCGTATGCGTAACATTATTCGTATGGTAGAGGAGGCAGTCTTGAGAGTTGTCCTGCATGGCAACTGTGACGTATGTCCAGCAGGGCCACTGTGGCGTATGTCCAGCAGGGCCACTGTGGCATATGTCCAGCATGGCCACTGTGGCGTATGCGTAACATTATTCGTATGGTAGAGGAGGCAGTCTTGAGAGCTGTCCTGCATGGCCACAGTGGCGTATGTCCAGCATGGCCACTCCGGCGTATGTCCAGCAGGGCCACTGTGGCGTATGTCCAGCATGGCCACTGTGGCGTATGTCCAGCAGGGCCGCTGTGGCGTATGTCCAGCTGGGCCACTGTGGCGTATGTCCAGCATGGCCACTGTGGCGTATGTCCAGCAGGGCAACTGTGGCGTATTTCCAGCCTGGCCACTGTGGCGTATGTCCAGCAGGGCCACTGTGGCGTATGTCCAGCAGGGCCAATGTGGCGTATGTCCAGCAGGGCCACAGTCCTGCATGGCCACTGTGGCGTATGCGTAACATTATTCGTATGGTAGAGGAGGCAGTCTTGAGAGTTGTCCTGCATGGCAACTGTGACGTATGTCCAGCAGGGCCACTGTGGCGTATGTCCACCAGGGCCACTGTGACGTATGTCCAGCATGGCCACTGTGGCGTATGTCCAGCAGGGCCACTGTGGCGTATGTCCAGCAGGGCCACTGTGGCGTATGTCCAGCAGGGCCACTGTGGCGTATGTCCACCAGGGCCACTGTGGCGTATGTCCAGCATGGCCACTGTGGCGTATGTCCAGCAGGGCCACTGTGGCGTATGTCCAGCAGGGCCACTGTGGCGTATGTCCAGCAGGGCCACTGTGGCGTATGTCCAGCATGGCCACTGTGGCGTATGTCCAGCAGGGCCACTGTGGCGTATGTCCAGCAGGGCCAATGTGGCGTATGTCCAGCAGGGCCACTGTGGCGTATGTCCAGCAGGGCCACTGTGGCGTATGTCCAGCAGGGCCACTGTGGCGTATGTCCAGCAGGGCCACTGTGGCGTATGTCCAGCAGGGCCACTGTGGCGTATGTCCAGCATGGCCACTGAGGCGTATGTCCAGCAGGGCCACTGTGGCATATGTCCAGCATGGCCACTGTGGCGTATGCGTAACATTATTCGTATGGTAGAGGAGGCAGTCTTGAGAGCTGTCCTGCATGGCCACAGTGGCGTATGTCCAGCAGGGCCACTGTGGCGTATGTCCAGCATGGCCATGGTGGCGTATGTCCAGCAGGGCCACTGTGGCGTATGTCCAGCATGGCCACTGTGGCGTATGTCCAGCAGGACCACTGTGGCGTATGTCCAGCAGGGCCACTGTGGCCTATGTCCAGCAGGGCCACAGTGGCGTATGTCCTTCATGGCCACGGTGGCGTATGTCCAACATGGCCACTGTGGCGTATGTCCAGCAGGACCACTGTGGCGTATGTCCAGCATGGCCACTGTGGCGTATGCGTAACATTTTTCGTATGGTAGAGGAGGCAGTCTTGAGAGCTGTCATGCATGGCAACTGTGGCGTATGCGTAACATTTATCGTATGGTAGAGGAGGCAGTCTTGAGAGTTGTCCTGCATGGCAACTGTATGTCCAGCAGGACCACAGAGGCGTATGTCCTGCATGGCCACTGTGGCGTATGCGTAACATTTTTCGTATGGTAGAGGAGGCAGTCTTGAGAGTTGTCCTGCATGGCCACGGTGGCATATGTCCAGCAGGGCCACAGTGGCGCATGTCCTGCATGGCCACTGTGGCGTACGTCCAGCAGGGCCACAGTGGCGTATGTCCTGCATGGCCACTGTGGCGTACGTCCAGCAGGGCCACAGTGGCGTATGTCCTGCATGGCCACTGTGCCGTATGTCCAGCATGGCCACTGTGGCGTATGCGTAACATTATTCGTTTGGTAGAGGAGGCAGTCTTGAGAGTTGTCCTGCATGGCAACTGTGGCGTACGTCCAGCATGGCCACTGTAGCGTATTTCCAGCATGGCCACTGCGGCGTATGTCCAGCAGGGCCACAGTGGCGTATGTCCTGCATGGCCACTGTGCCGTATGTCCAGCATGGCCACTGTGGCGTATGCGTAACATTATTCGTTTGGTAGAGGAGGCAGTCTTGCGAGCTGTCCTGCATGGCCACTGTGGCGTATGCGTAACATTTTTCGTATGGTAGAGGAGCCAGTCCTGAGAGCTGTCCTGCATGGCAACTGTGGCGTACGTCCAGCATGGCCACTGTAGTGTATTTCCAGCATGGCCACTGCGGCGTATGTCCAGCAGGGCCACAGTGGCGTATGTCCAGCAGGGCCACTGTAGCGTATTTCCAGCAGGGCCACTGCGGCGTATGTCCAGCATGGCCACTGCGGCGTATGTCCAGCAGGGCCACAGTGGCGTATGTCCTGCATGGCCACTGTGGCGTATGCGTAACATTTTTCGTATGGTAGAGGAGGCAGTCTTGAGAGTTGTCCGGCATGGCAACTGTGGCGTACGTCCAGCATGGCCACTGTAGCGTATTTCCAGCATGGCCACTGCGGCGTATGTCCAGCAGGGCCACAGTGGCGTATGTCCTGCATGGCCACAGTGGCGTATGTCCAGCATGGCCACTGCGGCGTATGTCCAGCAGGGCCACAGTGGCGTATGTCCTGCATGGCCACTGTGCCGTATGTCCAGCATGGCCACTGTGGCGTATGCGTAACATTATTCGTTTGGTAGAGGAGGCAGTCTTGCGAGCTGTCCTGCATGGCCACTGTGGCGTATGCGTAACATTTTTCGTATGGTAGAGGAGCCAGTCCTGAGAGCTGTCCTGCATGGCAACTGTGGCGTACGTCCAGCATGGCCACTGTAGTGTATTTCCAGCATGGCCACTGCGGCGTATGTCCAGCAGGGCCACAGTGGCGTATGTCCAGCAGGGCCACTGTAGCGTATTTCCAGCATGGCCACTGCGGCGTATGTCCAGCTGGGCCACAGTGGCGTATGTCCTGCATGGCCACTGTGGCGTATGCGTAACATTTTTCGTATGGTAGAGGAGGCAGTCTTGAGAGTTGTCCTGCATGGCAACTGTGGCGTACGTCCAGCATGGCCACTGTAGCGTATTTCCAGCAGGGCCACTGCGGCGTATGTCCAGCAGGGCCACTGTGCCGTATGTCCAGCATGGCCACTGTGGCGTATGTCCAGCATGGCCACTGCGGCGTATGTCCAGCAGGGCCACAGTGGCGTATGTCCTGCATGGCCACTGTGCCGTATGTCCAGCATGGCCACTGTGGCGTATGCGTAACATTATTCGTTTGGTAGAGGAGGCAGTCTTGAGAGCTGTCCTGCATGGCCACTGTGGCGTATGTCCTGCATGGCCACAGTGGTGTATGTCCAGCATGGCCACTGTGGCGTATGTCCAGCAGGGCCACAGTGGCGTATGTCCTGCATGGCCACTGTGGCGTATGTCCAGCAGGGCCACTGTGGCGTATTTCCAGCATGGCCACTGCGGCGTATGTCCAGCAGGGCCACAGTGGCGTATGTCCTGCATGGCCACAGTGGCGTATGTCCAGCATGGCCACTGCGGCGTATGTCCAGCAGGGCCACAGTGGCGTATGTCCTGCATGGCCACTGTGGCGTATGCGTAACATTTTTCGTATGGTAGAGGAGGCAGTCTTGAGAGTTGTCCTGCATGGCAACTGTGGCGTACGTCCAGCATGGCCACTGTAGCGTATTTCCAGCATGGCCACTGCGGCGTATGTCCAGCAGGGCCACTGTGCCGTATGTCCAGCATGGCCACTGTGGCGTATGTCCAGCATGGCCACTGCGGCGTATGTCCAGCAGGGCCACAGTGGCGTATGTCCTGCATGGCCACTGTGCCGTATGTCCAGCATGGCCACTGTGGCGTATGCGTAACATTATTCGTTTGGTAGAGGAGGCAGTCTTGAGAGTTGTCCTGCATGGCAACTGTGGCGTACGTCCAGCATGGCCACTGTGGCGTATGTCCAGCAGGGCCACTGTGCCGTATGTCCAGCATGGCCACTGTGGCGTATGCGTAACATTATTCGTTTGGTAGAGGAGGCAGTCTTGAGAGCTGTCCTGCATGGCCACTGTGGCGTATGTCCAGCAGGGCCACAGTGGCGTTTGTCCTGCATGGCCACTGTGGCGTATATTTTGCATGGCCACAGTGGCGTATGTCCAGCAGGGCCACAGTGGCGTATGTCCTGCATGGCCACAGTGGCGTATATATTGCATGGCCACAGTGGCGTATGTCCAGCAGGGCCACAGTGGCGTATGTCCTGCATGGCCACTGTGGCGTATGCGTAACATTTTTCGTATGGTAGAGGAGGCAGTCTTGAGAGTTGTCCTGCATGGCAACTGTGGCGTACGTCCAGCATGGCCACTGTGGCGTATGTCCAGCATGGCCACTGTGGCGTATGTCCAGCAGGGCCACAGTGGCGTATGTCCTGCATGGCCACTGTGGCGTATGTCCAGCAGGGCCACAGTGGCGTATGTCCTGCATGGCCACTGTGGCGTATGTCCAGCAGGGCGACAGTGGCGTATGTCCTGCATGGCCACTGTGGCGTATGCGTCACATTTTTCGTATGGTAGAGGAGGCAGTCTTGAGAGCTGTCCTGCATGGCCACAGTGGCGTATGTCCTGCATGGCCACTGTGGCGTATGTCCAGCAGGGCCACAGTGGCGTATGTCCTGCATGGCCACTGTGGCGTATGTCCAGCAGGGCGACAGTGGCGTATGTCCTGCATGGCCACTGTGGCGTACGCGTAACATTATTCGTATGGTAGAGGAGGCAGTCTTGAGAGTTGTCCTGCATGGCAACTGTGACGTATGTCCAGCAGGGCCACTGTGGCGTATGTCCAGCAGGGCCACTGTGGCGTATGTCCAGCAGGGCCAATTTGGCGTATGTCCAGCAGGGCCACAGTCCTGCATGGCCACTGTGGCGAATGTCCAGCAGGGCCACAGTGGCGTATGTCCAGCATGGCCACTGTGGCGTATGTCCAGCAGGGCCACTGTGGCGTATGTCCACCAGGGCCACAGTGGCGTATGTCCAGCAGGGCCACTGTGGCGTATGTCCAGCAGGGCCACTGTGGCGTATGTCCAGCAGGGCCAATGTGGCGTATGTCCAGCAGGGCCAATGTGGCGTATGTCCAGCAGGGCCACAGTCCTGCATGGCCACTGTGGCGAATGTCCAGCAGGGCCACAGTGGCGTATGTCCAGCATGGCCACTGTGGCGTATGTCCAGCAGGGCCACTGTGGCATATGTCCAGCATGGCCACTGTGGCGTATGCGTAACATTATTCGTATGGTAGAGGAGGCAGTCTTGAGAGTTGTCCTGCATGGCAACTGTGACGTATGTCCAGCATGGCCACTGTGGCGTATGTCCATCAGGACCACTGTGGCGTATGTCCAGCAGGGCCACTGTGGCGTATGTCCAGCAGGGCCACTGTGGCGTATGTCCAGCAGGGCCACTGTGGCGTATGTCCTGCATGGCCACTGTGGCGTATGCGTAACGTTTTTCGTATGGTAGAGGAGGCAGTCTTGAGAGTTGTCCAGCATGGCCACTGTGGCGTATGTCCAGCAGGGCCACAGTGGCGTATGTCCTGCATGGCCACTGTGGCGTATGTCCAGCAGGGCCACAGTGGCGTATGTCCTGCATGGCCACTGTGGCGTATGCGTAACATTTTTCGTATGGTAGAGGAGGCGGTCTTGAGAGTTGTCCTGCATGGCAACTGTGGCGTACGTCCAGCATGGCCACTGTAGCGTATTTCCAGCATGGCCACTGTGGCGTATGTCCAGCAGGGCCACAGTGGCGTATGTCCTGCATGGCCACTGTGGCGTATGCGTAACGTTTTTCGTATGGTAGAGGAGGCAGTCTTGAAAGTTGTCCTGCATGGCAACTGTGGCGTACGTCCAGCATGGCCACTGTGGCGTATGTCCAGCAGTGCCACTGTGGCGTATGCGTAACATTTTTCGTATGGTAGAGGAGGCAGTCTTGAGAGTTGTCCTGCATGGCAACTGTGGCGTACGTCCAGCATGGCCACTGTAGCGTATTTCCAGCATGGCCACTGCGGCGTATGTCCAGCAGGGCCACAGTGGCGTATGTCCTGCATGGCCACTGTGGCGTATGCGTAACGTTTTTCGTATGGTAGAGGAGGCAGTCTTGAGAGTTGTCCTGCATGGCAACTGTGGCGTACGTCCAGCATGGCCACTTTGGAGTATGTCGAGCATGGCCACTGTGGCGTATGTCCAGCAGGGCCACAGTGGCGTATGTCCTGCATGGCCACTGTGGCGTATGTCCAGCAGGGCGACAGTGGCGTATGTCCAGCAGGGCCACAGTGGCGTATGTCCTGCATGGCCACTGTGGCGTATGCGTAACGTTTTTCGTATGGTAGAGGAGGCAGTCTTGAGAGTTGTCCAGCATGGCCACTGTGGCGTATGTCCAGCATGGCCACTGTGGCGTATGTCCAGCAGGGCCACAGTGGCGTATGTCCTGCATGGCCACTGTGGCGTATGTCCAGCAGGGCCACAGTGGCGTATGTCCTGCATGGCCACTGTGGCGTATGTCCAGCAGGGCGACAGTGGCGTATGTCCAGCAGGGCGACAGTGGCGTATGTCCAGCAGGGCCACAGTGGCGTATGTCCTGCATGGCCACTGTGGCGTATGCGTAACATTTTTCGTATGGTAGAGGAGGCAGTCTTGAGAGTTGTCCTGCATGGCAACTGTGGCGTACGTCCAGCATGGCCACTGTGGCGTATGTCCAGCATGGCCACTGTGGCGTATGTCCAGCAGGGCCACAGTGGCGTATGTCCTGCATGGCCACTGTGGCGTATGTCCAGCAGGGCCACAGTGGCGTATGTCCTGCATGGCCACTGTGGCGTATGTCCAGCAGGGCGACAGTGGCGTATGTCCTGCATGGCCACAGTGGCGTATGCGTAACATTTTTCGTATGGTAGAGGAGGCAGTCTTGAGAGTTGTCCTGCATGGCAACTGTATGTCCAGCAGGACCACAGAGGCGTATGTCCTGCATGGCCACTGTGGCGTATGCGTAACATTTTTCCTATGGTAGAGGAGCCAGTCTTGAGAGCTGTCCTGCATGGCCACGGTGGCATATGTCCTGCAGGGCCACTGCGGCGTATGTCCAGCAGGGCCACAGTGGCGTATGTCCTGCATGGCCACTGTGGCGTACGTCCAGCAGGGCCACTGTGGCGTATTTCCAGCATGGCCACTGCGGCGTATGTCCAGCAGGGCCACAGTGGCGTATGCCCTGCATGGCCACTGTGGCGTATGCGTAACATTTTTCGTATGGTAGAGGAGGCAGTCTTGAGAGTTGTCCTGCATGGCAACTGTGGCGTACGTCCAGCATGGCCACTGTGGCGTATGTCCAGCATGGCCACTGTGGCGTATGTCCAGCAGGGCCACAGTGGCGTATGTCCTGCATGGCCACTGTGGCGTATGTCCAGCAGGGCCACAGTGGCGTATGTCCTGCATGGCCACTGTGGCGTATGTCCTGCATGGCCACAGTGGCGTATGCGTAACATTTTTCGTATGGTAGAGGAGGCAGTCTTGAGAGTTGTCCTGCATGGCAACTGTGGCGTACGTCCAGCATGGCCACTGTGGCGTATGTCCAGCATGGCCACTGTGGCGTATGTCCAGCAGGGCCACAGTGGCGTATGTCCTGCATGGCCACAGTGGCGTATATATTGCATGGCCACAGTGGCGTATGTCCAGCAGGGCCACAGTGGCGTATGTCCTGCATGGCCACTGTGGCGTATGCGTAACATTTTTCGTATGGTAGAGGAGGCAGTCTTGAGAGTTGTCCTGCATGGCAACTGTGGCGTACGTCCAGCATGGCCACTGTGGCGTATGCGTCACATTTTTCGTATGGTAGAGGAGGCAGTCTTGAGAGCTGTCCTGCATGGCCACAGTGGCGTATGTCCTGCATGGCCACTGTGGCGTATGTCCAGCAGGGCGACAGTGGCGTATGTCCTGCATGGCCACAGTGGCGTATGCGTAACATTTTTCGTATGGTAGAGGAGGCAGTCTTGAGAGTTGTCCTGCATGGCAACTGTATGTCCAGCAGGACCACAGAGGCGTATGTCCTGCATGGCCACTGTGGCGTATGCGTAACATTTTTCCTATGGTAGAGGAGCCAGTCTTGAGAGCTGTCCTGCATGGCCACGGTGGCATATGTCCTGCAGGGCCACTGCGGCGTATGTCCAGCAGGGCCACAGTGGCGTATGTCCTGCATGGCCACTGTGGCGTACGTCCAGCAGGGCCACTGTGGCGTATTTCCAGCATGGCCACTGCGGCGTATGTCCAGCAGGGCCACAGTGGCGTATGCCCTGCATGGCCACTGTGGCGTATGCGTAACATTTTTCGTATGGTAGAGGAGGCAGTCTTGAGAGTTGTCCTGCATGGCAACTGTGGCGTACGTCCAGCATGGCCACTGTGGCATATGTCCAGCATGGCCACTGTGGCGTATGTCCAGCAGGGCCACAGTGGCGTATGTCCTGCATGGCCACTGTGGCGTATGTCCAGCAGGGCCACAGTGGCGTATGTCCTGCATGGCCACTGTGGCGTATGTCCTGCATGGCCACAGTGGCGTATGCGTAACATTTTTCGTATGGTAGAGGAGGCAGTCTTGAGAGTTGTCCTGCATGGCAACTGTGGCGTACGTCCAGCATGGCCACTGTGGCGTATGTCCAGCATGGCCACTGTGGCGTATGTCCAGCAGGGCCACAGTGGCGTATGTCCTGCATGGCCACAGTGGCGTATATATTGCATGGCCACAGTGGCGTATGTCCAGCAGGGCCACAGTGGCGTATGTCCTGCATGGCCACTGTGGCGTATGCGTAACATTTTTCGTATGGTAGAGGAGGCAGTCTTGAGAGTTGTCCTGCATGGCAACTGTGGCGTACGTCCAGCATGGCCACTGTGGCGTATGCGTCACATTTTTCGTATGGTAGAGGAGGCAGTCTTGAGAGCTGTCCTGCATGGCCACAGTGGCGTATGTCCTGCATGGCCACTGTGGCGTATGTCCAGCAGGGCCACAGTGGCGTATGTCCTGCATGGCCACTGTGGCGTATGTCCAGCAGGGCGACAGTGGCGTATGTCCTGCATGGCCACTGTGGCGTACGCGTAACATTATTCGTATGGTAGAGGAGGCAGTCTTGAGAGTTGTCCTGCATGGCAACTGTGACGTATGTCCAGCAGGGCCACTGTGGCGTATGTCCAGCAGGGCCACTGTGGCGTATGTCCAGCAGGGCCAATTTGGCGTATGTCCAGCAGGGCCACAGTCCTGCATGGCCACTGTGGCGAATGTCCAGCAGGGCCACAGTGGCGTATGTCCAGCATGGCCACTGTGGCGTATGTCCAGCAGGGCCACTGTGGCGTATGTCCACCAGGGCCACAGTGGCGTATGTCCAGCATGGCCACTGTGGCGTATGTCCAGCAGGGCCACTGTGGCGTATGTCCAGCAGGGCCACTGTGGCGTATGTCCAGCAGGGCCACTGTGGCGTATGTCCAGCAGGGCCACTGTGGCGTATGTCCAGCAGGGCCAATGTGGCGTATGTCCAGCAGGGCCAATGTGGCGTATGTCCAGCAGGGCCACAGTCCTGCATGGCCACTGTGGCGAATGTCCAGCAGGGCCACAGTGGCGTATGTCCAGCATGGCCACTGTGGCGTATGTCCAGCAGGGCCACTGTGGCATATGTCCAGCATGGCCACTGTGGCGTATGCGTAACATTATTCGTATGGTAGAGGAGGCAGTCTTGAGAGTTGTCCTGCATGGCAACTGTGACGTATGTCCAGCATGGCCACTGTGGCGTATGTCCATCAGGACCACTGTGGCGTATGTCCAGCAGGGCCACTGTGGCGTATGTCCAGCAGGGCCACTGTGGCGTATGTCCAGCAGGGCCACTGTGGCGTATGTCCTGCATGGCCACTGTGGCGTATGCGTAACGTTTTTCGTATGGTAGAGGAGGCAGTCTTGAGAGTTGTCCAGCATGGCCACTGTGGCGTATGTCCAGCAGGGCCACAGTGGCGTATGTCCTGCATGGCCACTGTGGCGTATGTCCAGCAGGGCCACAGTGGCGTATGTCCTGCATGGCCACTGTGGCGTATGCGTAACATTTTTCGTATGGTAGAGGAGGCGGTCTTGAGAGTTGTCCTGCATGGCAACTGTGGCGTACGTCCAGCATGGCCACTGTAGCGTATTTCCAGCATGGCCACTGCGGCGTATGTCCAGCAGGGCCACAGTGGCGTATGTCCTGCATGGCCACTGTGGCGTATGCGTAACGTTTTTCGTATGGTAGAGGAGGCAGTCTTGAAAGTTGTCCTGCATGGCAACTGTGGCGTACGTCCAGCATGGCCACTGTGGCGTATGTCCAGCAGTGCCACTGTGGCGTATGCGTAACATTTTTCGTATGGTAGAGGAGGCAGTCTTGAGAGTTGTCCTGCATGGCAACTGTGGCGTACGTCCAGCATGGCCACTGTAGCGTATTTCCAGCATGGCCACTGCGGCGTATGTCCAGCAGGGCCACTGTGGCGTATGTCCTGCATGGCCACTGTGGCGTATGCGTAACGTTTTTCGTATGGTAGAGGAGGCAGTCTTGAGAGTTGTCCTGCATGGCAACTGTGGCGTACGTCCAGCATGGCCACTTTGGAGTATGTCGAGCATGGCCACTGTGGCGTATGTCCAGCAGGGCCACAGTGGCGTATGTCCTGCATGGCCACTGTGGCGTATGTCCAGCAGGGCGACAGTGGCGTATGTCCAGCAGGGCCACAGTGGCGTATGTCCTGCATGGCCACTGTGGCGTATGCGTAACGTTTTTCGTATGGTAGAGGAGGCAGTCTTGAGAGTTGTCCAGCATGGCCACTGTGGCGTATGTCCAGCATGGCCACTGTGGCGTATGTCCAGCAGGGCCACAGTGGCGTATGTCCTGCATGGCCACTGTGGCGTATGTCCAGCAGGGCCACAGTGGCGTATGTCCTGCATGGCCACTGTGGCGTATGTCCAGCAGGGCGACAGTGGCGTATGTCCAGCAGGGCGACAGTGGCGTATGTCCAGCAGGGCCACAGTGGCGTATGTCCTGCATGGCCACTGTGGCGTATGCGTAACATTTTTCGTATGGTAGAGGAGGCAGTCTTGAGAGTTGTCCTGCATGGCAACTGTGGCGTACGTCCAGCATGGCCACTGTGGCGTATGTCCAGCATGGCCACTGTGGCGTATGTCCAGCAGGGCCACAGTGGCGTATGTCCTGCATGGCCACTGTGGCGTATGTCCAGCAGGGCCACAGTGGCGTATGTCCTGCATGGCCACTGTGGCGTATGTCCAGCAGGGCGACAGTGGCGTATGTCCTGCATGGCCACAGTGGCGTATGCGTAACATTTTTCGTATGGTAGAGGAGGCAGTCTTGAGAGTTGTCCTGCATGGCAACTGTATGTCCAGCAGGACCACAGAGGCGTATGTCCTGCATGGCCACTGTGGCGTATGCGTAACATTTTTCCTATGGTAGAGGAGCCAGTCTTGAGAGCTGTCCTGCATGGCCACGGTGGCATATGTCCTGCAGGGCCACTGCGGCGTATGTCCAGCAGGGCCACAGTGGCGTATGTCCTGCATGGCCACTGTGGCGTACGTCCAGCAGGGCCACTGTGGCGTATTTCCAGCATGGCCACTGCGGCGTATGTCCAGCAGGGCCACAGTGGCGTATGCCCTGCATGGCCACTGTGGCGTATGCGTAACATTTTTCGTATGGTAGAGGAGGCAGTCTTGAGAGTTGTCCTGCATGGCAACTGTGGCGTACGTCCAGCATGGCCACTGTGGCGTATGTCCAGCATGGCCACTGTGGCGTATGTCCAGCAGGGCCACAGTGGCGTATGTCCTGCATGGCCACTGTGGCGTATGTCCAGCAGGGCCACAGTGGCGTATGTCCTGCATGGCCACTGTGGCGTATGTCCTGCATGGCCACAGTGGCGTATGCGTAACATTTTTCGTATGGTAGAGGAGGCAGTCTTGAGAGTTGTCCTGCATGGCAACTGTGGCGTACGTCCAGCATGGCCACTGTGGCGTATGTCCAGCATGGCCACTGTGGCGTATGTCCAGCAGGGCCACAGTGGCGTATGTCCTGCATGGCCACTGTGGCGTATGTCCTGCATGGCCACAGTGGCGTATGCGTAACATTTTTCGTATGGTAGAGGAGGCAGTCTAGAGAGTTGTCCTGCATGGCAACTGTGGCGTACGTCCAGCATGGCCACTGTAGCGTATTTCCAGCATGGCCACTGCGGCGTATGTATAGCATATCCACTGTGGCGTATGTCCAGCATGGCCACTGTGGCGTATGTCCAGCAGGGCCACAGTGGCGTATGTCCTGCATGGCCACTGTGGCGTATGTCCAGCAGGGCCACAGTGGCGTATGTCCTGCATGGCCACTGTGGCGTATGTCCTGCATGGCCACAGTGGCGTATGCGTAACATTTTTCGTATGGTAGAGGAGGCAGTCTTGAGAGTTGTCCTGCATGGCAACTGTATGTCCAGCAGGCCCACAGAGGCGTATGTCCTGCATGGCCACTGTGGCGTATGCGTAACATTATTCGTATGGTAGAGGAGGCAGTCTTGAGAGCTGTCCTGCATGGCCACAGTGGCGTATGTCCTGCATGGCCACAGTGGCGTATGTCCTGCATGGCCACAGTGGCGTATGTCCTGCATGGCCACTGTGGCGTATGTCCAGCATGGCCACTGTGGCGTATGTCCTGCATGGCCACAGTGGCGTATGCGTAACATTTTTCGTATGGTAGAGGAGGCAGTCTTGAGAGTTGTCATGCATGGCAACTGTGGCGTACGTCCAGCATGGCCACTGTGGCGTATGTCCAGCAGGGCCACAGTGGCGTATGTCCTGCATGGCCACTGTGGCGTATGCGTAACATTTTTCGTATGGTATAGGAGGCAGTCTTGAGAGCTGTCATGCATGGCAACTGTGGCGTACGTCCAGCATGGCCACTGTGGCGTATGTCCAGCAGGGCCACATTGGCGTATGTCCTGCATGGCCACTGTGGCGTATGCGTAACATTTTTCGTATGGTAGAGGAGCCAGTCTTGAGAGCTGTCCTGCATGGCCACGGTGGCATATGTCCTGCAGGGCCACTGCGGCGTATGTCCAGCAGGGCCACAGTGGCGTACGTCCAGCAGGGCCACTGTGGCGTATTTCCAGCATGGCCACTGCGGCGTATGTCCAGCAGGGCCACTGTGGCGTATGTCCTGCATGGCCACTGTGGCGTATGAGTAACGTTTTTCGTATGGTAGAGGAGGCAGTCTTGAGAGTTGTCCTGCATGGCAACTGTGGCGTACGTCCAGCATGGCCACTGTGGCGTATGTCCAGCATGGCCACTGTGGCGTATGTCCAGCAGGGCCACAGTGGCGTATGTCCTGCATGGCCACTGTGGCGTACGTCCAGCATGGCCACTGTAGCGTATTTCCAGCATGGCCACTGCGGCGTATGTCCAGCAGGGCCACAGTGGCGTATGTCCTGCATGGCCACTGTGGCGTATGTCCAGCAGGGCCACAGTGGCGTATGTCCTGCATGGCCACTGTGGCGTACGTCCAGCATGGCCACTGTAGCGTATTTCCAGCATGGCCACTGCGGCGTATGTCCAGCAGGGCCACAGTGGCGTATGTCCTGCATGGCCACTGTGGCGTACGTCCAGCATGGCCACTGTAGCGTATTTCCAGCATGGCCACTGCGGCGTATGTCCAGCAGGGCCACAGTGGCGTATGTCCTGCATGGCCACTGTGGCGTATGTCCAGCAGGGCCACAGTGGCGTATGTCCTGCATGGCCACTGTGGCGTATGCGTAACATTTTTCGTATGGTAGAGGAGGCAGCCTTGAGAGTTGTCCTGCATGGCAACTGTGGCGTACGTCCAGCATGGCCACTGTGGCGTATGTCCAGCATGGCCACTGTGGCGTATGTCCAGCAGGGGCACACTGGCGTATGTCCTGCATGGCCACTGTGGCGTATGTCCAGCAGAGCCACAGTGGCGTATGTCCTGCATGGCCACTGTGGCGTATGCGTAACATTTTTCGTATGGTAGAGGAGGCAGTCTTGAGAGCTGTCATGCATGGCAACTGTGGCGTACGTCCAGCATGGCCACTGTGGCGTATGTCCAGCAGGGCCACATTGGCGTATGTCCTGCATGGCCACTGTGGCGTATGCGTAACATTTTTCGTATGGTAGAGGAGCCAGTCTTGAGAGCTGTCCTGCATGGCCACGGTGGCATATGTCCTGCAGGGCCACTGCGGCGTATGTCCAGCAGGGCCACAGTGGCGTACGTCCAGCAGGGCCACTGTGGCGTATTTCCAGCATGGCCACTGCGGCGTATGTCCAGCAGGGCCACTGTGGCGTATGTCCTGCATGGCCACTGTGGCGTATGAGTAACATTTTTCGTATGGTATAGGAGGCAGTCTTGAGAGCTGTCATGCATGGCAACTGTGGCGTACGTCCAGCATGGCCACTGTGGCGTATGTCCAGCAGGGCCACATTGGCGTATGTCCTGCATGGCCACTGTGGCGTATGCGTAACATTTTTCGTATGGTAGAGGAGCCAGTCTTGAGAGCTGTCCTGCATGGCCACGGTGGCATATGTCCTGCAGGGCCACTGCGGCGTATGTCCAGCAGGGCCACAGTGGCGTACGTCCAGCAGGGCCACTGTGGCGTATTTCCAGCATGGCCACTGCGGCGTATGTCCAGCAGGGCCACTGTGGCGTATTTCCAGCATGGCCACTGCGGCGTATGTCCAGCAGGGCCACAGTGGCGTATGTCCTGCATGGCCACTGTGGCGTATGTCCAGCAGGGCCACAGTGGCGTATGTCCTGCATGGCCACTGTGGCGTACGTCCAGCATGGCCACTGTAGCGTATTTCCAGCATGGCCACTGCGGCGTATGTCCAGCAGGGCCACAGTGGCGTATGTCCTGCATGGCCACTGTGGCGTACGTCCAGCATGGCCACTGTAGCGTATTTCCAGCATGGCCACTGCGGCGTATGTCCAGCAGGGCCACAGTGGCGTATGTCCTGCATGGCCACTGTGGCGTATGTCCAGCAGGGCCACAGTGGCGTATGTCCTGCATGGCCACTGTGGCGTATGCGTAACATTTTTCGTATGGTAGAGGAGGCAGCCTTGAGAGTTGTCCTGCATGGCAACTGTGGCGTACGTCCAGCATGGCCACTGTGGCGTATGTCCAGCATGGCCACTGTGGCGTATGTCCAGCAGGGGCACACTGGCGTATGTCCTGCATGGCCACTGTGGCGTATGTCCAGCAGAGCCACAGTGGCGTATGTCCTGCATGGCCACTGTGGCGTATGCGTAACATTTTTCGTATGGTAGAGGAGGCAGTCTTGAGAGTTGTCATGCATGGCAACTGTGGCGTACGTCCAGCATGGCCACTGTGGCGTATGTCCAGCAGGGCCACATTGGCGTATGTCCTGCATGGCCACTGTGGCGTATGCGTAACATTTTTCGTATGGTAGAGGAGCCAGTCTTGAGAGCTGTCCTGCATGGCCACGGTGGCATATGTCCTGCAGGGCCACTGCGGCGTATGTCCAGCAGGGCCACAGTGGCGTACGTCCAGCAGGGCCACTGTGGCGTATTTCCAGCATGGCCACTGCGGCGTATGTCCAGCAGGGCCACTGTGGCGTATGTCCTGCATGGCCACTGTGGCGTATGAGTAACGTTTTTCGTATGGTAGAGGAGGCAGTCTTGAGAGTTGTCCTGCATGGCAACTGTGGCGTACGTCCAGCATGGCCACTGTGGCGTATGTCCAGCAGGGCCACTGTGCCGTATGTCCAGCATGGCCACTGTGGCGTATGCGTAACATTATTCGTTTGGTAGAGGAGGCAGTCTTGAGAGCTGTCCTGCATGGCCACTGTGGCGTATGTCCTGCATGGCCACAGTGGCGTATGTCCAGCATGGCCACTGTGGCGTATGTCCAGCAGGGCCACAGTGGCGTATGTCCTGCATGGCCACTGTGGCGTATGCGTAACATTTTTCGTATGGTAGAGGAGGCAGTCTTGAGAGTTGTCCTGCATGGCAACTGTGGCGTACGTCCAGCATGGCCACTGTGGCGTATGTCCAGCATGGCCACTGTGGCGTATGTCCAGCAGGGCCACGGTGGCGTATGTCCTGCATGGCCACTGTGGCGTATGTCCAGCAGGGCAACAGTGGCGTATATCCTGCATGGCCACTGTGGCGTATGTCCAGCAGGGCGACAGTGGCGTATGTCCAGCAGGGCCACAGTGGCGTATGTCCTGCATGGCCACAGTGGCGTATGTCCTGCATGGCCACAGTGGCGTATATTTTGCTTGGGCACAGTGGCGTATGTCCAGCAGGGCCACAGTGGCGTATGTCCTGCATGGCCACTGTGGCGTATGCGTAACATTTTTCGTATGGTAGAGGAGGCAGTCTTGAGAGTTGTCCTGCATGGCAACTGTGGCGTACGTCCAGCATGGCCACTGTGGCGTATGTCCAGCATGGCCACTGTGGCGTATGTCCAGCAGGGCCACAGTGGCGTATGTCCTGCATGGCCACTGTGGCGTATGCGTAACATTTTTCGTATGGTATAGGAGGCAGTCTTGAGAGTTGCCCTGCATGGCAACTGTGGCGTATGTCCAGCATGGCCACTGTGGCGTATGTCCAGCAGGGCCACGGTGGCGTATGTCCTGCATGGCCACTGTGGCGTATGTCCAGCAGGGCCACAGTGGCGTATATCCTGCATGGCCACTGTGGCGTATGTCCAGCAGGGCGACAGTGGCGTATGTCCAGCAGGGCCACAGTGGCGTATGTCCTGCATGGCCACAGTGGCGTATGTCCTGCATGGCCACAGTGGCGTATATTTTGCTTGGCCACAGTGGCGTATGTCCAGCAGGGCCACAGTGGCGTATGTCCTGCATGGCCACTGTGGCGTATGCGTAACATTTTTCGTATGGTAGAGGTGGCAGTCTTGAGAGTTGTCCTGCATGGCAACTGTGGCGTACGTCCAGCATGGCCACTGTAGCGTATTTCCAGCATGGCCACTGCGGCGTATGTCCAGTAGGGCCACAGTGGCGTATGTCCTGCATGGCAACTGTGGCGTATGTCCAGCAGGGCCACAGTGGCGTATATCCTGCATGGCCACTGTGGCGTATGTCCAGCAGGGCGACAGTGGCGTATGTCCAGCAGGGCCACAGTGGCGTATGTCCTGCATTGCCACAGTGGCGTATGTCCTGCATGGCCACGGTGGCATATGTCCTGCAGGGCCACTGCGGCGTATGCGTAACATTTTTCGTATGGTAGAGGAGGCAGTCTTGAGAGTTGTCCTGCATGGCAACTGTATGTCCAGCAGGACCACAGAGGCGTATGTCCTGCATGGCCACTGTGGCGTATGCGTAACGTTTTTCGTATGGTAGAGGAGCCAGTCTTGAGAGCTGTCCTGCATGGCCACGGTGGCATATGTCCTGCATGGCCACTGCGGCGTATGTCCAGCAGGGCCACAGTGGCATATGTCCTGCATGGCCACTGTGGCGTACGTCCAGCAGGGCCACTGTGGCGTATTTCCAGCATGGCCACTGCGGCGTATGTCCAGCAGGGCCACAGTGGCGTATATCCTGCATGGCCACTGTGGCGTATGTCCAGCAGGGCGACAGTGGCGTATGTCCTGCATGGCCACAGTGGCGTATATTTTGCTTGGCCACAGTGGCGTATGTCCAGCAGGGCCACAGTGGCGTATGTCCTGCATGGCCACTGTGGCGTATGCGTAACATTTTTCGTATGGTAGAGGAGGCAGTCTTGAGAGTTGTCCTGCATGGCAACTGTGGCGTACGTCCAGCATGGCCACTGTGGCGTATGTCCAGCATGGCCACTGTGGCGTATGTCCAGCAGGGCCACAGTGGTGTATGTCCTGCATGGCCACTGTGGCGTATGTCCAGCAGGGCCACAGTGGCGTATGTCCTGCATGGCCACTGTGGCGTATGTCCAGCAGGGCGGCAGTGGCGTATGTCCTGCGTGGCCACTGTGGCGTATGTCCAGCAGGGCGACAGTGGCGTATGTCCTGCATGGCCATCCTGTGGCGTATGCGTAACATTTTTCGTATGGTAGAGGAGGCAGTCTTGAGAGTTGTCCTGCATGGCAACTGTGGCGTACGTCCAGCATGGCCACTGTGGCGTATGTCCAGCATGGCCACTGTGGCGTATGTCCAGCAGGGCCACGGTGGCGTATGTCCTGCATGGCCACTGTGGCGTATGTCCAGCAGGGCCACAGTGGCGTATGTCCTGCATGGCCACAGTGGCGTATGTCCAGCAGGGCGACAGTGGCGTATGTCCAGCAGGGCCACAGTGGCGTATGTCCTGCATGGCCACAGTGGCGTATGTCCTGCATGGCCACAGTGGCGTATATTTTGCTTGGCCACAGTGGCGTATGTCCAGCAGGGCCACAGTGGCGTATGTCCTGCATGGCCACTGTGGCGTATGCGTAACATTTTTCGTATGGTAGAGGAGGCAGTCTTGAGAGTTGTCCTGCATGGCAACTGTGGCGTACGTCCAGCATGGCCACTGTGGCGTATGTCCAGCAGGGCCACGGTGGCGTATGTCCTGCATGGCCACTGTGGCGTATGTCCAGCAGGGCCACAGTGGCGTATATCCTGCATGGCCACTGTGGCGTATGTCCAGCAGGGCGACAGTGGCGTATGTCCAGCAGGGCCACAGTGGCGTATGTCCTGCATGGCCACAGTGGCGTATGTCCTGCATGGCCACGGTGGCATATGTCCTGCAGGGCCACTGCGGCGTATGCGTAACATTTTTCGTATGCTAGAGGAGGCAGTCTTGAGAGTTGTCCTGCATGGCAACTGTATGTCCAGCAGGACCACAGAGGCGTATGTCCTGCATGGCCACTGTGGCGTATGCGTAACGTTTTTCGTATGGTAGAGGAGCCAGTCTTGAGAGCTGTCCTGCATGGCCTCGGTGGCATATGTCCTGCAGGGCCACTGCGGCGTATGTCCAGCAGGGCCACAGTGGCGTATGTCCTGCATGGCCACTGTGGCGTACGTCCAGCAGGGCCACTGTGGCGTATTTCCAGCATGGCCACTGCGGCGTATGTCCAGCAGGGCCACAGTGGCGTATATCCTGCATGGCCACTGTGGCGTATGTCCAGCAGGGCGACAGTGGCGTATGTCCTGCATGGCCACAGTGGCGTATATTTTGCTTGGCCACAGTGGCGTATGTCCAGCAGGGCCACAGTGGCGTATGTCCTGCATGGCCACTGTGGCGTATGCGTAACATTTTTCGTATGGTAGAGGAGGCAGTCTTGAGAGTTGTCCTGCATGGCAACTGTGGCGTACGTCCAGCATGGCCACTGTGGCGTATGTCCAGCATGGCCACTGTGGCGTATGTCCAGCAGGGCCAAAGTGGCGTATGTCCTGCATGGCCACTGTGGCGTATGTCCAGCAGGGCCACAGTGGCGTATGTCCTGCATGGCCACTGTGGCGTATGTCCAGCAGGGCGACAGTAGCGTATGTCCTGCGTGGCCACTGTGGCGTATGTCCAGCAGGGCGACAGTGGCGTATGTCCTGCATGGCCACTGTGGCGTATGCGTAACATTTTTCGTATGGTAGAGGAGGCAGTCTTGAGAGTTGTCCTGCATGGCAACTGTGGCGTACGTCCAGCATGGCCACTGTGGCGTATGTCCAGCATGGCCACTGTGGCGTATGTCCAGCAGGGCCACGGTGGCGTATGTCCTGCATGGCCACTGTGGCGTATGTCCAGCAGGGCCACAGTGGCGTATATCCTGCATGGCCACTGTGGCGTATGTCCAGCAGGGCGACAGTGGCGTATGTCCAGCAGGGCCACAGTGGCGTATGTCCTGCATGGCCACAGTGGCGTATGTCCTGCATGGCCACAGTGGCGTATATTTTGCTTGGCCACAGTGGCGTATGTCCAGCAGGGCCACAGTGGCGTATGTCCTGCATGGCCACTGTGGCGTATGCGTAACATTTTTCGTATGGTAGAGGAGGCAGTCTTGAGAGTTGTCCTGCATGGCAACTGTGGCGTACGTCCAGCATGGCCACTGTAGCGTATTTCCAGCATGGCCACTGCGGCGTATGTCCAGTAGGGCCACAGTGGCGTATGTCCTGCATGGCCACTGTGGCGTATGCGTAACATTTTTCGTATGGTAGAGGAGGCAGTCTTGAGAGTTGTCCTGCATGGCAACTGTGGCGTACGTCCAGCATGGCCACTGTGGCGTATGTCCAGCATGGCCACTGTGGCGTATGTCCAGCAGGGCCACGGTGGCGTATGTCCTGCATGGCCACTGTGGCGTATGTCCAGCAGGGCCACAGTGGCGTATATCCTGCATGGCCACTGTGGCGTATGTCCAGCAGGGCGACAGTGGCGTATGTCCAGCAGGGCCACAGTGGCGTATGTCCTGCATGGCCACTGTGGCGTATGCGTAACATTTTTCGTATGGTAGAGGAGGCAGTCTTGAGAGTTGTCCTGCATGGCAACTGTGGCGTACGTCCAGCATGGCCACTGTGGCGTATGTCCAGCATGGCCACTGTGGCGTATGTCCAGCAGGGCCACGGTGGCGTATGTCCTGCATGGCCACTGTGGCGTATGTCCAGCAGGGCCACAGTGGCGTATGTCCTGCATGGCCACAGTGGCGTATGTCCTGCATGGCCACAGTGGCGTATATTTTGCTTGGCCACAGTGGCGTATGTCCAGCAGGGCCACAGTGGCGTATGTCCTGCATGGCCACTGTGGCGTATGCGTAACATTTTTCGTATGGTAGAGGAGGCAGTCTTGAGAGTTGTCCTGCATGGCAACTGTGGCGTACGTCCAGCATGGCCACTGTGGCGTATGTCCAGCATGGCCACAGTGGCGTATGTCCTGCATGGCCACAGTGGCGTATGTCCTGCATGGCCACAGTGGCGTATGTCCAGCAGGGCCACAGTGGCGTATGTCCTGCATGGCCACTGTGGCGTATGCGTAACATTTTTCGTATGGTAGAGGAGGCAGTCTTGAGAGTTGTCCTGCATGGCAACTGTGGCGTACGTCCAGCATGGCCACTGTGGCGTATGTCCAGCATGGCCACTGTGGCGTATGTCCAGCAGGGCCACAGTGGCGTAAGTCCTGCATGGCCACTGTGGCGTATGTCCAGCAGGGCCACAGTGGCGTATGTCCTGCATGGCCACAGTGGCGTATGCGTAACATTTTTCGTATGGTAGAGGAGGCAGTCTTGAGAGCTGTCCTGCATGGCCACAGTGGCGTATGTCCTGCATGGCCACAGTGGCGTATGTCCTGCATGGCCACCGTGGCGTATGTCCTGCATGGCCACCGTGGCGTATGTCCTGCATGGCCACAGTGGCGTATGTCCTGCATGGCCACTGTGGCGTATGCGTAACATTTTTCGTATGGTAGAGGAGACAGTCTTGAGAGCTGTCCTCCATGGCCACAGTGGCGTATGTCCTGCATGGCCACAGTGGCGTATGTCCAGCAGGGCCACAGTGGCGTATGTACAGCATGGCCACAGTGGCGTACGTTCTGCAACGCCACTGCGGCGTATGTCCAGCAGGGCCACAGTGGCGTATGTCCTGCATGGCCACTGTGGCGTATGCGTAACATTTTTCGTATGGTAGAGGAGGCAGTCTTGAGAGCTGTCCTGCATGGCCACAGTGGCGTATGTCCTGCATGGCCACAGTGGCGTATGTCCTGCATGGCCACCGTGGCGTATGTCCTGCATGGCCACAGTGGCGTATGTCCTGCATGGCCACTGTGGCGTATGCGTAACATTTTTCGTATGGTAGAGGAGACAGTCTTGAGAGCTGTCCTCCATGGCCACAGTGGCGTATGTCCTGCATGGCCACAGTGGCGTATGTCCAGCAGGGCCACAGTGGCGTATGTACAGCATGGCCACAGTGGCGTACGTTCAGCAACGCCACTGCGGCGTATGTCCAGCAGGGCCACAGTGGCGTATGTCCTGCATGGCCACTGTGGCGTATGCGTAACATTTTTCGTATGGTAGAGGAGGCAGTCTGGAGAGTTGTCCTGCATGGCAACTGTGGCGTACATCCAGCATGGCCACTGTGGCGGATGTCCAGCACGGCCACTGTTTCGTATGTCCAGCTCGGCCACAGTGGCGTATGTCCAGCAGGGCCACAGTGGCGTATGTACTGCTTGGCCACAGTGGCGTTTGTCCTGCATGGGCACAGTGGCGTATGTCCTTCATGGCCACGGTGGCGCATGTCCAGCAGGGCCACTGTGGTGTATGTCCAGCATGGCCACTGTGGCGTATGTCCAGCAGGGCCACAGTGGCGTATGTCCTGCATGGCCACTGTGGCGTATGTCCAGCAGGTCCACAGTGGCGTATGTCCTGCATGGCCACTGTGGCGTATGCGTAACATTTTTCGTATGGTAGAGGAGGCAGTCTTGAGAGTTGTCCTGCATGGCCACAGTGGCGTATGTCCTGCATGGCCATGGTGGCGTATGTCCAGCAGGGCCACTGTGGCGTATGTCCAGCAGGGCCACTGTGGCGTATGTCCACCATGGCAAATGTGACGTATGTGTGCGTAACATTTTTCGTATGGTAGAGGAGGCAGTCTTGAGAGTTGTTCTTCATGGCAACTGTGGCGTATGTCCAGCATGGCCACTGTGACGTATGTCCAGCAGGGCCACTGTGGCGTATGCGTAACATTTTTCGTATGGTAGAGGAGGCAGTCTTGAGAGTTGTCCTGCATGGCCACAGTGGCGTATGTCCAGCATGGCCACTGTGGCGTATGTTCAGCAGGACCACTGTGGCGTATGTTCAGCAGGGCCACTATGGCGTATGTCCAGCAGGGCCACTGTGGCATATGTCCAGCAGGGCTACAGTGGCGTATGTCCTGCATGGCCACAGTGGCGTATGTCCTTCATGGCCACGGTGGCGCATGTCCAGCAGGGCCACTGTGTTGTATGTCCAGCATGGCCACTGTGGCGTATGTCCTGCAGGGCCACTGTGGCGTATGTCCAGCAGGGCCACAGTGGCGTATGTCCAGCAGGGCCACTGTGGTGTATGTCCAGCATGGCCACTGTGGCGTATGTCCAGCATGGCCACTGTGGCGTATGTTCAGCAGGGCCACTATGGCGTATGTCCAGCAGGGCCACTGTGGCGTATGTCCAGCAGGGCTACAGTGGCGTATGTCCTGCATGGCCACAGTGGCGTATGTCCTTCATGGCCACGGTGGCGCATGTCCAGCAGGGCCACTGTGGTGTATGTCCAGCATGGCCACTGTGGCGTATGTACTTCTTGGCCACTGTGGCGTATGTCCAGCAGGGCCACAGTGGCGTATGTCCTGCATGGCCACTGTGGCGTATGCGTGACATTTTTCGTATGGTAGAGCAGACAGTCTTGAGAGCTGTCCATGAAGGGCCACTGTGGTGTATGTCCAGCATGGCCACTGTGGCGTATGCCCAGCAGGGCCACAGTGGCATATGTCCAGCAGGGCCACTGTGGTGTATGTCCAGCATGGCCACAGTGGCATATGTCCAGCATGGCCACAGTGGCGTATGTCCTGCATGGCCACAGTGGCGTATGTTTTGCATGGCCACAGTGGCGTATGTCCTGCATGGCCACTGTGGCGTATGTCCAGCAGGGCCACTGTGGCGTATGTCCAGCAGGGCCCAGCAGGGCCACTGTGGCGTATGTCCAGCATGGCCATTGTGGCGTATGTCCAGCAGGACCACTGTGGCGTATGTCCAGCAGGGCCACTGTGGCCTATGTCCAGCAGGGCCACGGTGGCGTATGCGTAACTTTTTTCGTATGGTAGAGGAGGCAGTCTTGAGAGTTGTCCTGCATGGCAACTGTGGCGTACATCCAGCATGGCCACTGTGGCGGATGTCCAGCACGGCCACTGTTTCGTATGTCCAGCTCGGCCACAGTGGCGTATGTCCAGCAGGGCCACAGTGGCGTATGTACTGCTTGGCCACAGTGGCGTTTGTCCTGCATGGGCACAGTGGCGTATGTCCTTCATGGCCACGGTGGCGCATGTCCAGCAGGGCCACTGTGGTGTATGTCCAGCATGGCCACTGTGGCGTATGTCCAGCAGGGCCACAGTGGCGTATGTCCTGCATGGCCACTGTGGCGTATGTCCAGCAGGGCCACAGTGGCGTATGTCCTGCATGGCCACTGTGGCGTATGCGTAACATTTTTCGTATGGTAGACGAGGCAGTCTTGAGAGTTGTCCTGCATGGCCACAGTGGCGTATGTCCTGCATGGCCATGGTGGCGTATGTCCAGCAGGGCCACTGTGGCGTATGTCCAGCAGGGCCACTGTGGCGTATGTCCACCATGGCAAATGTGACGTATGTGTGCGTAACATTTTTCGTATGGTAGAGGAGGCAGTCTTGAGAGTTGTTCTTCATGGCAACTGTGGCGTATGTCCAGCATGGCCACTGTGACGTATGTCCAGCAGGGCCACTGTGGCGTATGCGTAACTTTTTTCGTATGGTAGAGGACGCAGTCTTGAGAGATGTCCTGCATGGCAACTGTGGCGTACGTCCAGCATGGCCACTGTGGCGTATGTTCAGCAGGGCCACTGTGGCGTATGTTCAGCAGGGCCACTATGGCGTATGTCCAGCAGGGCCACTGTGGCGTATGTCCAGCATGGCCACTGTGGCGTATGTCCTGCAGGGCCACTGTGGCGTATGTCCAGCAGGGCCACAGTGGCGTATGTCCAGCAGGGCCACTGTGGTGTATGTCCAGCATGGCCACTGTGGCGTATGTCCTTCATGGCCACGGTGGCGCATGTCCAGCAGGGCCACTGTGTTGTATGTCCAGCATGGCCACTGTGGCGTATGTCCTGCAGGGCCACTGTGGCGTATGTCCAGCAGGGCCACAGTGGCGTATGTCCAGCAGGGCCACTGTGGTGTATGTCCAGCATGGCCACTGTGGCGTATGTCCAGCATGGCCACTGTGGCGTATGTTCAGCAGGGCCACTATGGCGTATGTCCAGCAGGGCCACAGTGGCGTATGTACTGCTTGGCCACAGTGGCGTTTGTCCTGCATGGGCACAGTGGCGTATGTCCTTCATGGCCACGGTGGCGCATGTCCAGCAGGGCCACTGTGGTGTATGTCCAGCATGGCCACTGTGGCGTATGTCCTGCAGGGCCACTGTGGCGTATGTCCAGCAGGGCCACAGTGGCGTATGTCCAGCAGGGCCACTGTGGTGTATGTCCAGCATGGCCACTGTGGCGTATGTCCAGCATGGCCACTGTGGCGTATGTTCAGCAGGGCCACTATGGCGTATGTCCAGCAGGGCCACTGTGGCGTATGTCCAGCAGGGCTACAGTGGCGTATGTCCTGCATGGCCACAGTGGCGTATGTCCTTCATGGCCACGGTGGCGCATGTCCAGCAGGGCCACTGTGGTGTATGTCCAGCATGGCCACTGTGGCGTATGTACTTCTTGGCCACTGTGGCGTATGTCCAGCAGGGCCACAGTGGCGTATGTCCTGCATGGCCACTGTGGCGTATGCGTGACATTTTTCGTATGGTAGAGCAGACAGTCTTGAGAGCTGTCCATGAAGGGCCACTGTGGTGTATGTCCAGCATGGCCACTGTGGCGTATGTCCAGCAGGGCCACAGTGGCATATGTCCAGCAGGGCCACTGTGGTGTATGTCCAGCATGGCCACAGTGGCGTATGTCCAGCATGGCCACAGTGGCGTATGTCCTGCATGGCCACAGTGGCGTATGTTTTGCATGGCCACAGTGGCGTATGTCCTGCATGGCCACAGTGGCGTATGTCCAGCAGAGCCACAGTGCCGTATGGCCAGCATGGCCACAGTGTCGCATGTCCTGCAGCGCCACTGCGGCGTATGTCCAGCAGGGCCAAAGTGGCGTATGTCCAGCAGGGCCACTGTGGCGTATGTCCAGCAGGGCCACTGTGGCGTATGTCCAGCAGGGCCCAGCAGGGCCACTGTGGCGTATGTCCAGCATGGCCATTGTGGCGTATGTCCAGCAGGACCACTGTGGCGTATGTCCAGCAGGGCCACTGTGGCCTATGTCCAGCAGGGCCCAGCAGGGCCACTGTGGCGTATGTCCAGCATGGCCACTGTGGCGTATGTCCAGCAGGACCACTGTGGCGTATGTCCAGCAGGGCCACTGTGGCCTATGTCCAGCAGGGCCACAGTGGCGTATGTCCTACATGGCCACAGTGGCGTATGTCCTTCATGGCCACGGTGGCGCATGTCCAGCATGGCCACTGTGGCGCATGTCCAGCATGGCCACTGTGGCGTATGTCCAGCATGGCCACAGTGGCGTACGTTCTGCAACGCCACTGCGGCGTATGTCCAGCAGGGCCACAGTGGCGTATGTCCAGCAGGGCCACGGTGGCGTATGCGTAACTTTTTTCGTATGGTAGAGGAGGCAGTCTTGAGAGCTGTCCTCCATGGCCACAGTGGCGTATGTCCTGCATGGCCACAGTGGCGTATGTCCAGCAGGGCCACAGTGGCGTATGTCCAGCATGGCCACAGTGGCATATGTCCAGCAGGGCTACAGTGGCGTATGTCCTGCATGGCCACAGTGGCGTATGTCCTTCATGGCCACGGTGGCGCATGTCCAGCAGGGCCACTGTGTTGTATGTCCAGCATGGCCACTGTGGCGTATGTCCTGCAGGGCCACTGTGGCGTATGTCAAGCAGGGCCACAGTGGCGTATGTCCAGCAGGGCCACTGTGGTGTATGTCCAGCATGGCCACTGTGGCGTATGTCCAGCATGGCCACTGTGGCGTATGTTCAGCAGGGCCACTATGGCGTATGTCCAGCAGGGCCACTGTGGCGTATGTCCAGCAGGGCTACAGTGGCGTATGTCCTGCATGGCCACAGTGGCGTATGTCCTTCATGGCCACGGTGGCGCATGTCCAGCAGGGCCACTGTGGTGTATGTCCAGCATGGCCACTGTGGCGTATGTACTTCTTGGCCACTGTGGCGTATGTCCAGCAGGGCCACAGTGGCGTATGTCCTGCATGGCCACTGTGGCGTATGCGTGACATTTTTCGTATGGTAGAGCAGACAGTCTTGAGAGCTGTCCATGAAGGGCCACTGTGGTGTATGTCCAGCATGGCCACTGTGGCGTATGTCCAGCAGGGCCACAGTGGCATATGTCCAGCAGGGCCACTGTGGTGTATGTCCAGCATGGCCACAGTGGCGTATGTCCAGCATGGCCACAGTGGCGTATGTCCTGCATGGCCACAGTGGCGTATGTTTTGCATGGCCACAGTGGCGTATGTCCTGCATGGCCACAGTGGCGTATGTCCAGCAGAGCCACAGTGCCGTATGGCCAGCATGGCCACAGTGTCGCATGTCCTGCAGCGCCACTGCGGCGTATGTCCAGCAGGGCCAAAGTGGCGTATGTCCAGCAGGGCCACTGTGGCGTATGTCCAGCAGGGCCACTGTGGCGTATGTCCAGCAGGGCCCAGCAGGGCCACTGTGGCGTATGTCCAGCATGGCCATTGTGGCGTATGTCCAGCAGGACCACTGTGGCGTATGTCCAGCAGGGCCCAGCAGGGCCACTGTGGCGTATGTCCAGCATGGCCACTGTGGCGTATGTCCAGCAGGACCACTGTGGCGTATGTCCAGCAGGGCCACTGTGGCCTATGTCCAGCAGGGCCACAGTGGCGTATGTCCTACATGGCCACAGTGGCGTATGTCCTTCATGGCCACGGTGGCGCATGTCCAGCATGGCCACAGTGGCGTATGTCCAGCAGGGCCACGGTGGCGTATGCGTAACTTTTTTCGTATGGTAGAGGAGGCAGTCTTGAGAGCTGTCCTCCATGGCCACAGTGGCGTATGTCCTGCATGGCCACAGTGGCGTATGTCCAGCAGGGCCACAGTGGCGTATGTCCTGCATGGCCACTGTGGCGTATGCGTAACATTTTTCGTATGGTAGAGGAGATAGCCTTGAGAGCTGTCCTTCATGGCCACAGTGGAGTATATACTGCAGCTCCACTGCGGCGCATGTCCAGCAGGGCCACAGTGGCGTATGTCCAGCAGGGCCACGGTGGCGTATGCGTACCTTTTTTCGTATGGTAGAGGAGGCAGTCTTGAGAGTTGTCCTGCATGGCAACTGTGGCGTACGTCCAGCATGGCCACCTTGGCGTATGTCCAGCACGGCCACTGTTTCGTATGTCCAGCTCGGCCACAGTGGCGTATGTCCAGCAGGGCCACAGTGGCGTATGTACTGCTTGGCCACAGTGGCGTATGTCCTGCATGGGCACAGTGGCGTATGTTCTTCATGGCCACGGTGGCGTATGTCCAGCAGGGCCACAGTGGCGTATGTCCTGCATGGCCACTGTGGCGTACGTCCAGCAGGGCCACAGTGGCGTATGTCCTGCATGGCCACTGTGGCGTATGCGTAACATTTTTCGTATGGTAGAGGAGGCAGTCTTGAGAGTTGTCCTGCATGGCAACTGTGGCGTACGTCCAGCATGGCCACTGTGGCGTATGTCCAGCACGGCCACTGTTTCGTATGTCCAGCTCGGCCACAGTGGCGTATGTACTGCTTGGCCCCAGTGGCGTTTGTCCTGCATGGGCACAGTGGCGTATGTCCTTCATGGCCACGATGGCGCATGTCCAGCAGGGCCACTGTGGTGTATGTCCAGCATGGCCACTGTGGCGTATGTCCAGCAGGGCCACAGTGGCGTATGTCCTGCATGGCCACTGTGGCGTATGTCCAGCAGGGCCACAGTGGCGTATGTCCTGCATGGCCACTGTGGCGTATGCGTAACATTTTTCGTATGGTAGAGGAGGCAGTCTTGAGAGTTGTCCTGCATGGCCACAGTGGCGTATGTCCTGCATGGCCATGGTGGCGTATGTCCAGCAGGGCCACTGTGGCGTATGTCCAGCAGGGCCACTGTGGCGTATGTCCACCATGGCAAATGTGACGTATGTGTGCGTAACATTTTTCGTATGGTAGAGGAGGCAGTCTTGAGAGTTGTTCTTCATGGCAACTGTGGCGTATGTCCAGCATGGCCACTGTGACGTATGTCCAGCAGGGCCACTGTGGCGTATGTCCAGCAGGGCCACTGTGGCGTATGCGTAACTTTTTTCGTATGGTAGAGGAGGCAGTCTTGAGAGTTGTCCTGCATGGCAACTGTGGCGTACGTCCAGCATGGCCACAGTGGCGTATGTCCAGCAGGGCCACTGTGGCGTATGTCCTGCATGGCCACAGTGGCGTATGTCCTTCATGGCCACGGTGGCGCATGTCCAGCAGGGCCACTGTGGTGTATGTCCAGCATGGCCACTGTGGCGTATGTCCAGCAGGGCCACAGTGGCGTATGTCCTGCATGGCCACTGTGGCGTATGTCCAACAGGGCCACTGTGGCGTATGTCCAGCATGGCCACTGTGACGTATGTCCAGCAGGGCCACTGTGGCGTATGTCCAGCAGGGCCACAGTGGCGTATGTCCTGCATGGCCACTGTGGCGTATGTCCACCATGGCAAATGTGACGTATGTGTGCGTAACATTTTTCGTATGGTAGAGGAGGCAGTCTTGAGAGTTGTCCTGCATGGCAACTGTGGCGTACGTCCAGCATGGCCACTGTGGCGTATGTTCAGCAGGGCCACTATGGCGTATGTCCAGCAGGGCCACTGTGGCGTATGTCCAGCAGGGCTACAGTGGCGTATGTCCTGCATGGCCACAGTGGCGTATGTCCTTCATGGCCAAGGTGGCGCATGTCCAGCATGGCCACTGTGGCGTATGTCCAGCAGGGCCACAGTGGCGTATGTCCTGCATGGCCACTGTGGCGTATGTCCAACAGGGCCACTGTGGCGTATGTCCAGCATGGCCACTGTGACGTATGTCCAGCAGGGCCACTGTGGCGTATGTCCAGCAGGGCCACAGTGGCGTATGTCCTGCATGGCCACTGTGGCGTATGTCCTGCAGCGCCACTGTGGCGTATGTCCAGCACGACCACTGTTTCGTATGTCCAGCTCGGCCACAGTGGCGTATGTCCAGCATGGCCACTGTGGCGTATGTCCAGCAGGGCCACTGTGGCGTATGTCCAGCAGGGCCACAGTGGCATATGTCCAGCAGGGCCACTGTGGTGTATGTCCAGCATGGCCACAGTGGCGTATGTCCAGCATGGCCACAGTGGCGTATGTCCTGCATGGCCACAGTGGCGTATGTTTTGCATGGCCACAGTGGCGTATGTCCTGCATGGCCACAGTGGCGTATGTCCAGCAGAGCCACAGTGCCGTATGGCCAGCATGGCCACAGTGTCGCATGTCCTGCAGCGCCACTGCGGCGTATGTCCAGCAGGGCCAAAGTGGCGTATGTCCAGCAGGGCCACTGTGGCGTATGTCCAGCAGGGCCACTGTGGCGTATGTCCAGCAGGGCCCAGCAGGGCCACTGTGGCGTATGTCCAGCATGGCCATTGTGGCGTATGTCCAGCAGGACCACTGTGGCGTATGTCCAGCAGGGCCACTGTGGCCTATGTCCAGCAGGGCCACTGTGGCGTATGTCCAGCAGGGCCCAGCAGGGCCACTGTGGCGTATGTCCAGCATGGCCACTGTGGCGTATGTCCAGCAGGACCACTGTGGCGTATGTCCAGCAGGGCCACTGTGGCCTATGTCCAGCAGGGCCACAGTGGCGTATGTCCTATATGGCCACAGTGGCGTATGTCCTTCATGGCCACGGTGGCGCATGTCCAGCATGGCCACAGTGGCGTATGTCCTGCATGGCCACAGTGGCGTATGTCCAGCAGGGCCACAGTGGCGTATGTCCTGCATGGCCACTGTGGCGTATGCGTAACATTTTTCGTATGGTAGAGGAGATAGCCTTGAGAGCTGTCCTTCATGGCCACAGTGGAGTATATACTGCAGCTCCACTGCGGCGCATGTCCAGCAGGGCCACAGTGGCGTATGTCCAGCAGGGCCACGGTGGCGTATGCGTACCTTTTTTCGTATGGTAGAGGAGGCAGTCTTGAGAGTTGTCCTGCATGGCAACTGTGGCGTACGTCCAGCATGGCCACCTTGGCGTATGTCCAGCACGGCCACTGTTTCGTATGTCCAGCTCGGCCACAGTGGCGTATGTCCAGCAGGGCCACAGTGGCGTATGTACTGCTTGGCCACAGTGGCGTATGTCCTGCATGGGCACAGTGGCGTATGTTCTTCATGGCCACGGTGGCGTATGTCCAGCAGGGCCACAGTGGCGTATGTCCTGCATGGCCACTGTGGCGTACGTCCAGCAGGGCCACAGTGGCGTATGTCCTGCATGGCCACTGTGGCGTATGCGTAACATTTTTCGTATGGTAGAGGAGGCAGTCTTGAGAGTTGTCCTGCATGGGCACAGTGGCGTATGTTCTTCATGGCCACGGTGGCGTATGTCCAGCAGGGCCACAGTGGCGTATGTCCTGCATGGCCACTGTGGCGTATGTCCAGCAGGGCCACAGTGGCGTATGTCCTGCATGGCCACTGTGGCGTATGCGTAACATTTTTCGTATGGTAGAGGAGGCAGTCTTGAGAGTTGTCCTGCATGGCCACAGTGGCGTATGTCCTGCATGGCCATGGTGGCGTATGTCCAGCAGGGCCACTGTGGCGTATGTCCAGCAGGGCCACTGTGGCGTATGTCCACCATGGCAAATGTGACGTATGTGTGCGTAACATTTTTCGTATGGTAGAGGATACAGTCTTGAGAGTTGTTCTTCATGGCAACTGTGGCGTATGTCCAGCATGGCCACTGTGACGTATGCCCAGCAGGGCCACTGTGGCGTATGTCCAGCAGGGCCACTGTGGCGTATGCGTAACTTTTTTCGTATGGTAGAGGAGGCAGTCTTGAGAGTTGTCCTGCATGGCAACTGTGGCGTACGTCCAGCATGGCCACAGTGGCGTATGTCCAGCAGGGCCACTGTGGCGTATGTCCTGCATGGCCACAGTGGCGTATGTCCTTCATGGCCACGGTGGCGCATGTCCAGCAGGGCCACTGTGGTGTATGTCCAGCATGGCCACTGTGGCGTATGTCCAGCAGGGCCACAGTGGCGTATGTCCTGCATGGCCACTGTGGCGTATGTCCAACAGGGCCACTGTGGCGTATGTCCAGCATGGCCACTGTGACGTATGTCCAGCAGGGCCACTGTGGCGTATGTCCAGCAGGGCCACAGTGGCGTATGTCCTGCATGGCCACTGTGGCGTATGTCCACCATGGCAAATGTGACGTATGTGTGCGTAACATTTTTCGTATGGTAGAGGAGGCAGTCTTGAGAGTTGTCCTGCATGGCAACTGTGGCGTACGTCCAGCATGGCCACTGTGGCGTATGTTCAGCAGGGCCACTGTGGCGTATGTCCAGCAGGGCCACAGTGGCGTATGTCCTGCATGGCCACAGTGGCGTATGTCCTTCATGGCCAAGGTGGCGCATGTCCAGCATGGCCACTGTGGCGTATGTCCAGCAGGGCCGCAGTGGCGTATGTCCTGCATGGCCACTGTGGCGTATGTCCAACAGGGCCACTGTGGCGTATGTCCTGCATGGCCACTGTGGCGTATGTCCTGCAGCGCCACTGTGGCGTATGTCCAGCACGACCACTGTTTCGTATGTCCAGCTCGGCCACAGTGGCGTATGTCCAGCATGGCCACTGTGGCGTATGTCCAGCAGGGCCACTGCGGCGTATGTCCAGCAGGGCCACATTGGCGTATGTACTGCTTGGCCACAGTGGCGTATGTCCTGCATGGCCACTGTGGCGTATGCGTAACATTTTTCGTATGGTAGAGCAGACAGTCTTAAGAGCTGTCCTTCATGGCCACAGTGGCGTATGTCCTGCATGGCCACAGTGGCGTATTTCCAGCAGGGCCACAGTGGCGTATGGCCAGCATGGCGACAGTGGTGTATGTCCTGCAGCGCAACTGCGGCGTATGTCCAGCAGGGCCAAAGTGGCGTATGTCCAGCAGGGCCACAGTGGCGTATGTCCTGCATGGCCACTGTGGCGTATGCGTAACTTTTTTCGTATGGTAGAGGAGGCAGTCTTGAGAGTTGTCCTGCATGGCAACTGTGGCGTACGTCCAGCATGGCCACAGTGGCGTATGTCCAGCAGGGCCACTGTGGCGTATGTCCTGCATGGCCACAGTGGCGTATGTCCTTCATGGCCACGGTGGCGCATGTCCAGCAGGGCCACTGTGGTGTATGTCCAGCATGGCCACTGTGGCGTATGTCCAGCAGGGCCACAGTGGCGTATGTCCTGCATGGCCACTGTGGCTTACGTCCAGCATGGCCACTGTGGCGTATGTCCAGCAGGGCCACAGTGGCGTATGTCCTGCAGGGCCAGTGTTGCGTATGTCCTGCAGGGCCACTGCGGCGTATGTCCAGAAGGGCCACAGTGGCGTATGTCCTGCAGCGCCACTGCGGCGTATGTCCAGCAGGGCCACAGTGGCGTATGTCCTGCATGGCCACTGTGGCGTATGTCCTGCATGGCCACTGTGGCGTATGCGTAACATTTTTCGTATGGTAGAGAAGGCAGTCTTGAGAGTTGTCCTGCATGGCAACTGTGGCTTACGTCCAGCATGGCCACTGTGGCGTATGTCCAGCAGGGCCACAGTGGCGTATGTCCTGCAGCGCCACTGCGGCGTATGTCCAGCAGGGCCACAGTGGCGTATGTCCTGCATGGCCACTGTAGCGTATGCGTAACATTTTTCGTATGGTAGAGGAGGCAGTCTTGAGAGCTGTCCTGCATGGCCACGGTGGCATATGTCCTGCAGGGCCACTGCGGCGTATGTCCAGCAGGGCCACAGTGGCGTATGCGTAACATTTTTCGTATGGTAGAGGAGGAAGTCTTGAGAGTTGTCCTGCATGGCAACTGCGGCGTACGTCCAGCATAGCCACAGTGGCGTATGTCCTGCATGGCCACAGTGGCGTATGTCCTGCATGGCCACTGTGGCGTATGCGTAACATTTTTCGTATGGTAGAGGAGGCAGTCTTGAGAGTTGTCCTGCATGGCAACTGCGGCGTACGTCCAGCATGGCCACAGTGGAGTATGTCCAGCAGGGCCACAGTGGCGTATGTCCTGCATGGCCACAATGGCGTATGTCCTTCATGGCCACGGTGGCGTATGCGTAACATTTTTCGTATGGTAGAGGAGGCAGTCTTGAGAGTTGTCATGCATGGCAACTGTGGCGTACGTCCAGCATGGCCACAGTGGCGTATGTCCAGCAGGGCCACAGTGGCGTATGTCCAGCAGGGCCACTGTGGCATATGTCCAGCATGGCCACTGTGGCGTATGTCCTGCATGGCCACTGTGGCGTATGCGTAACATTTTTCGTATGGTAGAGGAGGCAGTCTTGAGAGTTGTCATGCATGGCAACTGTGGCGTACGTCCAGCATGGCCACAGTGGCGTATGTCCTGCATGGCCACTGTGGCGTATGCGTAACATTTTTCGTATGGTAGAGGAGGCAGTCTTGAGAGTTGTCCTGCATGGCAACTGCGGCGTACGTCCAGCATGGCCACAGTGGCGTATGTCCTGCATGGCCACAGTGGCCTATGTCCAGCATGGCCACTGTGGCGTATGTCCAGCAGGGCCACTGTGGCATATGTCCAGCATGGCCACTGTGGCGTATGTCCTGCATGGCCACTGTGGCGTATGCGTAACATTTTTCGTATTTCCTGCATGGCAACTGCGGCGTACGTCCAGCATGGCCACAGTGGCGTATGTCCTGCAGCGCCACTTGCGGCGTATGTCCAGCAGGACCACAGAGGCGTATGTCCTGCATGGCCACTGTGGCGTATGCGTAACATTTTTCGTATGGTAGAGGAGGCAGTCTTGAGAGTTGTCATGCATGGCAACTGTGGCGAACGTCCAGCATGGCCACTGTGGCGTATGTCCAGCAGGGCCACAGTGGCGTATGTCCTGCATGGCCACTGTGGCGTATGCGTAACATTTTTCGTATGGTAGAGGAGGCAGTCTTGAGAGCTGTCCTGCATGGCCACGGTGGCATATGTCCTGCAGGGCCACTGCGGCGTATGTCCAGCAGGGCCACAGTGGCGTATGTCCAGCATGGCCACAGTGGCGTATGTCCTGCATGGCCACAGTGGCCTATGTCCAGCATGGCCACTGTGGCGTATGTCCAGCAGGGCCACTGTGGCATATGTCCAGCATGGCCACTGTGGCGTATGCGTAACATTATTCGTATGGTAGAGGAGGCAGTCTTGAGAGCTGTCCTGCAGGGCCACAGTGGCGTATGTCCTGCATGGCCACAGTGGCGTATGTCCTGCATGGCCACAGTGGCCTATGTCCAGCATGGCCACTGTGGCGTATGTCCAGCAGGGCCACTGTGGCATATGTCCACCATGGCCACTGTGGCGTATGCGTAACATTATTCGTATGGTAGAGGAGGCAGTCTTGAGAGCTGTCCTGCAGGGCCACAGTGGCGTATGTCCTGCATGGCCACAGTGGCGTATGTCCAGCAGGGCCACTGCGGCGTATGTCCAGCAGGGCCACAGTGGCGTATGTCCAGCATGGCCACTGTGGCGTATGTCCAGCAGGGCCACAGTGGCGTTTGTCCTGCATGGCCACTGTGGCGTATGCGTAACATTTTTCGTATGGTAGAGGAGACAGTCTTGAGAGCTGTCCTTCATGGCCACAGTGGCGTATGTCCTGCATGGCCACAGTGGCGTAAGTCCAGCAGGGCCACAGTGGCGTATGTCCTGCATGGCCACAGTGGCGTAAGTCCAGCATGGCCACAGTGGCGTACGTCCTGCAGCGCCACTGCGGCGTATGTCCAGCAGGGCCACAGTGGCGTATGTCCAGCAGGGCCACGGTGGCGTATGTCCTGCATGGCCACTGCGGCGTATGTCCAGCAGGGCCACAGTGGCGTATGTCCAGCAGGGCCACGGTGGCGTATGTCCTGCATGGCCACTGTGGCGTATGCGTAACATTTTTCGTATGGTAGAGGAGGCAGTCTTGAGAGTTGTCCTGCATGGCAACTGTGGCGTACGTCCAGCATGGCCACTGTGGCGTATGTCCAGCATGGCCACAGTGGCGTATGTCCTGCAGTGCCACGGTGGCGTATGTCCTGCATGGCCACTGTGGCGTATGCGTAACATTTTTCGTATGGTAGAGGAGGCAGTCTTGAGAGTTGTCCTGCATGGCAACTGTGGCGCATGTCCTGCAGCGCCACTGCGGCGTATGTCCAGCAGGGCCACAGTGGCGTATGTCCAGCATGGCCACTGTGGCGTATGCGTAAAATTTTTTCGTATGGTAGAGGAGGCAGTCTTGAGAGTTGTCCTGCATGGCAACTGTGGCGTACGTCCAGCATGGCCACTGTGGCGCATGTCCAGCAGGGCGACAGTGGCGTATGTCCTGCAGCGCCACTGCGGCGTATGTCCAGCAGGGCCACAGTGGCGTATGTCCAGCATGGCCACTGTGGCGTATGTCCAGCAGCGCCAATGCGGCGTATGTCCAGCAGGGCCACAGTGGCGTATGTACTGCTTGGCCACAGTGGCGTATGTCCTGCATGGGCACAGTGGCGTATGTCCTTCATGGCCACGGTGGCGCATGTCCAGCAGGGCCACTGTGGTGTATGTCCAGCATGGCCACTGTGGCATATGTCCAGCAGGGCCACAGTGGCGTATGTCCTGCATTGCCACTGTGGCGTATGCGTAACATTTTTCGTATGGTAGAGGAGGCAGTCTTGAGAGTTGTCCTGCATGGCAACTGTGACGTATGTCCAGCAGGGCCACTGTGGCGTATGTCCAGCAGCGCCAATGCGGCGTATGTCCAGCAGGGCCACAGTGGCGAATGTACTGCTTGGCCACAGTGGCGTATGTCCTGCATGGGCACAGTGGCGTATGTCCTTCATGGCCACGGTGGCGCATGTCCAGCAGGGCCACTGTGGTGTATGTCCAGCATGGCCACTGTGGCGTATGTCCAGCAGGGCCACAGTGGCGTATGTCCTGCATGGCCACAGTGGCGTATATTTTGCATGGCCCCAGTGGCGTATGTCCAGCATGGCCACTGTGGCGTATGTCCAGCATGGCCACAGTGGCGTATGTCCTGCATGGCCACTGTGGCGTATGTCCAGCATGGCCACTGTGACGTATGTCCAGCAGGGCCACTGTGGTGTATGTCCAGCATACGCCACTGTGGCGTATGCGAAACATTTTTCGTATGGTAGAGGAGGCAGTCTTGAGAGTAGTCCTGCATGGCAACTGTGACGTATGTCGTGCCTGGCCACTGTGGCGTATGTCCAGCAGGGCCACTGTGACGTATATCCAGCAGGGCCACAGTGGCGTATGTGTGCGTAACATTTTTCGTATGGTAGAGGAGGCAGTCTTGAGAGTTGTTCTTCATGGCAACTGTGACGTATGTCCTGCCTGGCCACTGTGGCGTATGTCCAGCAGGGCCACTGTGGCGTATGTCCTGCATGGCCATGGTGGTGTATGTCCAGCAGGGCCACTGTGGCGCATGTCCTGCATGGCCACTGAAGCGTATGCGTAACATTTTTCGTATGGTAGAGGAGGCAGTCTTGGGAGTTGTCCTGCATGGCAACTGTGACGTATGTCCTGCCTGGCCACTGTGGCGTATGTCCAGCAGGGCCACTGTGGCGTATGTCCAGCATGGCCACTGTGACGTATGTCCAGCAGGGCCACAGTGGCGTATGTCCTGCATGGCCACTGTGGCGTATGCGAAACATTTTTCGTATGGTAGAGGAGGCAGTCTTGAGAGTTGTCCTGCATGGCAACTGTGACGTATGTCCTGCATGGCCATGGTGGCGTATGTCCAGCATGGCCACTGTGGCGTATGTCCAGCAGGGCCACAGTGGCGTATGTCCTGCATGGCCACTGTGGCGGTCCAGCATGGCCACAGTGGCGTATGTCCTGCAGGGCCACTGTGGCGTATGCGAAACATTTTTCGTATGGTAGAAGAGGCAGTCTTGAGAGTTGTTCTTCATGGCAACTGTGACGTATGTCCTGCCTGGCCACTGTGGCGTATGTCCAGCAGGTCCACTGTGGCGTATGTCCAGCATGGCCACTGTGGCGTATGTCCAGCAGGGCCACTGTGGCGTACGTCCAGCATGGCCACTGTTACGTATGTCCAGCAGGGCCACAGTGGCGTATGTCCTGCATGGCCACTGTGGCGTATGCGAAACATTTTTCGTATGGTAGAGGAGGCAGTCTTGAGAGTTGTCCTGCATGGCAACTGTGACGTATGTCCAGCAGGGCCACTGTGGCGTATGTCCAGCAGGGCCACTGTGGCGTACGTCCAGCATGGCCACTGTTACGTATGTCCAGCAGGGCCACAGTGGCGTATGTCCTGCATGGCCACTGTGGCGTATGCGAAACATTTTTCGTATGGTAGAGGAGGCAGTCTTGAGAGTTGTTCTTCATGGCAACTGTGACGTATGTCCTGCATGGCCACTGTGGCGTATGTCCAGCATGGCCACTGTGGCGTGTGTCCAGCATGGCCATGGTGGGATATGTCCAGCAGGGCCACAGTGGCGTATGTCCTGCATGGCCACTGTGGCGTATGCGAAACATTTTTCGTATGATAGAGGAGGCAGTCTTGAGAGTTGTCCTGCATGGCCACTGTGGCGTATGTCCAGCATGGCCACTGTGGCGTGTGTCCAGCATGGCCATGGTGGGATATGTCCAGCAGGGCCACAGTGGCGTATGTCCTACATGGCAACTGTGACGTATGTCCAGCAGGGCCACTGTGGCGTATGTCCAGCAGGGCCACTGTGGCGTACGTCCAGCATGGCCACTGTTACGTATGTCCAGCAGGGCCACAGTGGCGTATGTCCTGCATGGCCACTGTGGCGTATGCGAAACATTTTTCGTATGGTAGAGGAGGCAGTCTTGAGAGTTGTTCTTCATGGCAACTGTGACGTATGTCCTGCATGGCCACTGTGGCGTATGTCCAGCATGGCCACTGTGGCGTGTGTCCAGCATGGCCATGGTGGGATATGTCCAGCAGGGCCACAGTGGCGTATGTCCTGCATGGCCGTGGTGGCGTATGTCCAGCATGGCCACTGTGGCGTATGTCCAGCAGGGCCACTGTGGCGTATGTCTAGCATGGCCACTGTGACGTATGTCCAGCAGGGCCACAGTGGCGTATGTCCTGAATGGCCACTGTGGCGTATACGAAACATTTTTCGTATGGTAGAGGAGGCAGTCTTGAGAGTTGTCCAGCATGGCCACTGTGGCGTATGTCCTGCATGGCCATGGCGATGTATGTCCAGCATGGCCACTGTGGCGTATGCGTAACTTTTTGCGTACGATAGAGGAGGCAGTCTTGAGAGTTGTCCTGCATGGCAACTGTGACGTATGTCCTGCATGGCCATGGTGGCGTATGGCCAGCATGGCCACTGTGGCGTATGTCCAGCAGGGCCACAGTGGCGTATGTCCTGCATGGCCACTGTGGCGTATGTCCAGCAGGGCCACAGTGGCGTATGTCCTGCATGGCCACTGTGGCGTATGTCTAGCAGGGCCACTGTGACGTATGTCCAGCAGGGCCACAGTGGCGTATGTCCTGCATAGCCACTGTGGCGTATGCGAAACATTTTTCGTATGGTAGAGGAGGCAGTCTTGAGAGTAGTCCTACATTTCAACTGTGACGTATGTCGTCCACTGTGGCGTATGTCAAGCAGGGCCACTGTGGCGTATGTCCAGCAGGGCCACTGTGACGTATATCCAGCAGGGCCACAGTGGCGTATGTCCTGCATGGCCACTGTGGCGTATGCGAAACATTTTTCGTTTGGTAGAGGAGGCAGTCTTGAGAGTTGTCCTGCATGGCAACTGTGACGTATGTCCTGCATGGCCATGGTGGCGTATGACCAGCATGGCCACTGTGGCGTATGTCCAGCAGGGCCACAGTGGCGTATGTCCTGCATGGCCACTGTGGCGTATATCCAGCAGGGCCACAGTGGCGTATGTCCTGCATGGCCACTGTGGCCGTCCAGCAGGGCCACAGTGGCGTATGTCCTGCATGGCCACTGTGGCGTATGCGAAACATTTTTCGTATGGTAGAGGAGGCAGTCTTGAGAGTTGTCCTGCATGGCAACTGTGACGTATGTCCAGCAGGGCCACTGTGGCGTATGTCCTGCATGGCCACTGTGGCGTATGTCCAGCATGGCCATGGTGGCGTATGTCCAGCAGGGCCACAGTGGCGTATGTCCTGCATGGCCATGGTGGCGTATGTCCAGCATGGCCACTGTGGCGTATGTCCAGCAGGGCCACTGTGGCGTATGTCCAGCATGGCCACTGTGACGTATGTCCAGCAGGGCCACTGTGGCGTATGTCCAGCAGGGCCACAGGTTCGTATGTCCTGCATGACCATTGTGGCGTATGCGTAACATTTTCCGTATGGTAGAGGAGGCAGTCTTGAGAGTTGTCCTGCATGGCAACTGTGACGTATGTCCAGCAGGGCCACTGCGGCGTATGTCCTGCATGGCCACTGTGGCGTATGTCCTGCATGGCCACTGTGGCGTATGTCCTGCATGGCCATGGTGGCGTATGTCCAGCAGGGCCACAGTGGCGTATGTCCTGCAGGGCCACTGTGGCGTATACGAAACATTTTTCGTATGGTAGAGGAGGCAGTCTTGAGAGTTGTCCTGCATGGCAACTGTGACGTATGTCCAGCAGGGCCACTGTGGCGTATGTCCAGCAGGGCCACTGTGGCGTATGTCCAGCAGGGCCACAGGTTCGTATGTCCTGCATGGCCATTGTGGCGTATGCGTAACATTTTCCGTATTTTAGAGGAGACAGTCTTGAGAGTTGTCCTGCATGGCAACTGTGACGTATGTCCAGCAGGGCCACTGAGGCGTATGTCCAGCAGGGCCACTGTGGCGTATGTCCTGCATGGCCACAGTGGCGTATGTCCTTCATGGCCACGGTGGCGCATGTCCAGCATGGCCACTGTGGCGTATGTCCATCATGGCCACAGTGGCGTATGTCCTGCATGGCCACTGTGGCGTATGCGTAACATTTTCCGTATGGTAGAGGAGGCAGTCTTGAGACTTGTCCTGCTTGGCAACTGTGACGTATGTCCAGCAGGGCCACTTTGGCGTTTGTCCAGCAGGGCCACTGTGGCGTATGTCCAGCAGGGCCACTGTGGCGTATGTCCTGCATGGCCATTGTGGCGTATGCGTAACATTTTCCGTATGGTAGAGGAGGCAGTCTTGAGAGTTGTCCTGCATGGCAACTGTGACGTATGTCCAGCAGGGCCACTGTGGCGTATGTCCTGCATGGCCACAGTGGCGTATGTCCTTCATGGCCACGGTGGCGCATGTCCAGCAGGGCCACTGTGGCGTATGTCCTGCATGGCCACTGTGGCGTATGTCCTGCATGGCCACTGTGGCGTATGCGTAACATTTTCCGTATGGTAGAGGAGGCAGTCTTAAGAGTTGTCCTGCATGGCAACTGTGACGTATGTCCAGCAGGGCCACTGTGGCGTATGTCCTGCATGGCCACAGTGGCGTATGTCCTTCATGGCCACGGTGGCGCATGTCCAGCAGGGCCACTATGGTGTATGTCCAGCATGGCCACAGTGGCGTATGTCCTGCATGGCCACTGTGGCGTATGCGTAACATTTTCCGTATGGTAGAGGAGGCAGTCTTGAGAGTTGTCCTGCTTGGCAACTGTGACGTATGTCCAGCAGGGCCACTTTGGCGTTTGTCCAGCAGGGCCACTGTGGCGTATGTCCTGCATGGCCACGGTGGCGTATGTCCAGCAGGGCCACAGTGGCGTATGTCTAGCATGGCCACTGTGGCGTATGTCCTGCATGGCCATTGTGGCGTATGCGTAACATTTTCCGTATGGTAGAGGAGGCAGTCTTGAGAGTTGTCCTGCATGGCAACTGTGACGTATGTCCAGCAGGGCCACTGTGGCGTATGTCCTGCATGGCCACAGTGGCGTATGTCCAGCAGGGCCACTGTGGCGTATGTCCTGCATGGCCATTGTGGCGTATGCGTAACATTTTCCGTATGGTAGAGGAGGCAGTCTTAAGAGTTGTCCTGCATGGCAACTGTGACGTATGTCCAGCAGGGCCACTGTGGCGTATGTCCTGCATGGCCACAGTGGCGTATGTCCTTCATGGCCACGGTGGCGCATGTCCAGCTGGGCCACTGTGGTGTATGTCCAGCATGGCCACAGTGGCGTATGTCCTGCATGGCCACTGTGGCGTATGTCCTGCATGGCCACTGTGGCGTATGCGTAACATTTTCCGTATGGTAGAGGAGGCAGTCTTAAGAGTTGTCCTGCATGGCAACTGTGACGTATGTCCAGCAGGGCCACTGTGGCGTATGTCCTGCATGGCCACAGTGGCGTATGTCCTTCATGGCCACGGTGGCGCATGTCCAGCAGGGCCACTGTGGTGTATGTCCAGCATGGCCACAGTGGCGTATGTCCTGCATGGCCACTGTGGCGTATGCGTAACATTTTCCGTATGGTAGAGGAGGCAGTCTTGAGAGTTGTCCTGCTTGGCAACTGTGACGTATGTCCAGCAGGGCCACTTTGGCGTTTGTCCAGCAGGGCCACTGTGGCGTATGTCCAGCAGGGCCACTGTGGCGTATGTCCTGCATGGCCATTGTGGCGTATGCGTAACATTTTCCGTATGGTAGAGGAGGCAGTCTTGAGAGTTGTCCTGCATGGCAACTGTGACGTATGTCCAGCAGGGCCACTGTGACGTATGTCCAGCAGGGCCACTGTGGCGTATGTCCAGCAGGGCCACTGTGGCGTATGTCCAGAATGGCCACTGTGGCGTATCTCCAGCAGGGCCACTGTGGCGTATGTCCAGCATGGCCACTGTGGCGTATGCGAAACATTTTTCGTATGGTAGAGGAGGCAGTCTTGAGAGTTGTCCTGCATGGCAACTGTGACGTATGTCCAGCAGGGCCACTGTGACGTATGTCCAGCAGGGCCACTGTGGCGTATGAGTAACATTTTTCGTATGGTAGAGGAGGCAGTCTTGAGAGTTGTCCTGCATGGCAACTGTGGCGTATGTCCAGCAGGGCCACTGTGGCGTATGTCCAGAATGGCCACTGTGGCGTATCTCCAGCAGGGCCACTGTGGCGTATGTCCAGCATGGCCACTGTGGCGTATGCGAAACATTTTTCGTATGGTAGAGGAGGCAGTCTTGAGAGTTGTCCTGCATGGCAACTGTGACGTATGTCCAGCAGGGCCACTGTGGTGTATGTCCAGCATGGCCACAGTGGCGTATGTCCTGCATGGCCACTGTGGCGTATGCGTAACATTTTCCGTATGGTAGAGGAGGCAGTCTTGAGAGTTGTCCTGCTTGGCAACTGTGACGTATGTCCAGCAGGGCCACTGTGGCGTATGTCCTGCATGGCCACAGTGGCGTATGTCCTTCATGGCCACGGTGGCGCATGTCCAGCAGGGCCACTGTGGTGTATGTCCAGCATGGCCACAGTGGCGTATGTCCTGCATGGCCACTGTGGCGTATGCGTAACATTTTCCGTATGGTAGAGGAGGCAGTCTTGAGAGTTGTCCTGCTTGGCAACTGTGACGTATGTCCAGCAGGGCCACTTTGGCGTTTGTCCAGCAGGGCCACTGTGGCGTATGTCCAGCAGGGCCACTGTGGCGTATGTCCTGCATGGCCATTGTGGCGTATGCGTAACATTTTCCGTATGGTAGAGGAGGCAGTCTTGAGAGTTGTCCTGCATGGCAACTGTGACGTATGTCCAGCAGGGCCACTGTGACGTATGTCCAGCAGGGCCACTGTGGCGTATGTCCAGCAGGGCCACTGTGGCGTATGTCCAGAATGGCCACTGTGGCGTATGTCCTTCATGGCCACGGTGGCGCATGTCCAGCAGGGCCACTGTGGTGTATGTCCAGCATGGCCACAGTGGCGTATGTCCTGCATGGCCACTGTGGCGTATGTCCAGCAGGGCCACGGTGGCGCATGTCCTTCATGGCCACGGTGGCGCATGTCCAGCAGGGCCACTGTGGTGTATGTCCAGCATGGCCACAGTGGCGTATGTCCTGCATGGCCACTGTGGCGTATGTCCTTCATGGCCACGGTGGCGCATGTCCAGCAGGGCCACTGTGGTGTATGTCCAGCATGGCCACAGTGGCGTATGTCCTGCATGGCCACTGTGGCGTATGCGTAACATTTTCCGTATGGTAGAGGAGGCAGTCTTGAGAGTTGTCCTGCTTGGCAACTGTGACGTATGTCCAGCAGGGCCACTTTGGCGTTTGTCCAGCAGGGCCACTGTGGCGTATGTCCAGCAGGGCCACTGTGGCGTATGTCCTGCATGGCCATTGTGGCGTATGCGTAACATTTTCCGTATGGTAGAGGAGGCAGTCTTGAGAGTTGTCCTGCATGGCAACTGTGACGTATGTCCAGCAGGGCCACTGTGACGTATGTCCTGCATGGCCTCTGTGGCGTATGCGTAACATTTTCCGTATGGTAGAGGAGGCAGTCTTGAGAGTTGTCCTGCTTGGCAACTGTGACGTATGTCCAGCAGGGCCACTTTGGCGTTTGTCCAGCAGGGCCACTGTGGCGTATGTCCAGCAGGGCCACTGTGGCGTATGTCCTGCATGGCCATTGTGGCGTATGCGTAACATTTTCCGTATGGTAGAGGAGGCAGTCTTGAGAGTTGTCCTGCATGGCAACTGTGACGTATGTCCAGCAGGGCCACTGTGACGTATGTCCAGCAGGGCCACTGTGGCGTATGTCCAGCAGGGCCACTGTGGCGTATGTCCAGAATGGCCACTGTGGCGTATGTCCTTCATGGCCACGGTGGCGCATGTCCAGCAGGGCCACTGTGGTGTATGTCCAGCATGGCCACAGTGGCGTATGTCCTGCATGGCCACTGTGGCGTATGTCCAGCAGGGCCACGGTGGCGCATGTCCTTCATGGCCACGGTGGCGCATGTCCAGCAGGGCCACTGTGGTGTATGTCCAGCATGGCCACAGTGGCGTATGTCCTGCATGGCCACTGTGGCGTATGTCCTTCATGGCCACGGTGGCGCATGTCCAGCAGGGCCACTGTGGTGTATGTCCAGCATGGCCACAGTGGCGTATGTCCTGCATGGCCACTGTGGCGTATGCGTAACATTTTCCGTATGGTAGAGGAGGCAGTCTTGAGAGTTGTCCTGCTTGGCAACTGTGACGTATGTCCAGCAGGGCCACTTTGGCGTTTGTCCAGCAGGGCCACTGTGGCGTATGTCCAGCAGGGCCACTGTGGCGTATGTCCTGCATGGCCATTGTGGCGTATGCGTAACATTTTCCGTATGGTAGAGGAGGCAGTCTTGAGAGTTGTCCTGCATGGCCACTGTGGCGTATGCGTAACATTTTCCGTATGGTAGAGGAGGCAGTCTTGAGAGTTGTCCTGCTTGGCAACTGTGACGTATGTCCAGCAGGGCCACTTTGGCGTTTGTCCAGCAGGGCCACTGTGGCGTATGTCCAGCAGGGCCACTGTGGCGTATGTCCTGCATGGCCATTGTGGCGTATGCGTAACATTTTCCGTATGGTAGAGGAGGCAGTCTTGAGAGTTGTCCTGCATGGCAACTGTGACGTATGTCCAGCAGGGCCACTGTGACGTATGTCCAGCAGGGCCACTGTGGCGTATGTCCAGCAGGGCCACTGTGGCGTATGTCCAGAATGGCCACTGTGGCGTATCTCCAGCAGGGCCACTGTGGCGTATGTCCAGCATGGCCACTGTGGCGTATGCGAAACATTTTTCGTATGGTAGAGGAGGCAGTCTTGAGAGTTGTCCTGCATGGCAACTGTGACGTATGTCCAGCAGGGCCACTGTGACGTATGTCCAGCAGGGCCACTGTGGCGTATGTCCAGCAGGGCCACTGTGGCGTATGTCCAGAATGGCCACTGTGGCGTATGTCCAGCAGGGCCACTGTGGCGTATGTCCAGCATGGCCACTGTGACGTATGTCCAGCAGGGCCACAGTGGCGTATGTCCAGCAGGGCCACTGTGGCGTATGTCCAGCATGGCCACTGTGACGTATGTCCAGCAGGGCCACTGTGGCATATGTCCTGCATGGCCACTGTGGCGTATGTCCTGCATGGCCATGGTGGCGTATGTCCAGCAGGGCCACAGTGGCGTATGTCCTGCATGGCCACTGTGGCGTATGTCCAGCAGGGCCACAGTAGCGTATGTCCAGCAGAGCCACTGTGGCGTATGAGTAACATTTTTCGTATGGTAGAGGAGGCAGTCTTGAGAGTTGTCCTGCATGGCAACTGTGACGTATGTCCAGCAGGGCCACTGTGACGTATGTCCAGCAGGGCCACTGTGGCGTATGTCCAGCAGGGCCACTGTGGCGTATGTCCAGAATGGCCACTGTGGCGTATGTCCAGCATGGCCACTGTGACGTATGTCCAGCAGGGCCACTGTGGCGTATGTCCTGCATGGCCACTGTGGCGTATGTCTTGCATGGCCATGGTGGCGTATGTCCAGCAGGGCCACTGTGGCGTATGCGTAACATTTTGCGTACGGTAGCGTATGCGTAACATTTTGCGTACGGTAGAGGAGGCAGTCTTGAGAGTTGTCCTGCATGGCAACTGTGACGTATGTCCTGCATGGCCATGGTGGCGTATGACCAGCATGGCCACTGTGGCGTATGTCCAGCAGGGCCACAGTGGCGTATGTCCTGCATGGCCACTGTGGCGTATGTCCAGCAGGGCCACAGTGGCGTATGTCCTGCATGGCCACTGTGGCCGTCCAGCAGGGCCACAGTGGCGTATATCCTGCATGGCCACTGTGGCGTATGTCCAGGAGGGCCGCTGTGACGTATGTCCAGCAGGGCCACTGTGGCGTATGTCCAGCAGGGCCACTGTGGCGTATGTCCAGAATGGCCACTGTGGCGTATGTCCAGCATGGCCACTGTGTCGTATGTCCAGCAGGGCCACTGTGGCGTATGTCCTGCATGGCCACAGTGGCGTATGTCCTTCATGGTCACGGTGGCGTATGTCCAGCAGGGCCACTGTGGCGTATGTCCAGCAGGGCCACTGTGGCGTATGTCCAGAAGGGCCACTGTGGCGTATGTCCAGTAGGGCCACTGTGGCGTATGTCCTGCATGGCCACTGTGGCGTATGTCCAGCAGGGCCACTGTGGCGTATGTCCAGTAGGGCCACTGTGGCGTATGTCCTGCATGGCCACTGTGGTGTATGTCCTGCATGGCCTCTGTGGCGTATGTCCTGCATGGCCACAGTGGCGTATGTCCTTCATGGTCACGGTGGCGTATGTCCAGCAGGGCCACTGTGGCGTATGTCCAGCAGGGCCACTGTGGCGTATGTCCAGTAGGGCCACTGTGGCGTATGTCCAGTAGGGCCACTGTGGCGTATGTCCTGCATGGCCACTGTGGCGTATGTCCAGCAGGGCCACTGTGGCGTATGTCCAGTAGGGCCACTGTGGCGTATGTCCTGCATGGCCACTGTGGCGTATGTCCTGCATGGCCACTGTGGCGTATGTCCAGTAGGGCCACTGTGGCGTATGTCCAGTAGGGCCACTGTGGCGTATGTCCTGCATGGCCACTGTGGTGTATGTCCAGCAGGGCCACTGTGGCGTATGTCCAGTAGGGCCACTGTGGCGTATGTCCTGCATGGCAACTGTGACGTATGCCCAGCAGGGCCACTGTGGCGTATGTCCAGCAGGGCCACTGTGGCGTATGTCCAGTAGGGCCACTGTGGCGTATGTCCTGCATGGCCACTGTGGCGTATGTCCTGCATGGCCACAGTGGCGTATGTCCTTCATGGTCACGGTGGCGTATGTCCAGCAGGGCCACTGTGGCGTATGCGTAACATTTTGCGTACGGTAGAGGAGGCAGTCTTGAGAGTTGTCCTGCATGGCCACTGTGGCGTATGTCCTGCATGGCCATGGCGATGTATGTCAAGCATGGCCACTGTGGCGTATGCGAAACATTTTTCGTATGGTAGAGGAGGCAGTCTTGAGAGTTGTCCTGCATGGCAACTGTGACGTATGTCCAGCAGGGCCACTGTTGCGTATGTCCTGCATGGCCACTGTGGCGTATGTCCTGCATGGCCATGGTGGCGTATGTGGAGCAGGGCCACAGTGACGTATGTCCTGCATGGCCGTGGTGGCGTATGTCCAGCATGGCCACTGTGGTGTATGTCCAGCAGGGCCACTGTGGCGTATGTCCAGCAGGGCCACAGGTTCGTATGTCCTGCATGGCCATTGTGGCGTATGCGTAACAATTTCCGTATGGTAGAGGAGGCAGTCTTGAGAGTTGTCCTGCATGGCAACTGTGACGTATGTCCAGCAGGGCCACTGTGGCGTATGTTCTGCATGGCCACTGTGGCGTATGTCCTGCATGGCCACTGTGGCGTATGTCCAGTAGGGCCACTGTGGCGTATGTCCAGCAGGGCCACTGTGGCGTATGTCCAGCAGGGCCACTGTGGCGTATGTCCAGCAGGGCCACTGTGGCGTATGTCCAGAATGGCCACTGTGGCGTATGTCCAGCATGGCCACTGTGACGTATGTCCAGCAGGGCCACTGTGGCGTATGTTCTGCATGGCCACTGTGGCGTATGTCCTGCATGGCCACTGTGGCGTATGTCCAGTAGGGCCACTGTGGCGTATGTCCAGCAGGGCCACTGTGGCGTATGTCCTGCATGGCCACTGTGGCGTATGTCAAGCAGGGCCACTGTGGCGTATGTCCAGCAGGGCCGCTGTGACGTATGTCCAGCAGGGCCACAGTGGCGTATGTCCTGCATGGCCACTGTGGCGTATGCGAAACATTTTTCGTATGATAGAGGAGGCAGTCTTGAGAGTTGTCCTGCATGGCAACTGTGACGTATGTCCAGCAGGGCCACTGTTGCGTATGTCCTGCATGGCCACTGTGGCGTATGTGGAGCAGGGCCACAGTGACGTATGTCCTGCATGGCCGTGGTGGCGTATGTCCAGCATGGCCACTGTGGTGTATGTCCAGCAGGGCCACTGTGGCGTATGTCCAGCAGGGCCACAGGTTCGTATGTCCTGCATGGCCATTGTGGCGTATGCGTAACAATTTCCGTATGGTAGAGGAGGCAGTCTTGAGAGTTGTCCTGCATGGCAACTGTGACGTATGTCCAGCAGGGCCACTGTGGCGTATGTTCTGCATGGCCACTGTGGCGTATGTCCTGCATGGCCACTGTGGCGTATGTCCAGTAGGGCCACTGTGGCGTATGTCCTGCATGGCCACTGTGGCGTATGTCCAGCAGGGCCACTGTGGCGTATGTCCAGCAGGGCCACTGTGGCGTATGTCCAGAATGGCCACTGTGGCGTATGTCCAGCATGGCCACTGTGACGTATGTCCAGCAGGGCCACTGTGGCGTATGTCCTGCATGGCCATGGTGGCGTATGTCCTGCATGGCCATGGTGGCGTATGACCAGCATGGCCACTGTGGCGTATGTCCAGCAGGGCCACAGTGGCGTATGTCCTGCATGGCCACTGTGGCGTATGTCCAGCAGGGCCACAGTGGCGTATGTCCTGCATGGCCACTGTGGCCGTCCAGCAGGGCCACAGTGGCGTATATCCTGCATGGCCACTGTGGCGTATGTCCAGCAGGGCCGCTGTGACGTATGTCCAGCAGGGCCACAGTAGCGTATGTCCTGCATGGCCACTGTGGCGTATGCGAAACATTTTTCGTATGGTAGAGGAGGCAGTCTTGAGAGTTGTCCTGCATGGCAACTGTGACGTATGTCCAGCAGGGCCACTGTTGCGTATGTCCTGCATGGCCACTGTGGCGTATGTCCTGCATGGCCATGGTGGCGTATGTGGAGCAGGGCCACAGTGACGTATGTCCTGCATGGCCGTGGTGGCATATGTCCAGCATGGCCACTGTGGTGTATGTCCAGCAGGGCCACTGTGGCGTATGTCCAGCAGGGCCACAGGTTCGTATGTCCTGCATGGCCATTGTGGCGTATGCGTAACATTTTCCGTATGGTAGAGGAGGCAGTCTTGAGAGTTGTCCTGCATGGCAACTGTGACGTATGTCCAGCATGGCCACTGTGGCGTATGTCCAGCAGGGCCACTGTGGCGTATGTCCAGCAGGGCCACTGTGGCGTATGTCCAGCAGGGCCACTGTGGCGTATGTCCAGAATGGCCACTGTGGCGTATGTCCAGCATGGCCACTGTGACGTATGTCCAGCAGGGCCACTGTGGCGTATGTCCTGCATGGCCACTGTGGCGTATGTCCTGCATGGCCATGGTGGCGTATGTCCAGCATGGCCACTGTGGCGTATGTCCAGCAGGGCCACTGTGGCGTATGTCCAGCATGGCCACTGTGACGTATGTCCAGCAGGGCCACAGTGGCGTATGTCCTGCATGGCCACTGTGGCCGTCCAGCAGAGCCACAGTGGCGTATATCCTGCATGGCCACTGTGGCGTATGTCCAGCAGGGCCGCTGTGACGTATGTCCAGCAGGGCGACAGTGGCGTATGTCCTGCATGCCCACTGTGGGGTATGCGAAACATTTTTCGTATGGTAGAGGAGGCAGTCTTGAGAGTAGTCCTGCATGGCAACTGCGACGTATGTCCTGCCTGGCCACTGTGGCGTATGTCAAGCAGGGCCACTGTGGCGTATGTCCAGCAGGGCCACTGTGACGTATATCCAGCAGGGACACTGTTTCGTATGTCCTGCATGGCCACTGTGGCGTATGCGAAACATTTTTCGTATGGTAGAGGAGGCAGTCTTGAGAGTTGTCCTGCATGGCAACTGTGACGTATGTCCAGCAGGGCCACTGTTGCGTATGTCCTGCATGGCCACTGTGGCGTATGTCCTGCATGGCCATGGTGGCGTATGTGGAGCAGGGCCACAGTGGCGTATGTCCTGCAGGGCCACTGTGACGTATATCCAGCAGGGACACTGTTTCGTATGTCCTGCATGGCCACTGTGGCGTATGCGAAACATTTTTCGTATGGTAGAGGAGGCAGTCTTGAGAGTTGTCCTGCATGGCAACTGTGACGTATGTCCAGCAGGGCCACTGTTGCGTATGTCCTGCATGGCCACTGTGGCGTATGTCCAGCAGGGCCACTGTGGCGTATGTCCAGCAGGGCCACTGTGGCGTATGTCCAGCAGGGCCACTGTGGCGTATGTCCTGCATGGCCATGGCGATGTATGTCAAGCATGGCCACTGTGGCGTATGCGTAACATTTTGCGTACGGTAGAGGAGGCAGTCTTGAGAGTTGTCCTGCATGGCAACTGTGACGTATGTCCTGCATGGCCATGGTGGCGTATGACCAGCATGGCCACTGTGGCGTATGTCCAGCAGGGCCACAGTGGCGTATGTCCTGCATGGCCACTGTGGCGTATGTCCAGCAGGGCCACAGTGGCGTATGTCCTGCATGGCCACTGTGGCCGTCCAGCAGGGCCACAGTGGCGTATATCCTGCATGGCCACTGTGGCGTATGTCCAGCAGGGCCGCTGTGACGTATGTCCAGCAGGGCGACAGTGGCGTATGTCCTGCATGCCCACTGTGGCGTATGCGAAACATTTTTCGTATGGTAGAGGAGGCAGTCTTGAGAGTAGTCCTGCATGGCAACTGCGACGTATGTCCTGCCTGGCCACTGTGGCGTATGTCAAGCAGGGCCACTGTGGCGTATGTCCAGCAGGGCCACTGTGACGTATATCCAGCAGGGACACTGTTTCGTATGTCCTGCATGGCCACTGTGGCGTATGCGAAACATTTTTCGTATGGTAGAGGAGGCAGTCTTGAGAGTTGTCCTGCATGGCAACTGTGACGTATGTCCAGCAGGGCCACTGTTGCGTATGTCCTGCATGGCCACTGTGGCGTATGTCCTGCATGGCCATGGTGGCGTATGTGGAGCAGGGCCACAGTGGCGTATGTCCTGCATGGCCATGGTGGCATATGTCCAGCATGGCCACTGTGGTGTATGTCCAGCAGGGCCACTGTGGCGTATGTCCAGCATGGCCACTGTGACGTATGTCCAGCAGGGCCACTGTGGCGTATGTCCAGCAGGGCCACAGGTTCGTATGTCCTGCATGGCCATTGTGGCGTATGCGTAACATTTTCCGTATGGTAGAGGAGGCAGTCTTGAGAGTTGTCCTGCATGGCAACTGTGACGTATGTCCAGCAGGGCCACTGTGGCGTATGTTCTGCATGAACACTGTGGCGTATGTCCTGCATGGCAACTGTGACGTATGTCCAGCAGGGCCACTGTGGCGTATGTCCAGCAGGGCCACTGTGGCGTATGTCCAGCAGGGCCACTGTGGCGTATGTCCAGCAGGGCCACAGGTTCGTATGTCCTGCATGGCCATTGTGGCGTATGCGTAACATTTTCCGTATGGTAGAGGAGGCAGTCTTGAGAGTTGTCCTGCATGGCAACTGAGCCGTACGTCCAGCAGGGCCACTGTGGCGTATGTCCAGCATGGCCACAGTGGCGTATGTCCTGCATGGCCACTGTGGCGTATGCGTAACATTTTTCGTATGGTAGAGGAGGCAGTCTTGAGAGTTGTCCTGCATGGCAACTGTGACGTATGTCCAGCAGGGCCACTGTTGCGTATGTCCTGCATGGCCACTGTGGCGTATGTGGAGCAGGGCCACAGTGGCGTATGTCCTGCATGGCCATGGTGGCATATGTCCAGCATGGCCACTGTGGTGTATGTCCAGCAGGGCCACTGTGGCGTATGTCCAGCATGGCCACTGTGACGTATGTCCAGCAGGGCCACTGTGGCGTATGTCCAGCAGGGCCACAGGTTCGTATGTCCTGCATGGCCATTGTGGCGTATGCGTAACATTTTCCGTATGGTAGAGGAGGCAGTCTTGAGAGTTGTCCTGCATGGCAACTGTGACGTATGTCCAGCAGGGCCACTGTGGCGTATGTTCTGCATGACCACTGTGGCGTATGTCCTGCATGGCAACTGTGACGTATGTCCAGCAGGGCCACTGTGGCGTATGTCCAGCAGGGCCACTGTGGCGTATGTCCAGCAGGGCCACAGGTTCGTATGTCCTGCATGGCCATTGTGGCGTATGCGTAACATTTTCCGTATGGTAGAGGAGGCAGTCTTGAGAGTTGTCCTGCATGGCAACTGTGACGTATGTCCAGCAGGGCCACTGTGGCGTATGTCCTGCATGGCCACAGTGGCGTATGTCCTTCATGGCCACGGTGGCGCATGTCCAGCAGGGCCACTGTGGCGTATGTCCAGCAGGGCCACAGGTTCGTATGTCCTGCATGGCCATTGTGGCGTATGCGTAACATTTTTCGTATGGTAGAGGATGCAGTTTTGAGAATTGTCCTGCATGGCAACTGTGACGTATGTCCAGCATGGCCACTGTGGCGTATGTCCAGCAGAGCCACTGTGGCGTATGAGTAACATTTTTCGTATGGTAGAGGATGCAGTTTTGAGAATTGTCCTGCATGGCAACTGTGACGTATGTCCTGCATGGCCATGGTGGCGTATGTCCAGCATGGCCACTGTGGCGTATGTCCAGCAGGGCCACTGTGGCGTATGTCCAGCATGGCCACTGTGACGTATGTCCAGCAGGGCCACAGTGGCGTATGTCCTGCATGGCCACTGTGGCGTATGCGAAACATTTTTCGTATGGTAGAGGAGGCAGTCTTGAGAGTTGTCCTGCATGGCAACTGTGACGTATGTCCTGCATGGCCACAGTGGCGTATGTCCTGCATGGCCATGGTGGCGTATGTCCAGCAGGGCCACAGTGGCGTATGTCCTGCATGGCCACTGTGGCGTATGCGTAACATTTTCCGTATGGTAGAGGAGGTAGTCTTGAGAGTTGTCCTGCATGGCAACTGTGACGTATGTCCAGCAGGGCCACTGTGGCGTATGTCCAGCAGGGCCACTGTGGCGTATGTCCTGCATGGCCACAGTGGCGTATGTCCTTCATGGCCACGGTGGCGTATGCGTAACATTTTTCGTATGGTGGAGGAGGCAGTCTTGAGAGATGTCCTGCATGGCAACTGTGACGTATGTCCAGCAGGGCCACTGTGGTGTATGTCCAGCAGGGCCACAGTGGCGTATGTCCTGCATGGCCACAGTGGCGTATGTCCTTCATGGCCACGGTGGCGCATGTCCTGCATGGCCATGGTGGCGTATGTCCAGCAGGGCCACAGTGGCGTATGTCCTGCATGGCCACTGTGGCGTATGCGTAACATTTTCCGTATGGTAGAGGAGGTAGTCTTGAGAGTTGTCCTGCATGGCAACTGTGACGTATGTCCAGCAGGGCCACTGTGGCGTATGTCCAGCAGGGCCACTGTGGTGTATGTCCAGCATGGCCACTGTGGCGTATGTCCAGCATGGCCACTGTGGCGTATGCGTAACATTTTTCGTATGGTGGAGGAGGCAGTCTTGAGAGTTGTCCTGCATGGCAACTGTGACGTATGTCCAGCAGGGCCACTGTGGTGTATGTCCAGCAGGGCCACAGTGGCGTATGTCCTGCATGGCCACAGTGGCGTATGTCCTTCATGGCCACGGTGGCGCATGTCCAGCATGGCCACTGTGGCGTATGTCCAGCATGGTCACAGTGGCGTATGTCCTGCATGGCCACTGTGGCGTATGTCCAGCAATGCCACAGTGGCGTATGTCCTGCATGGCCACTGTGGCGTATGCGTAACATTTTTGGTATGGTAGAGGAGGCAGTCTTGAGAGTTGTCCTGCATGGCAACTGTGACGTATGTCCAGCAGGGCCACTGTGGCGTATGTCCAGCATGACCACTGTGGCGTATGTCCAGCAGGGCCACAGTGGCGTATGTCCTGCATGGCCACTGTGGCGTATGCGTAACATTTTTCGTATGGTAGAGGAGGCAGTCTTGAGAGTTGTCCTGCATGGCAACTGTGGCGTATGTCCAGCAGGGCCACTGTGGCGTATGTCCAGCAGGGCCACAGTGGCGTATGTCCTGCATGGCCACAGTGGCGTATGTCCTTCATGGCCACGGTGGCGCATGTCCAGCATGGCCACTGTGGCGTATGTCCAGCATGGCCACAGTGGCGTATGTCCTGCATGGCCACTGTGGCGTATGTCCAGCCACTGTGGCGTATGCGTAACATTTTTCGTATGGTAGAGGAGGCAGTCTTGAGAGTTGTCCTGCATGGCAACTGCGACGTATGTCCTGCATGGCCACAGTGGCGTATGTCCTGCATGGCCACTGTGGCGTATGTCCAGCAGGGCCACTGTGGCGTATGTCCTGCAGGGCCACAGTGGCGTATGTCCTGCAGCGCCACTGCGGCGTATGTCCAGCATGGCCACTGTGGCGTATGTCCAGCAGGGCCACAGTGGTGTATGTCCTGCAGGGCCACAGTGGCGAATGTCCTGCATGGCCACTGTGGCGTATGCGTAACATTTTTCGTATGGTAGAGGAGGCAGTCCTTGAGAGTTGTCCTGCATGGCAACTGTGGCGTATGTCCAGCAGGGCCACAGTGGTGTATGTCCTGCAGGGCCACAGTGGCGAATGTCCTGCATGGCCACTGTGGCGTATGCGTAACATTTTTCGTATGGTAGAGGAGGCAGTCCTTGAGAGTTGTCCTGCATGGCAACTGTGGCGTATGTCCAGCAGGGCCACAGTGGCGTATGTCCTGCATGGCCACTGTGGCGTATGTCCAGCAGGGCCACTGTGGCGTATGTCCTGCAGGGCCACAGTGGCGTATGTCCTGCAGCGCCACTGCGGCGTATGTCCAGCATGGCCACTGTGGCGTATGTCCAGCAGGGCCACAGTGGTGTATGTCCTGCAGGGCCACAGTGGCGAATGTCCTGCATGGCCACTGTGGCGTATGCGTAACATTTTTCGTATGGTAGAGGAGGCAGTCCTTGAGAGTTGTCCTGCATGGCCACTGTGACGTATGTCCAGCAGGGCCACAGTGGCGTATGTCCTGCATGGACACAGTGGCGTATGTCCTTCATGGCCACGGTGGCGCATGTCCAGCAGGGCCACTGTGGTGTATGTCCAGCATGGCCACTGTGGCGTATGCGTAACATTTTTCGTATGGTAGAGGAGGCAGTCTTGAGAGTTGTCCTGCATGGCAACTGTGGCGTATGTCCTGCATGGCCACAGTGGCGTATGTCCTTCATGGCCACGGTGGCGCATGTCCAGCAGGGCCACTGTGGTGTATTTCCAGCATGGCCACTGTGACGTATGTCCAGCAGGGCCACAGTGGCGTATGCGAAACATTTTTCGTATGGTAGAGGAGGCAGTCTTGAGAGTTGTCCTGCATGGCAACTGCGACGTATGTCCTGCATGGCCACAGTGGCGTATGTCCTGCATGGCCACTGTGGCGTATGTCCAGCATGGCCACAGTGGCGTATGTCCTGCAGGGCCACTGTGACGTATGTCCAGAAGGGCCACAGTGGCGTATGCGTAACATTTTTGGTATGGTAGAGGAGGCAGTCTTGAGAGTTGTCCTGCATGGCAACTGTGACGTATGTCCAGCAGGGCCACTGTGGCGTATGTCCAGCAGGGCCACTGTGGCGTATGTCCAGCATGACCACTGTGGCGTATGTCCAGCAGGGCCACAGTGGCGTATGTCCTTCATGGCCACGGTGGCGCATGTCCAGCATGGCCACTGTGGCGTATGTCCAGCATGGCCACAGTGGCGTATGTCCTGCATGGCCACTGTGGCGTATGTCCAGCAATGCCACAGTGGCGTATGTCCTGCATGGCCACTGTGGCGTATGCGTAACATTTTTCGTATGGTAGAGGAGGCAGTCTTGAGAGTTGTCCTGCATGGCAACTGTGGCGTATGTCCTGCATGGCCACAGTGGCGTATGTCCTTCATGGCCACGGTGGCGCATGTCCAGCAGGGCCACTGTGGTGTATTTCCAGCATGGCCACTGTGACGTATGTCCAGCAGGGCCACAGTGGCGTATGCGAAACATTTTTCGTATGGTAGAGGAGGCAGTCTTGAGAGTTGTCCTGCATGGCAACTGTGACGTATGTCCAGCAGGGCCACTGTGGCGTATGTCCAGCAGGGCCACTGTGGCGCATGTCCAGCATGACCACTGTGGCGTATGTCCAGCAGGGCCACTGTGGTGTATGTCCAGCAGGGCCACAGTGGCGTATATCCTGCATGGCCACAGTGGCGTATGTCCTTCATGGCCACGGTGGCGCATGTCCAGCATGGCCACTGTGGCGTATGTCCAGCATGGCCACAGTGGCGTATTTCCTGCAGGGCCACTGTGACGTATGTCCAGAAGGGCCACAGTGGCGTATGCGTAACATTTTTCGTATGGTAGAGGAGGCAGTCTTGAGAGTTGTCCTGCATGGCAACTGCGACGTATGTCCTGCATGGCCACAGTGGCGTATGTCCTGCATGGCCACTGTGGCGTATGTCCAGCAGGGCCACTGTGGCGCATGTCCAGCATGGCCACTGTGACGTATGTCCTGCATGGCCACTGTGGCGTATGTCCAGCAGGGCCACTGTGGCGTATGTCCAGCAGGGCCACAGTGGCGTATGTCCTGCATGGCCACAGTGGCATATGGCCCTCATGGCCACGGTGGCGCATGTCCAGCAGGGCCACTGTGGTGTATGTCCAGCATGGCCACTGTGGCGTATGCGTAACATTTTTCGTATGGTAGAGGAGGCAGTCTTGAGAGTTGTCCTGCATGGCAACTGTGACGTATGTCCAGCAGGGCCACTGTGGCGTATGTCCAGCAGGGCCACTGTGGCGTATGTCCAGCAGGGCCACAGTGGCGTATGCGTAACATTTTTCGTATGGTAGAGGAGGCAGTCTTGAGAGTTGTCCTGCATGGCAACTGTGGCGTATGTCCTGCATGGCCACAGTGGCGTATGTCCTTCATGGCCACGGTGGCGCATGTCCAGCAGGGCCACTGTGGTGTATGTCCAGCATGGCCACAGTGGCGTATGTCCTGCAGGGCCACTGTGGCGTATGTCCTGCATGGCCATGGTGGCGTATGTCCAGCAGCATTTTTCGTATGGTAGAGGAGGCAGTCTTGAGAGTTGTCCTGCATGGCAACTGTGACGTATGTCCTGCATGGCCACAGTGGCGTATGTCCTGCATGGCCATGGTGGCGTATGTCCAGCAGCATTTTTCGTATGGTAGAGGAGGCAGTCTTGAGAGTTGTCCTGCATGGCAACTGTGGCGTATGTCCAGCATGGCCACAGTGGCGTATGTCCTGCAGGGCCACTGTGGCGTATGTCCTGCATGGCCATGGTGGCGTATGTCCAGCAGCATTTTTCGTATGGTAGAGGAGGCAGTCTTGAGAGTTGTCCTGCATGGCAACTGTGGCGTATGTCCAGCAGGGCCACTGTGGCGTATGTCCAGCAGGGCCACAGTGGCGTATGCGTAACATTTTTCGTATGGTAGAGGATGCAGTCTTGAGAGTTGTCCTGCATGGCAACTGCGGCGTATGTCCTGCGTGGCCACAGTGGCGTATGTCCTTCATGGCCACGGTGGCGCATGTCCAGCAGGGCCACTGTGGTGTATGTCCAGCATGGCCACTGTGACGTATGTCCAGCAGGGCCACAGTGGCATATGCGAAACATTTTTCGTATGGTAGAGGAGGCAGTCTTGAGAGTTGTCCTGCATGGCAACTGTGACGTATGTCCTGCATGGCCACAGTGGCGTATGTCCTGCATGGCAACTGTGGCGTATGCGTAACATTTTTCGTATGGTAGAGGAGGCAGTCTTGAGAGTTGTCCTGCATGGCAACTGTGGCGTATGTCCTGCATGGCCACAGTGGCGTATGTCCTTCATGGCCACGGTGGCGCATGTCCAGCAGGGCCACTGTGGTGTATGTCCAGCATGGCCACTGTGACGTATGTCCAGCAGGGCCACAGTGGCGTATGCGAAACATTTTTCGTATGGTAGAGGAGGCAGTCTTGAGAGTTGTCCTGCATGGCAACTGTGACGTATGTCCTGCATGGCCACAGTGGCGTATGTCCTGCATGGCAACTGTGGCGTATGCGTAACATTTTTCGTATGGTAGAGGAGGCAGTCTTCAGAGTTGTCCTGCATGGCAACTGCGACGTATGTCCTGCATGGCCACAGTGGCGTATGTCCTGCATGGCCACTGTGGCGTATGTCCAGCATGGCCACAGTGGCGTATGTCCTGCAGGGCCACTGTGGCGTATGTCCTGCATGGCCATGGTGGCGTATGTCCAGCAGCATTTTTCGTATGGTAGAGGAGGCAGTCTTGAGAGTTGTCCTGCATGGCAACTGTGGCGTATGTCCAGCAGGGCCACAGTGGCGTATGTCCTGCATGGCCACAGTGGCGTATGTCCTTCATGGCCACGGTGGCGCATGTCCAGCATGGCCACTGTGGCGTAGGTCCAGCATGGCCACAGTGGCGTATGTCCTGCATGGCCACTGTGGCGTTTGTCCAGCCACTGTGGCGTATGCGTAACATTTTTCGTATGGTAGAGGAGGCAGTCTTGAGAGTTGTCCTGCATGGCAACTGCGACGTATGTCCTGCATGGCCACAGTGGCGTATGTCCTGCATGGCCACTGTGGCGTATGTCCAGCAGAGCCACTGTGGCGTATGTCCAGCATGGCCACTGTGACGTATGTCCAGCAGGGCCACAGTGGCGTATGCGAAACATTTTTCGTATGGTAGAGGAGGCAGTCTTGAGAGTTGTCCTGCATGGCAACTGCGACGTATGTCCTGCATGGCCACTGTGGCGTATGTCCAGCAGGGCCACTGTGGCGTATGTCCAGCAGGGCCACATTGGCGTATGTCCTGCATGGCCACAGTGGCGTATGTCCTTCATGGCCTTGGTGGCGCATGTCCAGCAGGGCCACTGTGGTGTATGTCCAGCATGGCCACTGTGGCGTATGCGTAACATTTTTCGTATGGTAGAGGAGGCAGTCTTGAGAGTTGTCCTGCATGGCAACTGTGACGTATGTCCAGCAGGGCCACTGTGGCGTATGTCCAGCAGGGCCACTGTGGCGTATGTCCAGCAGGGCCACAGTGGCGTATGCGTAACATTTTTCGTATGGTAGAGGAGGCAGTCTTGAGAGTTGTCCTGCATGGCAACTGTGGCGTATGTCCTGCATGGCCACAGTGGCGTATGTCCTTCATGGCCACGGTGGCGCATGTCCAGCAGGGCCACTGTGGTGTATGTCCAGCATGGCCACTGTGACGTATGTCCAGCAGGGCCACAGTGGCGTATGCGAAACATTTTTCGTATGGTAGAGGAGGCAGTCTTGAGAGTTGTCCTGCATGGCAACAGTGACGTATGTCCTGCATGGCCACAGTGGAGTATGTCCTGCATGGCCATGGTGGCGTATGTCCAGCAGCATTTTTCGTATGGTAGAGGAGGCAGTCTTGAGAGTTGTCCTGCATGGCAACTGCGACGCATGTCCTGCATGGCCACAGTGGCGTATGTCCTGCATGGCCACTGTGGCGTATGTCCAGCATGGCCACAGTGGCGTATGTCCTGCAGGGCCACTGTGGCGTATGTCCTGCATGGCCATTGTGGCGTATGCGTAACATTTTCCGTATGTTTATGTCCGTATAATTATGTCCAGCATGGCCACAGTGGCGTATGTCCTGCATGGCAACTGTGGCGTATGCGTAACATTTTTCGTATGATAGAGGAGGCAGTCTTCAGAGTTGTCCTGCATGGCAACTGAGACGTATGTCCTGCATGGCCACAGTGGCGTATGTCCTGCATGGCCATGGTGGCGTATGTCCAGCAGGGCCACAGTGGCGTATGTCCTGCATGGCAACTGTGGCGTATGCGTAACATTTTTCGTATGATAGAGGAGGCAGTCTTGAGAGTTGTCCTGCATGGCAACTGCGACGTATGTCCTGCATGGCCACTGTGGCGTATGTCCAGCAGGGCCACTGTGGCGTATGTCCAGCAGGGCCACAGTGGCGTATGTCCTGCATGGCCAGAGTGGCGTATGTCCTTCATGGCCACGGTGGCGCATGTCCAGCAGGGCCACTGTGGTGTATGTCCAGCAGGGCCACTGTGGCGTATGTCCAGCAGGGCCACAGTGGCGTATGCGTAACATTTTTCGTATGGTAGAGGAGGCAGTCTTGAGAGTTGTCCTGCATGGCAACTGTGGCGTATGTCCTGCATGGCCACAGTGGCGTATGTCCTTCATGGCCACGGTGGCGCATGTCCAGCAGGGCCACTGTGGTGTATGTCCAGCATGGCCACTGTGACGTATGTCCAGCAGGGCCACAGTGGCGTATGCGAAACATTTTTCGTATGGTAGAGGAGGCAGTCTTGAGAGTTGTCCTGCATGGCAACAGTGACGTATGTCCTGCATGGCCACAGTGGCGTATGTCCTGCATGGCCATGGTGGCGTATGTCCAGCAGCATTTTTCGTATGGTAGAGGAGGCAGTCTTGAGAGTTGTCCTGCATGGCAACTGCGACGCATGTCCTGCATGGCCACAGTGGCGTATGTCCTGCATGGCCACTGTGGCGTATGTCCAGCATGGCCACAGTGGCGTATGTCCTGCAGGGCCACTGTGGCGTATGTCCTGCATGGCCATTGTGGCGTATGCGTAACATTTTCCGTATGTTTATGTCCGTATAATTATGTCCAGCATGGCCACAGTGGCGTATGTCCTGCATGGCAACTGTGGCGTATGCGTAACATTTTTCGTATGATAGAGGAGGCAGTCTTCAGAGTTGTCCTGCATGGCAACTGAGACGTATGTCCTGCATGGCCACAGTGGCGTATGTCCTGCATGGCCATGGTGGCGTATGTCCAGCAGGGCCACAGTGGCGTATGTCCTGCATGGCAACTGTGGCGTATGCGTAACATTTTTCGTATGATAGAGGAGGCAGTCTTGAGAGTTGTCCTGCATGGCAACTGCGACGTATGTCCTGCATGGCCACTGTGGCGTATGTCCAGCAGGGCCACTGTGGCGTATGTCCAGCAGGGCCACAGTGGCGTATGTCCTGCATGGCCAGAGTGGCGTATGTCCTTCATGGCCACGGTGGCGCATGTCCAGCAGGGCCACTGTGGTGTATGTCCAGCATGGCCACTGTGGCGTATGTCCTGCATGGCCACTGTGGCGTATGTCCTGCATGGCCACTGTGGCGTATGTCCAGCAGGGCCACTGTGGCGTATGTCCAGCAGGGCCACAGTGGCGTATGTCCTGCATGGCCACAGTGGCGTATGCCATTCATGGCCACGGTGGCGCATGTCCAGCATGGCCACAGTGGCGTATGTCCTGCATGGCCATGGTGGCGTATGTCCCGCAGGGCCACAGTGGCGTATGTCCAGCAGGGCCACAGTGGCGTATGTCCTGCATGGCCACTGTGGCGTATGCCCAGCAGGGCCACTGTGGCGTATGTCCAGCAGGGCCACTGTGGCGTATGTCCAGTAGGGCCACTGTGGCGTATGTCCTGCATGGCCACTGTGGCGTATGTCCTGCATGGCCACAGTGGCGTATGTCCTTCATGGTCACGGTGGCGCATGTCCAGCATGGCCACTGTGGCGTATGTCCAGCATGGCCATAGTGGCGTATGTCCTGCATGGCCACTGTGGCGTATGCGTAACATTTTTCGTATGGTAGAGGAGGCAGTCTTGAGAGCTGTCCTGCATGGCAACTGTGACGTATGTCCTGCATGGCCACAGTGGCGTATGTCCTTCATGGCCACGGTGGCGCATGTCCAGCAGGGCCACAGTGGCGTAGGTCCAGCAGGGCCACAGTGGCGTATGTCCTGCATGCCCACTGTGGCGTATGTCCAGCAGGGCCACAGTGGCGTATGTCCTGCATGGCAACTGTGACGTATGTCCAGCAGGGCCACTGTGGCTTATGTCCAGCAGGGCCACTGTGTCGTATGTCCAGCATGGCCACTGTGGCGTAAGTCCAGCAGGGCCACTGTGGCGTATGTCCTGCATGGCCACTGTGGCGTATGCGTAACATTTTTCGTATGGTAGAGGAGGCAGTCTTGAGAGTTGTCCTGCATGGCAACTGCGACGTATGTCCTGCATGGCCACAGTGGCGTATGTCCTGCATGGCCACTGTGGCGTATGTCCAGCAGAGCCACTGTGGCGTATGTCCAGCATGGCCACTGTGACGTATGTCCAGCAGGGCCACAGTGGCGTATGCGAAACATTTTTCGTATGGTAGAGGAGGCAGTCTTGAGAGTTGTCCTGCATGGCAACTGCGACGTATGTCCTGCATGGCCACTGTGGCGTATGTCCAGCAGGGCCACTGTGGCGTATGTCCAGCAGGGCCACATTGGCGTATGTCCTGCATGGCCACAGTGGCGTATGTCCTTCATGGCCTTGGTGGCGCATGTCCAGCAGGGCCACTGTGGTGTATGTCCAGCATGGCCACTGTGGCGTATGCGTAACATTTTTCGTATGGTAGAGGAGGCAGTCTTGAGAGTTGTCCTGCATGGCAACTGTGACGTATGTCCAGCAGGGCCACTGTGGCGTATGTCCAGCAGGGCCACTGTGGCGTATGTCCAGCAGGGCCACAGTGGCGTATGCGTAACATTTTTCGTATGGTAGAGGAGGCAGTCTTGAGAGTTGTCCTGCATGGCAACTGTGGCGTATGTCCTGCATGGCCACAGTGGCGTATGTCCTTCATGGCCACGGTGGCGCATGTCCAGCAGGGCCACTGTGGTGTATGTCCAGCATGGCCACTGTGACGTATGTCCAGCAGGGCCACAGTGGCGTATGCGAAACATTTTTCGTATGGTAGAGGAGGCAGTCTTGAGAGTTGTCCTGCATGGCAACAGTGACGTATGTCCTGCATGGCCACAGTGGCGTATGTCCTGCATGGCCATGGTGGCGTATGTCCAGCAGCATTTTTCGTATGGTAGAGGAGGCAGTCTTGAGAGTTGTCCTGCATGGCAACTGCGACGCATGTCCTGCATGGCCACAGTGGCGTATGTCCTGCATGGCCACTGTGGCGTATGTCCAGCATGGCCACAGTGGCGTATGTCCTGCAGGGCCACTGTGGCGTATGTCCTGCATGGCCATTGTGGCGTATGCGTAACATTTTCCGTATGTTTATGTCCGTATAATTATGTCCAGCATGGCCACAGTGGCGTATGTCCTGCATGGCAACTGTGGCGTATGCGTAACATTTTTCGTATGATAGAGGAGGCAGTCTTCAGAGTTGTCCTGCATGGCAACTGAGACGTATGTCCTGCATGGCCACAGTGGCGTATGTCCTGCATGGCCATGGTGGCGTATGTCCAGCAGGGCCACAGTGGCGTATGTCCTGCATGGCAACTGTGGCGTATGCGTAACATTTTTCGTATGATAGAGGAGGCAGTCTTGAGAGTTGTCCTGCATGGCAACTGCGACGTATGTCCTGCATGGCCACTGTGGCGTATGTCCAGCAGGGCCACTGTGGCGTATGTCCAGCAGGGCCACAGTGGCGTATGTCCTGCATGGCCAGAGTGGCGTATGTCCTTCATGGCCACGGTGGCGCATGTCCAGCAGGGCCACTGTGGTGTATGTCCAGCAGGGCCACTGTGGCGTATGTCCAGCAGGGCCACAGTGGCGTATGCGTAACATTTTTCGTATGGTAGAGGAGGCAGTCTTGAGAGTTGTCCTGCATGGCAACTGTGGCGTATGTCCTGCATGGCCACAGTGGCGTATGTCCTTCATGGCCACGGTGGCGCATGTCCAGCAGGGCCACTGTGGTGTATGTCCAGCATGGCCACTGTGACGTATGTCCAGCAGGGCCACAGTGGCGTATGCGAAACATTTTTCGTATGGTAGAGGAGGCAGTCTTGAGAGTTGTCCTGCATGGCAACAGTGACGTATGTCCTGCATGGCCACAGTGGCGTATGTCCTGCATGGCCATGGTGGCGTATGTCCAGCAGCATTTTTCGTATGGTAGAGGAGGCAGTCTTGAGAGTTGTCCTGCATGGCAACTGCGACGCATGTCCTGCATGGCCACAGTGGCGTATGTCCTGCATGGCCACTGTGGCGTATGTCCAGCATGGCCACAGTGGCGTATGTCCTGCAGGGCCACTGTGGCGTATGTCCTGCATGGCCATTGTGGCGTATGCGTAACATTTTCCGTATGTTTATGTCCGTATAATTATGTCCAGCATGGCCACAGTGGCGTATGTCCTGCATGGCAACTGTGGCGTATGCGTAACATTTTTCGTATGATAGAGGAGGCAGTCTTCAGAGTTGTCCTGCATGGCAACTGAGACGTATGTCCTGCATGGCCACAGTGGCGTATGTCCTGCATGGCCATGGTGGCGTATGTCCAGCAGGGCCACAGTGGCGTATGTCCTGCATGGCAACTGTGGCGTATGCGTAACATTTTTCGTATGATAGAGGAGGCAGTCTTGAGAGTTGTCCTGCATGGCAACTGCGACGTATGTCCTGCATGGCCACTGTGGCGTATGTCCAGCAGGGCCACTGTGGCGTATGTCCAGCAGGGCCACAGTGGCGTATGTCCTGCATGGCCAGAGTGGCGTATGTCCTTCATGGCCACGGTGGCGCATGTCCAGCAGGGCCACTGTGGTGTATGTCCAGCATGGCCACTGTGGCGTATGTCCTGCATGGCCACTGTGGCGTATGTCCTGCATGGCCACTGTGGCGTATGTCCAGCAGGGCCACTGTGGCGTATGTCCAGCAGGGCCACAGTGGCGTATGTCCTGCATGGCCACAGTGGCGTATGCCATTCATGGCCACGGTGGCGCATGTCCAGCATGGCCACAGTGGCGTATGTCCTGCATGGCCATGGTGGCGTATGTCCCGCAGGGCCACAGTGGCGTATGTCCAGCAGGGCCACAGTGGCGTATGTCCTGCATGGCCACTGTGGCGTATGCCCAGCAGGGCCACTGTGGCGTATGTCCAGCAGGGCCACTGTGGCGTATGTCCAGTAGGGCCACTGTGGCGTATGTCCTGCATGGCCACTGTGGCGTATGTCCTGCATGGCCACAGTGGCGTATGTCCTTCATGGTCACGGTGGCGCATGTCCAGCATGGCCACTGTGGCGTATGTCCAGCATGGCCACTGTGGCGTATGCGTAACATTTTTCGTATGGTAGAGGAGGCAGTCTTGAGAGCTGTCCTGCATGGCAACTGTGACGTATGTCCTGCATGGCCACAGTGGCGTATGTCCTTCATGGCCACGGTGGCGCATGTCCAGCAGGGCCACAGTGGCGTAGGTCCAGCAGGGCCACAGTGGCGTATGTCCTGCATGCCCACTGTGGCGTATGTCCAGCAGGGCCACAGTGGCGTATGTCCTGCATGGCAACTGTGACGTATGTCCAGCAGGGCCACTGTGGCTTATGTCCAGCAGGGCCACTGTGTCGTATGTCCAGCATGGCCACTGTGGCGTAAGTCCAGCAGGGCCACTGTGGCGTATGTCCTGCATGGCCACTGTGGCGTATGCGTAACATTTTTCGTATGGTAGAGGAGGCAGTCTTGAGAGTTGTCCTGCATGGCAACTGTGACGTATGTCCAGCAGGGCCACTGTGGCGTATGTCCAGCAGGGCCACTGTGGCGTATGTCCAGCAGGGCCACCGTGGCGTATGTCCTGCATGGCCACAGTGGCGTATGTCCTGCATGGCCACTGTGGCGTATGTCCAGCAGGGCCATAGTGGCGTATGTCCAGCATGGCCACTGTGGCGTATGTCCAGCATGGCCACTGTGGCGTATGTCCTGCATGGCCACTGTGGCGTATGCATAACATTTTTCGTATGGTAGAGGAGGCAGTCTTGAGAGTTGTCCTGCATGGCAACTGTGACGTATGTCCTGCATGGCCACAGTGGCGTATGTCCGTCATGGCCACGGTGGCGCATGTCCAGCAGGGCCACTGTGGCGTATGTCCAGCAGGGCCACTGTGGCGTATGTCCTGCATGGCCACAGTGGCGTATGTCCTGCAGCGCCACTGTGGCGTATGTCCAGCAGGGCCAAAGTGGCGTATGTCCTGCATGGCCACAGTGGCGTATGTCCTGCAGCGCCACTGTGGCGTATGTCCAGCAGGGCCAAAGTGGCGTATGTCCTGCATGGCCACAGTGGCGAATGTCCTGCATGGCCATGGTGGCGTATGTCCAGCAGGGCCACAGTGGCGTATGTCCAGCAGGGTCACAGTGGCGTATGTCCAGCAGGGCCACAGTGGCGTATGTCCTGCATGGCCACAGTGGCGTATGTCCGTCATGGCCACGGTGGCGCATGTCCAGCAGGGCCACTGTGGCGTATGTCCAGCAGGGCCACTGTGGCGTATGTCCTGCAGGGCCACTGTGGCGAATGTCCTGCATGGCCGTGGTGGCGTATGTCCAGCAGGGCCACAGTGGCGTAAGTCCAGCAGGGCCACAGTGGCGTATGTCCAGCAGGGCCACAGTGGCGTATGTCCAGCAGGGCCACTGTGGCGTATGTCCAGCATGGCCATTGTGGCGTATGTCCTGCATGGCCACTGTGACGTATGCGTAACATTTTTCGTATGGTAGAGGAGGCAGTCTTGAGAGTTGTCCTGCATGGCAACTGTGACGTATGTCCAGCAGGGCCACTGTGGCGTATGTCCAGCAGGGCCACTGTGGCGTATGTCCTGCATGGCCACTGTGGCGTATGCGTAACATTTTTCGTATGGTAGAGGAGGCAGTCTTGAGAGTTGTCCTGCATGGAAACTGTGACGTATTTCCAGCAGGGCCACTGTGGCGTATGTCCAGCAGGGCCACTGTGGCGTATTTCCAGCAGGGCCACTGTGGCGTATGTCCAGCAGGGCCACTGTGGCGTATGTCCAGCAGGGCCACTGTGGCGTATGTCCAGCATGGCCATTGTGGCGTATGTCCTGCATGGCCACTGTGACGTATGCGTAACATTTTTCGTATGGCAGAGGAGGCAGTCTTGAGAGTTGTCCTGCATGGCAACTGTGACGTATGTCCAGCAGGGCCACTGTGGCGTATTTCCAGCAGGGCCACTGTGGCGTATGTCCAGCAGGGCCACTGTGGCGTATGTCCAGCAGGGCCACTGTGGCGTATGTCCAGCATGGCCATTGTGGCGTATGTCCTGCATGGCCACTGTGATGTATGCGTAACATTTTTCGTATGGTAGAGGAGGCAGTCTTGAGAGTTGTCCTGCATGGCAACTGTGACGTATGTCCTGCATGGCCACAGTGGCGTATGTCCTTCATGGCCACGGTGGCGCATGTCCAGCAGGGCCACTGTGGCGTATGACCAGCAGGGCCACTGTGGCGTATGTCCTGCATGGCCACAGTGGCGTATGTCCAGCAGGGCCACAGTGGCGTATGTCCTGCAGTGGCGTATGTCCTGCATGGCCACTGTGGCGTATGTCCAGTAGGGCCACTGTGGCGTATGCGTTACATTTTTCGTATGGTAGAGGAGGCAGTCTTGAGAGTTGTCCTGCATGGCAACTGTGACGTATGTCCTGCATGGCCACGGGGGCATATGTCCAGCAGGGCCACAGTGGCGTATGTCCTGCATGGCCACTGTGGGGTATGTCCTGCATGGCCACGGCGGCGTATGTCCAGCAGGGCCACAGTGGAGTATGTCTAGCAGGGCCACTGTGGCGTATGACCAGCAGGGCCACTGTGGCGTATGTCCTGCATGGCCACAGTGGCGTATGTCCTGCAGCGCCACTGTGGCGTATGTCCAGCAGGGCCAAAGTGGCGTATGTCCTGCATGGCCACAGTGGCGAATGTCCTGCATGGCCATGGTGGCGTATGTCCAGCAGGGCCACGGTGGCGTAAGTCCAGCAGGGCCACAGTGGCGTATGTCCAGCAGGGCCACAGTGGCGTATGTCCTGCATGGCCACTGTGGCGTATGTCCAGCATGGCCACTGTGGCGTATGTCCAGCATGGCCACTGTGGCGTATGTCCAGCAGGGCCACAGTGGCGTATGTCCTGCATGGCAACTGTGGCGTATGCGTAACATTTTTCGTATGGTAGAGGAGGCAGTCTTGAGAGCTGTCCTGCATGGCCACAGTGGCGTATGTCCAGCAGGGCTACAGTGGCGTATGTCCTGCAGGGCCACAGTGGCGTATGTCCTGCATGGCCACTGTGGCGTATGTCCAGCAGGGCCACAGTGGCGTATGTCCTGCAGGGCCACTGTGGCGTATGTCCAGCAGGGCCACAGTGGCGTATGTCCAGCAGGGCCACAGTGGCGTATGTCCTGCATGGCCACGGTGGCGTATGTCCAGCATGGCCACTGTGGCGTATGTCCAGCAGGGCCACAGTGGCGTATGTCCTGCATGGCAACTGTGGCGTATGCGTAACATTTTTCGTATGGTAGAGGAGGCAGTCTTGAGAATTGTCCTGCATGGCAACTGTGGCGTATGTCCTGCATGGCCACAGTGGCGTATGTCCTGCAGCGCCACTGTGGCGTATGTCCAGCAGGGCCAAAGTGGCGTATGTCCTGCATGGCCACAGTGGCGTATGTCCTGCATGGCCACGGTGGCGTATGTCCAGCAGGGCCACTGTGGCGTATGTCCTGCATGGCCACTGTGGCGTATGCGTTACATTTTCGTATGGTAGAGGAGGCAGTCTTGAGAATTGTCCTGCATGGCAACTGTGGCGTATGTCCAGCATGGCCACTGTGGCGTATGTCCAGCATGGCCACTGTGGCGTATGTCCAGCAGGGCCACAGTGGCGTATGTCCTGCAGGGCCACAGTGGCGTATGTCCTGCATGGCCACTGTCTCGTATGCGTTACATTTTTCGTATGGTAGAGGAGGCAGTCTTGAGAGCTGTCCTGCATGGCCACGGTGGCATATGTCCAGCAGGGCCACAGTGGCGTATGTCCTGCATGGCCACTGTGGGGTATGTCCTGCATGGCCACGGTGGCGTATGTCCAGCAGGGCCACAGTGGCGTATGTCTAGCATGGCCACTGTGGCGTATGTCCAGCAGGGCCACTGCGGCGAATGTCCTGCAGGGCCACAGTGGCGTATGGCTAGCATGGCCACTGTGGCGTATGTCCAGCATGGCCACTGTGGCGTATGTCTAGCATGGCCACTGTGGCGTATGTCCAGCAGGGCCACAGTGGCGTATGGCTAGCATGGCCACTGTGGCGTATGTCCAGCATGGCCACTGTGGCGTATGTCCAGCAGGGGCACTGTGGCGTATGTCTAGCATGGCCACTGTGGCGTATATCCAGCAGGGCCACTGTGGCGTATGTCTAGCATGGCCACTGTGGCGTATGTCCAGCAGGGCCACAGATGCGTATGTCCTGCATGGCCACTGTGGCGTATGTCCTGCATGGCCACGGTGGCGTATGTCCAGCAGGGCCACAGTGGCGTATGTCTAGCATGGCCACTGTGGCGTATGTCCAGCAGGGCCACTGCGGCGAATGTCCAGCAGGGCCACAGTGGCGTATGTCTAGCATGGCCACTGTGGCGTATGTCCTGCAGGGCCACAGTGGCGTATGTCTAGCATGGCCACTGTGGCGTATGTCCTGCAGCGCCACTGTGGCGTATGTCCAGCATGGCCACTGTGGCGTATGTCCAGCAGGGCCACAGTGGCGTATGTCCTGCAGGGCCACAGTGGCGTATGTCCTGCATGGCCACTGTGGCGTATGTCCAGCAGGGCCACAGTGGCGTATGTCCTGCATGGCCACTGTGGCGTATGCGTAACATTTTTCGTATGGTAGAGGAGGCAGTCTTGAGAGTTGTCCTGCATGGCCACTGTGGCGTATGTCCTGCAGCGCCACTGTGGCGTATGTCCAGCAGGGCCACTGTGGCGTATGTCCAGCAGGGCCACAGTGGCGTATGTCCTGCAGCGCCACTGTGGCGTATGTCCAGCAGGGCCACTGTGGCGTATGTCCAGCAGGGCCACTGTGGCGTATGTCCAGCAGGGCCACTGTGGCGTATGTCCTGCAGCGCCACTGTGGCGTATGTCCAGCAGGGCCACTGTGGCGTATGTCCAGCAGGGCCACAGTGGCGTATGTCCAGCAGGGCCACAGTGGCGTATGTCCTACAGCGCCACTGTGGCGTATGCGTAACATTTTTCGTATGGTAGAGGAGGCATGACAACTGTGGCGTATGTCCAGCATGGCCACTGTGGCGTATGTCCAGCAGGGCCACTGTGGCGTATGTCCAGCAGGGCCACAGTGGCGTATATCCTGCATGGCAACTGTGGCGTATGTCCAGCATGGCCACTGTGGCGTATGTCCAGCAGGGCCACAGTGGCGTATGTCCTGCATGGCCACTGTGGCGTATGCGTAACATTTTTCGTATGGTAGAGGAGGCAGTCTAGAGAGTTGTCCTGCATGGCAACTGTGGCGTATGTCCAGCAGGGCCACTGCGGCGTATGTCCTGCAGGGCCACAGTGGCGTATGTCCTGCAGAGCCACTGTGGCGTATGTCCAGCAGGGCCCCTGTCGCGTATGTCCAGCATGGCCACTGTGGCGTATGTCCACCAGGGCCACAGTGGCGTATGTCCTGCATGGCCACTGTCGCGTATGTCCAGCAGCGCCACTGTGGCGTATGTCCACCAGGGCCACAGTGGCGTATGTCCTGCATGGCCACTGTGGCGTATGCGTAACATTTTTCGTATGGTAGAGGAGGCATGGCAACTGTGGCGTATGTCCAGCATGGCCACTGTGGCGTATGTCCAGCAGGGCCACTGTGGCGTATGTCCAGCAGGGCCACTGTGGCGTATGTCCAGCAGGGCCACAGTGGCGTATGTCCTGCAGGGCCACTGTGGCGTATGTCCAGCAGGGCCACTGTGGCGTATGTCCAGCAGAGCCACTGTGGCGCATGTCCAGCATGGCCACTGTGGCGTATGTCCTGCAGCGCCACTGTGGCGTATGTCCAGCATGGCCACTGTGGCGTATGTCCAGCAGGGCCACAGTGGCGTATGTCCTGCAGGGCCACAGTGGCGTATGTCCTGCATGGCCACTGTGGCGTATGCGTAACATTTTTCGTATGGTAGAGGAGGCAGTCTTGAGAGTTGTCCTGCATGGCCACTGTGGCGTATGTCCAGCAGAGCCACTGTGGCGCATGTCCAGCATGGCCACTGTGGCGTATGTCCTGCAGCGCCACTGTGGCGTATGTCCAGCATGGCCACTGTGGCGTATGTCCAGCAGGGCCACTGTGGCGTATGTCCTGGAGCGCCACTGCGGCGTATGTCCAGCAGGGCCACTGTGGCGTATGTCCTGCATGGCAACTGTGGCGTATGTCCAGCAGGGCCACAGTGGCGTATGTCCTGCAGCGCCACTGTGGCGTATGTCCAGCAGGGCCACTGTGGCGTATGTCCAGCAGGGCCACAGTGGCGTATGTCCTGCAGCGCCACTGTGGCGTATGCGTAACATTTTTCGTATGGTAGAGGAGGCAGTCTTGAGAGTTGCCCTGCATGGCAACTGTGGCGTATGTCCAGCATGGCCACTGTGGCGTATGTCCAGCAGGGCCACTGTGGCGTATGTCCAGCAGGGCCACAGTGGCGTATGTCCTGCATGGCAACTGTGGCGTAGGTCCAGCATGGCCACTGTGGCGTATGTCCAGCAGGGCCACAGTGGCGTATGTCCTGCAGGGCAACAGTGGCGTATGTCCTGCATGGCAACTGTGGCGTATGTCCAGCATGGCCACTGCGGCGTATGTCCTGCAGGGCCACAGTGGCGTATGTCCAGCAGGGCCACTGCGGCGTATGTCCTGCATGGCCACAGTGGCGTATGTCCTGCATGGCAACTGTGGCGTATGTCCAGCAGGGCCACAGTGGCGTATGTCCTGCATGGCCACTGTGGCGTATGCGTAACATTTTTCGTATGGTAGAGGAGGCAGTCTAGAGAGTTGTCCTGCATGGCAACTGTGGCGTATGTCCAGCAGGGCCACTGCGGCGTATGTCCTGCAGGGCCACAGTGGCGTATGGCTAGCATGGCCACTGTGGCGTATGTCCAGCAGGGCCACAGTGGCGTATGTCCTGCATGGCCACGGTGGCGTATGTCCAGCAGGGCCACAGTGGCGTATGTCTAGCAAGGCCACTGTGGCGTATGTCCAGCAGGGCCACAGTGGCGTATGTCCTGCAGGGCCACAGTGGCGTATGTCCTGCATGGCCACTGTGGCGTATGCGTAACATTTTTCGTATGGTAGAGGAGGCAGTCTTGAGAGTTATCCCGCATGGCAACTGTGGCGTATGTCCAGCATGGCCACTGTGGCGTATGTCCAGCAGGGCCCCTGTGGCGTATGTCCAGCATGGCCACTGTGGCGTATGTCCACCAGGGCCACAGTGGCGTATGTCCTGCATGGCCACTGTGGCGTATGCGCAACATTTTTCGTATGGTAGAGAAGGCAGTCTTGAGAGTTATCCTGCATGGCAACTGTGGCGTATGTCCAGCATGGCCACTGTGGCGTATGTCCAGCAGGGCCACTGTGGCGTATGTCCAGCATGGCCACTGTGGCGTATGTCCAGCATGGCCACTGTGGCGTATGTCCAGCAGGGCCACTGTGGCGTATGTCCTGCATGGCCACTGTGGCGTATGCGCAACATTTTTCGTATGGTAGAGAAGGCAGTCTTGAGAGTTATCCTGCATGGCAACTGTGGCGTATGTCCAGCATGGCCACTGTGGCGTATGTCCACCATGGCCACTGTGGCGTATGTCCTGCAGCGCCACTGCGGCGTATGTCCAGCATGGCCACTGTGGCGTATGTCCTGCAGCGCCACTGCGGCGTATGTCCAGCATGGCCACTGTGGCGTATGTCCAGTAGGGCCACTGTGGCGTATGTCCTGCATGGCCACGGTGGCGTATGTCCAGCAGGGCCACAGTGGCGTATGTCCTGCATGGCCACTGTGGCGTATGTCCTGCAGGGCCACTGTGGCGTATGCGTAACATTTTTCGTATGGTAGAGGAGGCAGTCTTGAGAGTTGTCCTGCATGGCAACTGTGGCGTATGTCCAGCATGGCCACTGTGGCGTATGTCCAGCAGAGCCACTGTGGCGTATGTCCAGCAGGGCCACTGTGGCGTATGCGTTACATTTTTCGTATGGTAGAGGAGGCAGTCTTGAGAGTTGTCCTGCATGGCAACTGTGGCGTATGTCCAGCAGGGCCACTGTGGCGTATGTCCAGCAGGGCCACTGTGGCGTATGCGTAACATTTTTCGTATGGTAGAGGAGGCAGTCTTGAGAGTTGTCCTGCATGGCAACTGTGGCGTATGTCCACCAGGGCCACAGTGGCGTATGTCCTGCATGGCCACTGTGGCGTATGCGCAACATTTTTCGTATGGTAGAGGAGGCAGTCTTGAGAGCTGTCCTGCATGGCCACGGTGGCATACGTCCAGCAGGGCCACTGTGGCGTATGTCCAGCAGGGCCACTGTGGCGTATGCGTAACATTTTTCGTATGGTAGAGGAGGCAGTCTTGAGAGTTGTCCTGCATGGCAACTGTGGCGTATGTCCACCAGGGCCACAGTGGCGTATGTCCTGCATGGCCACTGTGGCGTATGCGCAACATTTTTCGTATGGTAGGGGAGGCAGTCTTGAGAGCTGTCCTGCATGGCCACGGTGGCATACGTCCAGCAGGGCCACTGTGGCGTATGTCTAGCATGGCCACTGTGGCGTATGTCCTGCAGCGCCACTGCGGCGTATGTCCAGCATGGGCACTGTGGCGTATGTCCAGCATGGCCACTGTGGCGTATGTCCAGCAGGGCCACTGTGGCGTATGTCCAGCATGGCCACTGTGGCATATGTCCAGCATGGCCACTGTGGCGTATGTCCAGCAGGGCCACTGTGGCGTATGTCCAGCAGGGCCACTGTGGCGTATGTCTTGCATGGCAACTGTGGCATATGTCCAGCATGGCCACTGTGGCGTATGTCCAGCATGGCCACTGTGGCGTATGTCCAGCATGGCCACTGTGGCGTATGTCCAGCAGGGCCACAGTGGCGTATGTCTAGCATGGCCACTGTGGCGTATGTCCAGCAGGGCCACAGTGGCGTATGTCCTGCATGGCCACTGTGGCGTATGTCCAGCAGGGCCACAGTGGCGTATGTCCTGCAGCGTCACTGTGGCGTATGTCCAGCAGTGCCACAGTGGCGTATGTCTAGCATGGCCACTGTGGCGTATGCGTAACATTTTTCGTATGGTAGAGGAGGCATGACAACTGTGGCGTATGTCCAGCATGGACACTGTGGCGTATGTCCAGCAGGGCCACTGTTGCGTATGTCCAGCAGGGCCACAGTGGCGTATATCCTGCATGGCAACTGTGGCGTATGTCCAGCATGGCCACTGTGGCGTATGTCCAGCAGGGCCACAGTGGCGTATGTCCTGCATGGCCACTGTGGCGTATGCGCAACATTTTTCGTATGGTAGAGAAGGCAGTCTTGAGAGCTGTCCTGCATGGCCACGGTGGCATACGTCCAGCAGGGCCACTGTGGCGTATGTCCAGCATGGCCACTGTGGCGTATGTCCAGCAGGGCCACAGTGGCGTATGTCCTGCATGGCCACTGTGGCGTATGCGCAACATTTTTCGTATGGTAGAGAAGGCAGTCTTGAGAGTTATCCTGCATGGCAACTGTGGCGTATGTCCAGCATGGCCAACGTGGCGTACGTCCTGCAGCGCCACTGCGGCGTATGTCCAGCATGGCCACTGTGGTGTATGTCCAGCATGGCCACTGTGGCGTATGTCCAGCAGGGCCACTGTGGCGTATGTCCAGCATGGCCACTGTGGCGTATGTCCAGCATGGCCACTGTGGCGTATGTCCAGCAGGGCCACTGTGGCGTATGTCCTGCATGGCAACTGTGGCATATGTCCAGCATGGCCACTGTGGCGTATGTCCAGCAGGGCCACTGTGGCGTATGTCCAGCATGGCCACTGTGGCGTATGTCCAGCAGGGCCACTGTGGCGTATGTCCTGCATGGCAACTGTGGCATATGTCCAGCATGGCCACTGTGGCGTATGTCCTGCAGGGCCACAGTGGCGAATGGGTAGCATGGCCACTGTGGCGTATGTCCAGCAGGGCCACTGTGGCGTATGTCCAGCAGGGCCACAGTGGCGTATGTCCTGCATGGCCACGGTGGCGTATGTCCAGCAGGGCCACAGTGGCGTATGTCTAGCATGGCCACTGTGGCGTATGTCCAGCAGGGCCACAGTGGCGTATGTCCTGCATGGCCACTGTGGCGTATGTCCAGCAGGGCCACAGTGGCGTATGTCCTGCAGCGTCACTGTGGCGTATGTCCAGCAGTGCCACAGTGGCGTATGTCTAGCATGGCCACTGTGGCGTATGCGTAACATTTTTCGTATGGTAGAGGAGGCATGACAACTGTGGCGTATGTCCAGCAGGGCCACTGTGGCGTATGTCCAGCAGGGCCACAGTGGCGTATATCCTGCATGGCAACTGTGGCGTATGTCCAGCATGGCCACTGTGGCGTATGACCAGCAGGGCCACAGTGGCGTATATCCTGCATGGCAACTGTGGCGTATGTCCAGCAGGGCCACTGTGGCGTATGTCCAGCATGGCCACTGTGGCGTATGTCCAGCAGGGCCACTGTGGCGTATGTCCAGCAGGGCCACTGTGGCGTATGTCCTGCATGGCAACTGTGGCATATGTCCAGCATGGCCACTGTGGCGTATGTCCTGCAGGGCCACAGTGGCGAATGGGTAGCATGGCCACTGTGGCGTATGTCCAGCAGGGCCACTGTGGCGTATGTCCAGCAGGGCCACAGTGGCGTATGTCCTGCATGGCCACGGTGGCGTATGTCCAGCAGGGCCACAGTGGCGTATGTCTAGCATGGCCACTGTGGCGTATGTCCAGCAGGGCCACAGTGGCGTTTGTCCTGCATGGCCACTGTGGCGTATGTCCAGCAGGGCCACAGTGGCGTATGTCCTGCAGCGTCACTGTGGCGTATGTCCAGCAGGGCCACTGTGGCGTATGTCCTGCATGGCAACTGTGGCATATGTCCAGCATGGCCACTGTGGCGTATGTCCTGCAGGGCCACAGTGGCGAATGGGTAGCATGGCCACTGTGGCGTATGTCCAGCAGGGCCACTGTGGCGTATGTCCAGCAGGGCCACGGTGGCGTATGTCCTGCATGGCCACGGTGGCGTATGTCCAGCAGGGCCACAGTGGCGTATGTCTAGCATGGCCACTGTGGCGTATGTCCAGCAGGGCCACAGTGGCGTATATCCTGCATGGCAACTGTGGCGTATGTCCAGCATGGCCACTGTGGCGTATGTTCAGCAGGGCCACAGTGGCGTATATCCTGCATGGCAACTGTGGCGTATGTCCAGCATGGCCACTGTGGCGTATGTCCAGCAGGGCCACTGTGGCGTATGTCCTGCGTGGCAACTGTGGCATATGTCCAGCATGGCCACTGTGGCGTATGTCCTGCAGGGCCACAGTGGCGAATGGGTAGCATGGCCACTGTGGCGTATGTCCAGCAGGGCCACTGTGGCGTATGTCCAGCAGGGCCACTGTGGCGTATGTCCTGCATGGCAACTGTGGCATATGTCCAGCATGGCCACTGTGGCGTATGTCCTGCAGGGCCACAGTGGCGAATGGGTAGCATGGCCACTGTGGCGTATGTCCAGCAGGGCCACTGTGGCGTATGTCCAGCAGGGCCACGGTGGCGTATGTCCTGCATAGCCACGGTGGCGTATGTCCAGCAGGGCCACAGTGGCGTATGTCTAGCATGGCCACAGTGGCGTATATCCTGCATGGCAACTGTGGCGTATGTCCAGCATGGCCACTGTGGCGTATGTCCAGCATGGCCACTGTGGCGTATGTCCAGCAGGGCCACTGTGGCGTATGTCCTGCATGGCAACTGTGGCATATGTCCAGCATGGCCACTGTGGCGTATGTCCTGCAGGGCCACAGTGGCGAATGGGTAGCATGGCCACTGTGGCGTATGTCCAGCAGGGCCACTGTGGCGTATGTCCAGCAGGGCCACGGTGGCGTATGTCCTGCATGGCCACGGTGGCGTATGTCCAGCAGGGCCACAGTGGCGTATGTCTAGCATGGCCACTGTGGCGTATGTCCAGCAGGGCCACAGTGGCGTATGTCCTGCATGGCCACTGTGGCGTATGTCCAGCAGGGCCACAGTGGCGTATGTCCTGCAGCGTCACTGTGGCGTATGTCCAGCAGTGCCACAGTGGCGTATGTCTAGCATGGCCACTGTGGCGTATGCGTAACATTTTTCGTATGGTAGAGGAGGCATGACAACTGTGGCGTATGTCCAGCATGGCCACTGTGGCGTATGTCCAGCAGGGCCACTGTTGCGTATGTCCAGCAGGGCAACAGTGGCGTATATCCTGCATGGCAACTGTGGCGTATGTCCAGCATGGCCACTGTGGCGTATGTCCAGCAGGGCCACAGTGGCGTATGTCCTGCATGGCCACTGTGGCGTATGCGTAACATTTTTCGTATGGTAGAGGAGGTAGTCTTGAGAGCTGTCCTGCATGGCCACGGTGGCATACGTCCAGCAGGGCCACTGTGGCGTATGTCCAGCATGGCCACTGTGGCGTATGTCCAGCAGGGCCCCTGTGGCGTATGTCCAGCATGGCCACTGTGGCGTATGTCCACCAGGGCCACAGTGGCGTATGTCCTGCATGGCCACTGTGGCGTATGCGCAACATTTTTCGTATGGTAGAGAAGGCAGTCTTGAGAGTTATCCTGCATGGCAACTGTGGCGTATGTCCAGCATGGCCAACGTGGCGTATGTCCTGCAGCGCCACTGCGGCGTATGTCCAGCATGGCCACTGTGGTGTATGTCCAGCATGGCCACTGTGGCGTATGTCCAGCAGGGCCACTGTGGCGTATGTCCAGCATGGCCACTGTGGCGTATGTCCAGCATGGCCACTGTGGCGTATGTCCAGCAGGGCCACTGTGGCGTATGTCCTGCATGGCAACTGTGGCATATGTCCAGCATGGCCACTGTGGCGTATGTCCAGCAGGGCCACTGTGGCGTATGTCCAGCATGGCCACTGTGGCGTATGTCCAGCAGAGCCACTGTGGCGTATGTCCAGCATGGCCACTGTGGCGTATGTCCAGCATGGCCACTGTGGCGTATGTCCAGCAGGGCCACTGTGGCGTATGTCCTGCATGGCAACTGTGGCATATGTCCAGCATGGCCACTGTGGCGTATGTCCTGCAGGGCCACAGTGGCGAATGGGTAGCATGGCCACTGTGGCGTATGTCCAGCAGGGCCACTGTGGCGTATGTCCAGCAGGGCCACAGTGGCGTATGTCCTGCATGGCCACGGTGGCGTATGTCCTGCATGGCAACTGTGGCATATGTCGTCCAGCATGGCCACTGTGGCGTATGTCCTGCAGGGCCACAGTGGCGAATGGGTAGCATGGCCACTGTGGCGTATGTCCAGCAGGGCCACTGTGGCGTATGTCCAGCAGGGCCACGGTGGCGTATGTCCTGCATGGCCACGGTGGCGTATGTCCAGCAGGGCCACAGTGGCGTATGTCTAGCATGGCCACTGTGGCGTATGTCCAGCAGGGCCACAGTGGCGTATGTCCTGCATGGCCACTGTGGCGTATGTCCAGCAGGGCCACAGTGGCGTATGTCCTGCAGCGTCACTGTGGCGTATGTCCAGCAGTGCCACAGTGGCGTATGTCTAGCATGGCCACTGTGGCGTATGCGTAACATTTTTCGTATGGTAGAGGAGGCATGACAACTGTGGCGTATGTCCAGCATGGCCACTGTGGCGTATGTCCAGCAGGGCCACTGTTGCGTATGTCCAGCAGGGCCACAGTGGCGTATATCCTGCATGGCAACTGTGGCGTATGTCCAGCATGGCCACTGTGGCGTATGTCCAGCAGGGCCACTGTTGCGTATGTCCAGCAGGGCCACAGTGGCGTATATCCTGCATGGCAACTGTGGCGTATGTCCAGCATGGCCACTGTGGCGTATGTCCAGCAGGGCCACAGTGGCGTATGTCCTGCATGGCCACTGTGGCGTATGCGTAACATTTTTCGTATGGTAGAGGAGAGGAGAGTTGTCCTGCATGGCAACTGTGGCGTATGTCCAGCAGGGCCACTGCGGCGTATGTCCTGCAGGGCCACAGTGGCGTATGTCCTGCATGGCAACTGTGGCGTATGTCCAGCATGGCTACTGTGGCGTATGTCCAGCAGGGCCACAGTGGCGTATGTCCTGCAGGGCAACAGTGGCGTATGTCCTGCATGGCAACTGTGGCGTATGTCCAGCATGGCCACTGCGGCGTATGTCCTGCAGGGCCACAGTGGCGTATGTCCAGCAGGGCTACTGTATGTCCTGCATGGCAACTGTGGCGTATGTCCAGCAGGGCCACAGTGGCGTATGTTCTGCATGGCCACTGTGGCGTATGCGTAACATTTTTCGTAGGGTAGAGGAGGCAGTCTAGAGAGTTGTCCTGCATGGCAACTGTGGCGTATGTCCAGCATGGCCACTGTGGCGTATGTCCAGCAGGGCCACTGTGGCGTATGTCCAGCAGGGCCACAGTGGCGTATGTCCTGCATGGCAACTGTGGCGTATGGCTAGCATGGCCACTGTGGCGTATGTCCAGCAGGGCCACAGTGGCGTATGTCCTGCATGGCCACGGTGGCGTATGTCCAGCAGGGCCACAGTGGCGTATGTCTAGCAAGGCCACTGTGGCGTATGTCCAGCAGGGCCACAGTGGCGTATGTCCTGCATGGCCACTGTGGCGTGTGTCCAGCATGGCCACTGTGGCGTATGTCCAGCAGGGCCACTGTGGCGTATGCGTAACATTTTTCGTATGGTAGAGGAGAGGAGAGTTGTCCTGCATGGCAACTGTGGCGTATGTCCAGCAGGGCCACTGCGGCGTATGTCCTGCAGGGCCACAGTGGCGTATGTCCTGCATGGCAACTGTGGCGTATGTCCAGCATGGCCACTGCGGCGTATGTCCAGCAGGGCCACAGTGGCGTATGTCCTGCATGGCCACTGTGGCGTATGCGTAACTTTTTTCGTATGGTTGAGGAGGCAGTCTTGAGAGTTATCCCGCATGGCAACTGTGGCGTATGTCCAGCAGGGCCCCTGTGGCGTATGTCCAGCATGGCCACTGTGGCGTATGTCCAGCAGGGCCACAGTGGCGTATGTCCTGCAGGGCCACAGTGGCGTATGTCCTGCATGGCAACTGTGGCGTATGTCCAGCATGGCTACTGCGGCGTATGTCCAGCAGGGCCACAGTGGCGTATGTCCTGCATGGCCACTGTGGCGTATGCGTAACTTTTTTCGTATGGTTGAGGAGGCAGTCTTGAGAGTTATCCCGCATGGCAACTGTGGCGTATGTCCAGCAGGGCCACTGCGGCGTATGTCCTGCAGGGCCACAGTGGCGTATGTCCTGCATGGCAACTGTGGCGTATGTCCAGCATGGCTACTGCGGCGTATGTCCAGCAGGGCCACAGTGGCGTATGTCCTGCATGGCCACTGTGGCGTATGCGTAACTTTTTTCGTATGGTTGAGGAGGCAGTCTTGAGAGTTATCCCGCATGGCAACTGTGGCGTATGTCCAGCAGGGCCCCTGTGGCGTATGTCCAGCATGGCCACTGTGGCGTATGTCCAGCAGGGCCACAGTGGCGTATGTCCTGCATGGCCACTGTGGCGTATGCGTAACATTTTTCGTATGGTAGAGGAGGCAGTCTTGAGAGTTGTCCTGCATGGCAACTGTGGCGCATGTCCAGCAGGGCCCCTGTGGCGTATGTCCAGCATGGCCACTGTGGCGTATGTCCAGCAGGGCCACAGTGGCGTATGTCCTGCATGGCAACTGTGGCGTATGTCCAGCATGGCCACTGCGGCGTATGTCCAGCATGGCCACTGTGGCGTATGTCCAGCAGGGCCACAGTGGCGTATGTCCTGCATGGCCACTGTGGCGTGTGTCCAGCATGGCCACTGTGGCGTATGTCCAGCAGGGCCACTGTGGCGTATGTCCTGCATGGCAACTGTGGCATATGTCCAGCATGGCCACTGTGGCGTATGTCCAGCAGGGCCACAGTGGCGTATGTCCTGCATGGCAACTGTGGCGTATGTCCAGCAGGGCCACTGTGGCGTTTGTCCAGCAGGGCCTATGTGGCGTATGTCCAGCATGGCCACTGTGGCGTATATCCAGCAGGGCCACTGCGGCGTATCTCCTGCAGGGCCACAGTTGCGTATGTCTAGCATGGCCACTGTGGCGTATGTCCAGCATGGCTACTGCGGCGTATGTCCAGCAGGGCCACAGTGGCGTATGTCCTGCATGGCCACTGTGGCGTATGTCCAGCAGGGCGTATGTCCAGCAGGGCCACTGTGGCGTATGTCCAGCATGGCCACTGTGGCGTATGCGTTACATTTTTCGTATGGTAGAGGAGGCATGACAACTGTGGCGTATGTCCAGCAGGGCCACTGTGGCGTATGTCCAGCAGGGCCACAGTGGCGTATATCCTGCATGGCAACTGTGGCGTATGTCCAGCATGGCCACTGTGGCGTATGACCAGCAGGGCCACAGTGGCGTATATCCTGCATGGCCACTGTGGCATATGTCCAGCATGGCCACTGTGGCGTATGTCCAGCAGGGCCACTGTGGCGTATGTCCAGCATGGCCACTGTGGCGTATGTCCAGCAGGGCCACAGTGGCGTATGTCCTGCATGGCAACTGTGGCGTATGTCCAGCAGGGCCACAGTGGCGTATGTCCTGCAGCGCCACTGTGGCGTATGCGTAACATTTTTCGTATGGTAGAGGAGGCAGTCTTGAGAGTTGTCCTGCATGGCAACTGTGGCGTATGTCCAGCATGGCCACTGTGGCGTATGTCCAGCAGGGCCACTGTGGCGTATGTCCAGCAGGGCCACAGTGGCGTATGTCCTGCATGGCAACTGTGGCGTATGTCCAGCATGGCTACTGTGGCGTATGTCCAGCAGGGCCACAGTGGCGTATGTCCTGCAGGGCAACAGTGGCGTATGTCCTGCATGGCAACTGTGGCGTATGTCCAGCATGGCCACTGCGGCGTATGTCCTGCAGGGCCACAGTGGCGTATGTCCAGCAGGGCTACTGTATGTCCTGCATGGCAACTGTGGCGTATGTCCAGCAGGGCCACAGTGGCGTATGTTCTGCATGGCCACTGTGGCGTATGCGTAACATTTTTCGTAGGGTAGAGGAGGCAGTCTAGAGAGTTGTCCTGCATGGCAACTGTGGCGTATGTCCAGCATGGCCACTGTGGCGTATGTCCAGCAGGGCCACTGTGGCGTATGTCCAGCAGGGCCACAGTGGCGTATGTCCTGCATGGCAACTGTGGCGTATGGCTAGCATGGCCACTGTGGCGTATGTCCAGCAGGGCCACAGTGGCGTATGTCCTGCATGGCCACGGTGGCGTATGTCCAGCAGGGCCACAGTGGCGTATGTCCTGCATGGCCACTGTGGCGTGTGTCCAGCATGGCCACTGTGGCGTATGTCCTGGAGCGCCACTGCGGCGTATGTCCAGCAGGGCCACAGTGGCGTATGTCCTGCATGGCCACTGTGGCGTGTGTCCAGCATGGCCACTGTGGCGTATGTCCAGCAGGGCCACTGCGGCGTATGTCCTTCAGGGCCACAGTGGCGTATGTCCTGCATGGCAACTGTGGCGTATGTCCAGCATGGCCACTGCGGCGTATGTCCAGCAGGGCCACTGTGGCGTATGCGTAACATTTTTCGTATGGTAGAGGAGGCAGTCTTGAGAGTTGTCCTGCATGGCAACTGTGGCGTATGTCCAGCAGGGCCACTGCGGCGTATGTCCTGCAGGGCCACAGTGGCGTATGTCCTGCATGGCAACTGTGGCGTATGTCCAGCATGGCTACTGCGGCGTATGTCCAGCAGGGCCACAGTGGCGTATGTCCTGCATGGCAACTGTGGCGTATGTCCAGCAGGGCCACTGTGGCGTATGTCCTGCATGGCAACTGTGGCATATGTCCAGCATGGCCACTGTGGCGTATGTCCAGCAGGGCCACAGTGGCGTATGTCCTGCATGGCAACTGTGGCGTATGTCCAGCAGGGCCACTGTGGCGTTTGTCCAGCAGGGCCTATGTGGCGTATGTCCAGCATGGCCACTGTGGCGTATATCCAGCAGGGCCACTGCGGCGTATCTCCTGCAGGGCCACAGTGGCGTATGTCCAGCAGGGCCACTACGGCGTATGTCCTGCAGGGCCACAGTGGCGTATGTCCTGCATGGCAACTGTGGCGTATGTCCAGCAGGGCCACTGTGGCGTATGTCCAGCATGGCCACTGCGGCGTATGTCCTGCAGGGCCACAGTGGTGTATGTCCAGCAGGGCCACTACGGCGTATGTCCTGCAGGGCCACAGTGGCGTATGTCCTGCATGGCAACTGTGGCGTATGTCCAGCAGGGCCACTGTGGCGTATGTCCTGCATGGCAACTGTGGCATATGTCCAGCATGGCCACTGTGGCGTATGTCCAGCAGGGCCACAGTGGCGTATGTCCTGCATGGCAACTGTGGCGTATGTCCAGCAGGGCCACTGTGGCGTTTGTCCAGCAGGGCCTATGTGGCGTATGTCCAGCATGGCCACTGTGGCGTATATCCAGCAGGGCCACTGCGGCGTATCTCCTGCAGGGCCACAGTTGCGTATGTCTAGCATGGCCACTGTGGCGTATGTCCAGCATGGCTACTGCGGCGTATGTCCAGCAGGGCCACAGTGGCGTATGTCCTGCATGGCCACTGTGGCGTATGTCCAGCAGGGCGTATGTCCAGCAGGGCCACTGTGGCGTATGTCCAGCATGGCCACTGTGGCGTATGTCCAGCAGGGCCACTGTGGCGTATGTCCTGCATGGCAACTGTGGCATATGTCCAGCATGGCCACTGTGGCGTATGTCCAGCAGGGCCACAGTGGCGTATGTCCGTAGCATGGCTACTGTGGCGTATGTCCAGCAGGGCCACAGTGGCGTATGTCCTGCAGCGCCACTGCGGCGTATGTCCAGCACGGCCACAGTGGCGTATGTCCTGCATGGCCACGGTGGCGTATGTCCTGCATGGCCACTGTGGCGTATGTCCTGCAGGGCCACTGCTTGACATACGCCACAGTGGCCATGCTGGACATACGCCACTGTGGCATGCATGGCCACTGTGGCGTATGTCCAGCAGGGCCACTGCGGCGTATGTCCTGCAGGGCCACAGTGGCGTATGTCCTGCATGGCCACTGTGGCGTATGCGTAACATTTTTCGTATGGTAGAGGAGGCAGTCTTGAGAGTTGTCCTGCATGGCCACTGTGGCGTATGTCAAGCAGGGCCACAGTGGCGTATGTCCAGCAGGGCCACAGTGGCGAATGTCCTGCATGGCCACTGTGGCGTCTGCGTAACATTTTTCGTATGGTAGAGGAGGCAGTCTTGAGAGTTGTCCTGCATGGCCACTGTGGCGTATGTCAAGCAGGGCCACAGTGGCGTATGTCCAGCAGGGCCACAGTGGCGAATGTCCTGCATGGCCACTGTGGCGTCTGCGTAACATTTTTCGTATGGTAGAGGAGGCAGTCTTGAGAGTTGTCCTGCATGGCAACTGTGGCGTATGTTCAGCATGGCCACAGTGGCGTATGTACTGCAGCGCCACTGCGGCGTATGTCCAGCAGGGCCACAGTGGCGTATGTCCAGCAGGGCCACAGTGGCGTATGTCCAGCATTGCCACTGTGGCGTATGCGTAACATTTTTCGTATGGTAGAGGAGGCAGTCTTGAGAGCTGTCCTGCATGGCCACTGTGGCGTATGTCCAGCAGGGCCACAGTGGCGTATGTCCTGCATGGCCACTGTGGCGTATGTCCAGCAGGGCCACTGCGGCGTATGTCCAGCATGGCCACTGTGGCGTATGTCCAGCAGGGCCACAGTGGTGTATGTCCTGCAGGGCCACAGTGGCGAATGTCCTGCATGGCCACTGTGGCGTATGCGTAACATTTTTCGTATGGTAGAGGAGGCAGTCCTTGAGAGTTGTCCTGCATGGCAACTGTGGCGTATGTCCAGCATGGCCACTGTGGCGTATGTCCAGCAGGGCCACTGTGGCGTATGTCCAGCAGGGCCACAGTGGCGTATGTCCTGCAGCGCCACTGCGGCGTATGTCCAGCAGGGCCACAGTGGCGGGTGTCCTGCAGCGCCACTGTGGCGTATGCGTAACATTTTTCGTATGGTAGAGGAGGCAGTCTTGAGAGCTGTCCTGCATGGCCACGGTGGCATATGTCCAACAGGGCCACTGTGGCGTATGTCCAGCAGGGCCACAGTGGCATATGTCCAGCAGGTCCACAGTGGCGTATGTCCTGCATGGCCATGTGGCGTATGCGTAACATTTTTCGTATGGTAGAGGAGGCAGTCTTGTGAGCTGTCCTGCATGGCCACGGTGGCATATGTCCAGCAGGGCCACTGTGGCGTATGTCCAGCAGGGCCACAGTGGCATATGTCCAGCAGGTCCACAGTGGCGTATGTCCTGCATGGCCATGTGGCGTATGCGTAACATTTTTCGTATGGTAGAGGAAGCAGTCTTGTGAGCTGTCCTGCATGGCCACGGTGGCATATGTCCAGCAGGGCCACTGTGGCGTATGTCCAGCATGGCCACTGTGGCGTATGTCCAGCAGGGCCACAGTGGCGTATGTCCTGCAGCGCCACTGTGGCGTATGTCCAGCAGGGCCACAGTGGCGTATGTCCTGCATGGCCACTGTGGCGTATGCGTAACATTTTTCGTATGGTAGAGGAGGCAGTCTTGTGAGCTGTCCTGCATGGCCACGGTGGCATATGTCCAGCAGGGCCACTGTGGCGTATGTCCAGCATGGCCACTGTGGCGTATGTCCAGCAGGGCCACAGTGGCGTATGTCCTGCAGCGCCACTGTGGCGTATGTCCAGCAGGGCCACAGTGGCGTATGTCCTGCATGGCCACTGTGGCGTATGCGTAACATTTTTCGTATGGTAGAGGAGGCAGTCTTGAGAGTTGTCCTGCATGGCAACTGTGGCGTATGTTCAGCATGGCCACTGTGGCGTATGTCCAGCAGGGCCACTGTGGCGTATGTCCTGCAGGGCCACAGTGGCGTATGTCCTGCAGCGCCACTGCGGCGTATGTCCAGCATGGTCACTGTGGCGTATGTCCAGCAGGGCCACAGTGGCGTATGTCCAGCATTGCCACAGTGGCGTATGTCCTGCATGGCCACTGTGGCGTATGCGTAACATTTTTCGTATGGTAGAGGAGGCAGTCTTGAGAGCTGTCCTGCATGGCCACTGTGGCGTGTGTCCAGCAGGGCCACAGTGGCGTATGTCCTGCATGGCCACTGTGGCGTATGCGTAACATTTTTCGTATGGTAGAGGAGGCAGTCTTGAGAGTTGTCCTGCATGGCAACTGTGGCGTATGTTCAGCATGGCCACAGTGGCGTATGTCCTGCAGCGCCACTGCGGCGTATGTCCAGCAGGGCCACAGTGGCGTATGTCCAGCATGGCCACTGTGGCGTATGTCCTGCATGGCCACTGTGGCGTATGTCCAGCAGGGCCACTGTGGCGAATGTCCTGCATGGCCACTGTGGCGTATGCGTAACATTTTTCGTATGGTAGAGGAGGCAGTCCTTGAGAGTTGTCCTGCATGGCAACTGTGGCGTATGTCCAGCAGGGCCACAGTGGTGTATGTCCTGCAGGGCCACAGTGGCGAATGTCCTGCATGGCCACTGTGGCGTATGCGTAACATTTTTCGTATGGTAGAGGAGGCAGTCCTTGAGAGTTGTCCTGCATGGCAACTGTGGCGTATGTCCAGCATGGCAACTGTGGCGTATGTCCAGCCTGGCCACTGTGGCGTATGTCCAGCAGGGCCACTGTGGCGTATGTCCAGCAGGGCCACAGTGGCGTGTGTCCTGCATGGCCACTGTGCCGTATGCGTAACATTTTTCGTATGGTAGAGGAGGCAGTCTTGTGAGCTGTCCTGCATGGCCACGGTGGCATATGTCCAGCAGGGCCAATGTGGCGTATGTCCAGCATGGCCACTGTGGCGTATGTCCAGCAGGGCCACAGTGGCGAATGTCCTGCAGCGCCACTGTGGCGTATGTCCAGCAGGGCCACAGTGGCGTATGTCCTGCAGCGCCACTGTGGCGTATGCGTAACATTTTTCGTATGGTAGAGGAGGCAGTCTTGAGAGCTGTCCTGCATGGCCACGGTGGCATATGTCCAACAGGGCCACTGTGGCGTATGTCCAGCAGGGCCACAGTGGCATATGTCCAGCAGGTCCACAGTGGCGTATGTCCTTCATGGCCATGTGGCGTATGCGTAACATTTTTCGTATGGTAGAGGAGGCAGTCTTGAGAGCTGTCCTACACGGTGGCATAGGTCCAGCAGGGCCACTGTGGCGTATGTCCAGCATAGCCACTGTGGCGTATGTCAAGCAGGGCCACAGTGGCGTATGTCCTGCAGGGCCACTGTGGCGTATGTCCTGCATGGCCACTGTGGCGTATGTCCTGCATGGCCACTGTGGCGTATGCGTAACATTTCTCGTATGGTAGAGGAGGCAGTCTTGAGAGCTGTCCTGCATGGCCACGGCGTATGTCTAGCATGGCCACTGTGGCGTATGCCCAGCAGGGCCACTGTGGCGTATGTCCTGCATGGCCACTGTGGCGTATGCGTAACATTTTTCGTATGGTAGAGGAGGCAGTCTTGAGAGTTGTCCTGCATGGCAACTGTGGCGTATGTCCAGAATGGCCACTGTGGCGTATGTCCAGCAGGGCCACAGTGGCGTATGTCCAGCAGCGCCACTGCGGCGTATGTCCAGCAGGGCCACAGTGGCGTATGTCCTGCAGGGCCACAGTGTGGTATGTCCTGCATGGCCACTGTGGCGTATGCGTAACATTTTTCGTATGGTAGAGGAGGCAGTCTTGAGAGCTGTCCTGCATGGCCACGGTGGCATATGTCCAGCATGGCCACTGTGGCGTATGTCCAGCAGGGCCACAGTTGCGTATGTCCAGCAGGGCCACAGTGGCGTATGTCCTGCATGGCCACTGTGGCGTATGTCCAGCAGGGCCACTGTGGCGTGTGTCCAGCATGGCCACTGTGACGTATGTCCAGCAGGGCCACTGTGGCGTATGTCCAGCAGGGCCACAGTGGCGTATGTCCAGCAGGGCCACTGTGGCGTATGTCCTGCATGGCCATTGAGGCGTATGCGTAACATTTCTCGTATGGTAGAGGAGGCAGTCTTGAGAGCTGTCCTGCATGGCCACGGCGTATGTCTAGCATGGCCACTGTGGCGTATGTCCAGCAGGGCCACAGTGCCGTATGTCCTGCATGGCCACTGTGGCGTATGCGTAACATTTTTCGTATGGTAGAGGAGGCAGTCTTGAGAGCTGTCCTGCACGGTGGCATATGTCCAGCAGGGCCACTGTGGCGTATGTCCAGCAGGGCCACAGTGGCGAATGTCCTGCAGCGCCACTGCGGCGTATGTCCAGCATGGCCACTGTGTCGTATGCATAACATTTTTCGTATGGTAGAGGAGGCAGTCTTGAGAGCTGTCCTGCATGGCCACGGTGGCATATGTCCAGCAGGGCCACAGTGGCGTATGTCCTGCATGGCCACTGTGGCGTATGTCCAGCAGGGCCACAGTGGCGTATGTCCAGCATGGCCACAGTGGCGTACGTCCTGCATGGCCACTGTGGCGTATGTCCAGCAGGGCCACTGTGGCGTATGTCCAGCAGGGCCACAGTGGCGTATGTCCAGCAGGCCCACAGTGACGTATGTCCTACATTACCACTGTGGCGTATGTCCAGCAGGGCCACAGTGGCGTATGTCCAGCATGGCCACAGTGGCGTACGTCCTGCATGGCCACTGTGGCGTATGTCCAGCAGGGCCACTGTGGCGTATGTCCAGCAGGGCCACAGTGGCGTATGTCCAGCAGGCCCACAGTGACGTATGTCCTACATTACCACTGTGGCGTATGTCCAGCATGGCCACAGTGGCGTACGTCCTGCATGGCCACTGTGGCGTATGTCCAGCAGGGCCACTGTGGCGTATGTCCAGCAGGGCCACAGTGGCGTATGTCCAGCAGGGCCAATGTGGCGTATATCCAGCAGGGCCACAGTGGCGTATGTCCTGCATGGCCACTGTGGCGTATGTCCAGCAGGGCCACTGTGGCGTATGTCCAGCAGGGCCACAGTGGCGTATGTCCAGCAGGGCCAATGTGGCGTATATCCAGCAGGGCCACAGTGGCGTATGTCCTGCATGGCCACTGTGGCGTATGTCCAGCATGGCCACTGTGGCGTATGTCCAGAAGGGCCACTGTGGCGTATGCGTTACATTTTTCGTATGGTAGAGAAGGCAGTCTTGAGAGCTTTCCTGCATGGCCACGGTGGCATATGTGCAGCAGGGCCACGGTGGCGTATGTCCAGCAGGGCCACAGTGGCGTATGTCCAGCAGGGCCACTGTGGCGTATGTCCAGCAGGGCCACTGTGGCGTATGCGTTACATTTTTCGTATGGTAGAGGAGGCAGTCTTGAGAGCTTTCCTGCATGGCCACGGTGGCATATGTCCAGCAGGGCCACGGTGGCGTATGTCCAGCAGGGCCACAGTGGCGTATGTCCAGCAGGGCCACTGTGGCGTATGTCCAGCAGGGCCACAGTGGCGTATGTCCTGCAGGGCCACAGAGGCGTATGTCCTGCAGGGCCACTGTGGCGTATGTCCAGCATGGCCACTGTGGCGTATGTCCAGCAGGGCCACTGTGGCGTATGCGTTACATTTTTCGTATGGTCTTGAGAGCTTTCCTGCATGGCCACGGTGGCATATGTCCAGCAGGGCCACGGTGGCGTATGTCCAGCAGGGCCACAGTGGCGTATGTCCAGCAGGGCCACTGTGGCGTATGTCCTGCATGGCCACTGTGGCGTATGCGTAACATTTCTCGTATGGTAGAGGAGGCAGTCTTGAGAGCTCTCCTGCATGGCAACGGCGTATGTCTAGCATGGCCACTGTGGCGTATGTCCAGCAGGGCCACAGTGCCGTATGTCCTGCATGGCCACTGTGGCGTATGCGTAACATTTTTCGTATGGTAGAGGAGGCAGTCTTGAGAGTTGTCCTGCATGGCAACTGTGGCGTATGTCCGGAATGGCCACTGTGGCGTATGTCCAGCAGGGCCACAGTGGCGTATGTCCAGCAGCGCCACTGCGGCGTATGTCCAGCAGGGCCACAGTGGCGTATGTCCTGCAGGGCCACTGTGGCGTATGTCCTGCATGGCTACTGTGCCGTATGCGTAACATTTTTCGTATGGTAGAGGAGGCAGTCTTGAGAGCTGTCCTGCACGGTGGCATATGTCCAGCAGGGCCACTGTGGCGTATGTCCAGCAGGGCCACAGTGGCGAATGTCCTACAGGGCCACAGTGGCGTATGTCCTGCATGGCCACTGTGGCGTATGTCCAGCAGGGCCACAGTGGCGTATGTCCAGCATGGCCACAGTGGCGTACGTCCTGCATGGCCACTGTGGCGTATGTCCAGCAGGGCCACTGTGGCGTATGTCCAGCAGGGCCACAGTGGCGTATGTCCAGCAGGCCCACAGTGACGTATGTCCTACATTACCACTGTGGCGTATGTCCAGCAGGGCCACTGTGGCGTGTGTCCAGCATGGCCACTGTGGCGTATGTCCAGCAGGGCCACTGTGGCGTATGTCCAGCAGGGCCACAGTGGCGTATGTCCAGCAGGGCCACTGTGGCGTATGTCCTGCATGGCCACTGTGGCGTATGCGTAACATTTTTCGTATGGTAGAGGAGGCAGTCTTGAGAGCTGTCCTGCATGGTCACGGTGGCATATGTCCAGCATAGCCACTGTGGCGTATGTCCAGCAGGGCCACAGTAGCGTATGTCCAGCAGGGCCACAGTGGCGTATGGCCCGCATGGCCACTGTGGCGTATGTCCAGCAGGGCCACTATGGCGTGTGTCCAGCATGGCCACTGTGACGTATGTCCAGCAGGGCCACTGTGGCGTATGTCCAGCAGGGCCACAGTGGCGTATGTCCAGCAGGGCCACTGTGGCGTATGTCCTGCATGGCCACTGTGGCGTATGCGTAACATTTCTCGTATGGTAGAGGAGGCAGTCTTGAGAGCTGTCCTGCATGGTCACGGCGTATGTCTAGCATGGCCACTGTGGCGTATGTCCAGCAGGGCCACAGTGCCGTATGTCCTGCATGGCCACTGTGGCGTATGTCCAGAATGGCCACTGTGGCGTATGTCCAGCAGGGCCACAGTGGCGTATGTCCAGCAGCGCCACTGCGGCGTATGTCCAGCAGGGCCACAGTGGCGTACGTCCTGCAGGGCCACAGTGTGGTATGTCCTGCATGGCCACTGTGGCGTATGCGTAACATTTTTCGTATGGTAGAGGAGGCAGTCTTGAGAGCTGTCCTGCATGGCCACGGTGGCATATGTCCAGCATGGCCACTGTGGCGTATGTCCAGCAGGGCCACAGTTGCGTATGTCCAGCAGGGCCACAGTGGCGTATGTCCTGCATGGCCACTGTGGCGTATGTCCAGCAGGGCCACTGTGGCGTGTGTCCAGCATGGCCACTGTGACGTATGTCCAGCAGGGCCACAGTGGCGTATGTCCAGCAGCGCCACTGCGGCGTATGTCCAGCAGGGCCACAGTGGCGTATGTCCTGCAGGGCCACAGTGTGGTATGTCCTGCATGGCCACTGTGGCGTATGCGTAACATTTTTCGTATGGTAGAGGAGGCAGTCTTGAGAGTTGTCCTGCATGGCAACTGTGGCGTATGTCCAGAATGGCCACTGTGGCGTATGTCCAGCAGGGCCACAGTGGCGTATGTCCAGCAGCGCCACTGCGGCGTATGTCCAGCAGGGCCACAGTGGCGTATGTCCTGCAGGGCCACAGTGTGGTATGTCCTGCATGGCCACTGTGGCGTATGCGTAACATTTTTCGTATGGTAGAGGAGGCAGTCTTGAGAGCTGTCCTGCATGGCCACGGTGGCATATGTCCAGCATGGCCACTGTGGCGTATGTCCAGCAGGGCCACAGTTGCGTATGTCCAGCAGGGCCACAGTGGCGTATGTCCTGCATGGCCACTGTGGCGTATGCGTAACATTTCTCGTATGGTAGAGGAGGCAGTCTTGAGAGCTGTCCTGCATGGCCACGGCGTATGTCTAGCATGGCCACTGTGGCGTATGTCCAGCAGGGCCACAGTGGCGTATGTCCAGCAGGCCCACAGTGACGTATGTCCTACATTACCACTGTGGCGTATGTCCAGCAGGGCCACTGTGGCGTGTGTCCAGCATGGCCACTGTGGCGTATGTCCAGCAGGGCCACTGTGGCGTATGTCCAGCAGGGCCACAGTGGCGTATGTCCAGCAGGGCCACTGTGGCGTATGTCCTGCATGGCCACTGTGGCGTATGCGTAACATTTTTCGTATGGTAGAGGAGGCAGTCTTGAGAGCTGTCCTGCATGGTCACGGTGGCATATGTCCAGCATAGCCACTGTGGCGTATGTCCAGCAGGGCCACAGTAGCGTATGTCCAGCAGGGCCACAGTGGCGTATGGCCCGCATGGCCACTGTGGCGTATGTCCAGCAGGGCCACTATGGCGTGTGTCCAGCATGGCCACTGTGACGTATGTCCAGCAGGGCCACTGTGGCGTATGTCCAGCAGGGCCACAGTGGCGTATGTCCAGCAGGGCCACTGTGGCGTATGTCCTGCATGGCCACTGTGGCGTATGCGTAACATTTCTCGTATGGTAGAGGAGGCAGTCTTGAGAGCTGTCCTGCATGGTCACGGCGTATGTCTAGCATGGCCACTGTGGCGTATGTCCAGCAGGGCCACAGTGCCGTATGTCCTGCATGGCCACTGTGGCGTATGTCCAGAATGGCCACTGTGGCGTATGTCCAGCAGGGCCACAGTGGCGTATGTCCAGCAGCGCCACTGCGGCGTATGTCCAGCAGGGCCACAGTGGCGTACGTCCTGCAGGGCCACAGTGTGGTATGTCCTGCATGGCCACTGTGGCGTATGCGTAACATTTTTCGTATGGTAGAGGAGGCAGTCTTGAGAGCTGTCCTGCATGGCCACGGTGGCATATGTCCAGCATGGCCACTGTGGCGTATGTCCAGCAGGGCCACAGTTGCGTATGTCCAGCAGGGCCACAGTGGCGTATGTCCTGCATGGCCACTGTGGCGTATGTCCAGCAGGGCCACTGTGGCGTGTGTCCAGCATGGCCACTGTGACGTATGTCCAGCAGGGCCACAGTGGCGTATGTCCAGCAGCGCCACTGCGGCGTATGTCCAGCAGGGCCACAGTGGCGTATGTCCTGCAGGGCCACAGTGTGGTATGTCCTGCATGGCCACTGTGGCGTATGCGTAACATTTTTCGTATGGTAGAGGAGGCAGTCTTGAGAGTTGTCCTGCATGGCAACTGTGGCGTATGTCCAGAATGGCCACTGTGGCGTATGTCCAGCAGGGCCACAGTGGCGTATGTCCAGCAGCGCCACTGCGGCGTATGTCCAGCAGGGCCACAGTGGCGTATGTCCTGCAGGGCCACAGTGTGGTATGTCCTGCATGGCCACTGTGGCGTATGCGTAACATTTTTCGTATGGTAGAGGAGGCAGTCTTGAGAGCTGTCCTGCATGGCCACGGTGGCATATGTCCAGCATGGCCACTGTGGCGTATGTCCAGCAGGGCCACAGTTGCGTATGTCCAGCAGGGCCACAGTGGCGTATGTCCTGCATGGCCACTGTGGCGTATGCGTAACATTTCTCGTATGGTAGAGGAGGCAGTCTTGAGAGCTGTCCTGCATGGCCACGGCGTATGTCTAGCATGGCCACTGTGGCGTATGTCCAGCAGGGCCACAGTGCCGTATGTCCTGCATGGCCACTGTGGCGTATGTCCAGAATGGCCACTGTGGCGTATGTCCAGCAGGGCCACAGTGGCGTATGTCCAGCAGCGCCACTGCGGCGTATGTCCAGCAGGGCCACAGTGGCGTATGTCCTGCAGGGCCACAGTGTGGTATGTCCTGCATGGCCACTGTGGCGTATGCGTAACATTTTTCGTATGGTAGAGGAGGCAGTCTTGAGAGCTGTCCTGCATGGCCACGGTGGCATATGTCCAGCATGGCCACTGTGGCGTATGTCCAGCAGGGCCACAGTTGCGTATGTCCAGCAGGGCCACAGTGGCGTATGTCCTGCATGGCCACTGTGGCGTATGTCCAGCAGGGCCACTGTGGCGTGTGTCCAGCATGGCCACTGTGACGTATGTCCAGCAGGGCCACAGTGTGGTATGTCCTGCATGGCCACTGTGGCGTATGCGTAACATTTTTCGTATGGTAGAGGAGGCAGTCTTGAGAGTTGTCCTGCATGGCAACTGTGGCGTATGTCCAGAATGGCCACTGTGGCGTATGTCCAGCAGGGCCACAGTGGCGTATGTCCAGCAGCGCCACTGCGGCGTATGTCCAGCAGGGCCACAGTGGCGTATGTCCTGCAGGGCCACAGTGTGGTATGTCCTGCATGGCCACTGTGGCGTATGCGTAACATTTTTCGTATGGTAGAGGAGGCAGTCTTGAGAGCTGTCCTGCATGGCCACGGTGGCATATGTCCAGCATGGCCACTGTGGCGTATGTCCAGCAGGGCCACAGTTGCGTATGTCCAGCAGGGCCACAGTGGCGTATGTCCTGCATGGCCACTGTGGCGTATGTCCAGCAGGGCCACTGTGGCGTGTGTCCAGCATGGCCACTGTGACGTATGTCCAGCAGGGCCACTGTGGCGTATGTCCAGCAGGGCCACAGTGGCGTATGTCCAGCAGGGCCACTGTGGCGTATGCCCTGCATGGCCACTGTGGCGTATGCGTAACATTTCTCGTATGGTAGAGGAGGCAGTCTTGAGAGTTGTCCTGCATGGCAACTGTGGCGTATGTTCAGCATGGCCACAGTGGCGTATGTCCTGCAGCGCCACTGCGGCGTATGTCCAGCAGGGCCACAGTGGCGTATGTCCAGCATGGCCACTGTGGCGTATGTCCTGCATGGCCACTGTGGCGTATGTCCAGCAGGGCCACTGTGGCGTATGTCCTGCAGGGCCACAGTGGCGTATGTCCTGCAGCGCCACTGCGGCGTATGTCCAGCATGGCCACTGTGGCGTATGTCCAGCAGTGCCACAGTGGTGTATGTCCTGCAGGGCCACAGTGGCGAATGTCCTGCATGGCCACTGTGGCGTATGCGTAACATTTTTCGTATGGTAGAGGAGGCAGTCCTTGAGAGTTGTCCTGCATGGCAACTGTGGCGTATGTCCAGCAGGGCCACAGTGGTGTATGTCCTGCAGGGCCACAGTGGCGAATGTCCTGCATGGCCACTGTGGCGTATGCGTAACATTTTTCGTATGGTAGAGGAGGCAGTCCTTGAGAGTTGTCCTGCATGGCAACTGTGGCGTATGTCCAGCATGGCAACTGTGGCGTATGTCCAGCATGGCCACTGTGGCGTATGTCCAGCAGGGCCACTGTGGCGTATATCCAGCATGGCCACTGTGGCGTATGTCCAGCAGGGCCACAGTGGCGTATGTCCTGCAGCGCCACTGCGGCGTATGTCCAGCAGGGCCACAGTGGCGTGTGTCCTGCATGGCCACTGTGCCGTATGCGTAACATTTTTCGTATGGTAGAGGAGGCAGTCTTGTGAGCTGTCCTGCATGGCCACGGTGGCATATGTCCAGCAGGGCCAATGTGGCGTATGTCCAGCATGGCCACTGTGGCGTATGTCCAGCAGGGCCACAGTGGCGAATGTCCTGCAGCGCCACTGTGGCGTATGTCCAGCAGGGCCACAGTGGCGTATGTCCTGCAGCGCCACTGTGGCGTATGCGTAACATTTTTCGTATGGTAGAGGAGGCAGTCTTGAGAGCTGTCCTGCATGGCCACGGTGGCATATGTCCAACAGGGCCACTGTGGCGTATGTCCAGCAGGGCCACAGTGGCATATGTCCAGCAGGTCCACAGTGGCATATGTCTAGCATGGCCACTGTGGCGTATGCCCAGCAGGGCCACTGTGGCGTATGTCCTGCATGGCCACTGTGGCGTATGCGTAACATTTTTCGTATGGTAGAGGAGGCAGTCTTGAGAGCTGTCCTGCATGGCCACGGTGGCATATGTCCAGCATGGCCACTGTGGCGTATGTCCAGCAGGGCCACAGTTGCGTATGTCCAGCAGGGCCACAGTGGCGTATGTCCTGCATGGCCACTGTGGCGTTTGTCCAGCAGGGCCACTGTGGCGTGTGTCCAGCATGGCCACTGTGACGTATGTCCAGCAGAGCCACTGTGGCGTATGTCCAGCAGGGCCACAGTGGCGTATGTCCAGCAGGGCCACTGTGGCGTATGTCCTGCATGGCCATTGAGGCGTATGCGTAACATTTCTCGTATGGTAGAGGAGGCAGTCTTGAGAGCTGTCCTGCATGGCCACGGCGTATGTCTAGCATGGCCACTGTGGCGTATGTCCAGCAGGGCCACAGTGGCGAATGTCCTGCAGCGCCACTGTGGCGTATGTCCAGCAGGGCCACAGTGGCGTATGTCCTGCAGCGCCACTGTGGCGTATGCGTAACATTTTTCGTATGGTAGAGGAGGCAGTCTTGAGAGCTGTCCTGCATGGCCACGGTGGCATATGTCCAACAGGGCCACTGTGGCGTATGTCCAGCAGGGCCACAGTGGCATATGTCCAGCAGGTCCACAGTGGCATATGTCTAGCATGGCCACTGTGGCGTATGCCCAGCAGGGCCACAGTGGCGTATGTCCTGCATGGCCACTGTGGCGTATGCGTAACATTTTTCGTATGGTAGAGGAGGCAGTCTTGAGAGTTGTCCTGCATGGCAACTGTGGCGTATGTCCAGAATGGCCACTGTGACGTATGTCCAGCAGGGCCACAGTGGCGTATGTCCTGCAGGGCCACAGTGTGGTATGTCCTGCATGGCCACTGTGGCGTATGCGTAACATTTTTCGTATGGTAGAGGAGGCAGTCTTGAGAGCTGTCCTGCATGGCCACGGTGGCATATGTCCAGCATGGCCACTGTGGCGTATGTCCAGCAGGGCCCAGTTGCGTATGTCCAGCAGGGCCACAGTGGCGTATGTCCTGCATGGCCACTGTGGCGTATGTCCAGCAGGGCCACTGTGGCGTGTGTCCAGCATGGCCACTGTGACGTATGTCCAGCAGAGCCACTGTGGCGTATGTCCAGCAGGGCCACAGTGGCGTATGTCCAGCAGGGCCACTGTGGCGTATGTCCTGCATGGCCATTGAGGCGTATGCGTAACATTTCTCGTATGGTAGAGGAGGCAGTCTTGAGAGCTGTCCTGCATGGCCACGGCGTATGTCTAGCATGGCCACTGTGGCGTATGTCCAGCAGGGCCACAGTGCCGTATGTCCTGCATGGCCACTGTGGCGTATGCGTAACATTTTTCGTATGGTAGAGGAGGCAGTCTTGAGAGCTGTCCTGCACGGTGGCATATGTCCAGCAGGGCCACTGTGGCGTATGTCCAGCAGGGCCACAGTGGCGAATGTCCTGCAGCGCCACTGCGGCGTATGTCCAGCATGGCCACTGTGTCGTATGCATAACATTTTTCGTATGGTAGAGGAGGCAGTCTTGAGAGCTGTCCTGCATGGCCACGGTGGCATATGTCCAGCAGGGCCACAGTGGCGTATGTCCTGCATGGCCACTGTGGCGTATGTCCAGCAGGGCCACAGTGGCGTATGTCCAGCATGGCCACAGTGGCGTACGTCCTGCATGGCCACTGTGGCGTATGTCCAGCAGGGCCACTGTGGCGTATGTCCAGCAGGGCCACAGTGGCGTATGTCCAGCAGGCCCACAGTGACGTATGTCCTACATTACCACTGTGGCGTATGTCCAGCAGGGCCACTGTGGCGTATGCGTTACATTTTTCGTATGGTAGAGGAGGCAGTCTTGAGAGCTGTCCTGCATGGCCACGGTGGCATATGTCCAGCATGGCCACAGTGGCGTATGTCCAGCAGGGCCAATGTGGCGTATATCCAGCAGGGCCACAGTGGCGTATGTCCAGCAGGGCCACAGTGGCGTATGTCCTGCATGGCCACTGTGGCGTATGTCCAGCAGGGCCACTGTGGCGTATGCGTTACATTTTTCGTATGGTAGAGGAGGCAGTCTTGAGAGTTGTCCTGCATGGCAACTGTGGCGTATGTCCAGCATGGCCACTGTGGCGTATGTCCAGAAGGGCCACTGTGGCGTATGCGTTACATTTTTCGTATGGTAGAGGAGGCAGTCTTGAGAGCTTTCCTGCATGGCCACGGTGGCATATGTGCAGCAGGGCCACGGTGGCGTATGTCCAGCAGGGCCACTGTGGCGTATGTCCAGCAGGGCCACTGTGGCGTATGTCCAGCAGGGCCACTGTGGCGTATGCGTTACATTTTTCGTATGGTAGAGGAGGCAGTCTTGAGAGCTTTCCTGCATGGCCACGGTGGCATATGTCCAGCAGGGCCACGGTGGCGTATGTCCAGCAGGGCCACAGTGGCGTATGTCCAGCAGGGCCACTTTGGCGTATGTCCAGCAGGGCCACAGTGGCGTATGTCCTGCAGGGCCACAGAGGCGTATGTCCTGCAGGGCCACTGTGGCGTATGTCCAGCATGGCCACTGTGGCGTATGTCCAGCAGGGCCACTGTGGCGTATGCGTTACATTTTTCGTATGGTAGAGGAGGCAGTCTTGAGAGCTTTCCTGCATGGCCACGGTGGCATATGTCCAGCAGGGCCACGGTGGCGTATGTCCAGCAGGGCCACAGTGGCGTATGTCCAGCAGGGCCACTGTGGCGTATGTCCTGCATGGCCACTGTGGCGTATGCGTAACATTTCTCGTATGGTAGAGGAGGCAGTCTTGAGAGCTGTCCTGCATGGCAACGGCGTATGTCTAGCATGGCCATTGTGGCGTATGTCCAGCAGGGCCACAGAGGCGTATGTCCTGCAGGGCCACTGTGGCGTATGTCCAGCATGGCCACTGTGGCGTATGTCCAGCAGGGCCACTGTGGCGTATGCGTTACATTTTTCGTATGGTAGAGGAGGCAGTCTTGAGAGCTTTCCTGCATGGCCACGGTGGCATATGTCCAGCAGGGCCACGGTGGCGTATGTCCAGCAGGGCCACAGTGGCGTATGTCCAGCAGGGCCACTGTGGCGTATGTCCTGCATGGCCACTGTGGCGTATGCGTAACATTTTTCGTATGGTAGAGGAGGCAGTCTTGAGAGTTGTCCTGCATGGCAACTGTGGCGTATGTCCAGCAGCGCCACTGCGGCGTATGCCCAGCAGGGCCACAGTGGCGTATGTCCTGCAGGGCCACTGTGGCGTATGTCCTGCATGGCCACAGTGGCGAATGTCCAGCAGGGCCACAGTGGCGTATGTCCAGCATGGCCACAGTGGCGTACGTCCTGCATGGCCACTGTGGCGTATGTCCAGCAGGGCCACTGTGGCGTATGTCCAGTAGGGCCACAGTGGCGTATGTCCAGCAGGGCCACAGTGGCGTATGTCCTGCATGGCCACTGTGGCGTATGTCCAGCAGGGCCACAGTGGCGTATGTCCAGCATGGCCACAGTGGCGTACGTCCTGCATGGCCACTGTGGCGTATGTCCAGCAGGGCCACTGTGGCGTATGTCCAGCAGGGCCACAGTGGCGAATGTCCTGCAGGGCCACAGTGGCGTATGTCCTGCATGGCCACTGTGGCGTATGTCCAGCAGGGCCACAGTGGCGTATGTCCAGCATGGCCACAGTGGCGTACGTCCTGCATGGCCACTGTGGCGTATGTCCAGCAGGGCCACTGTGGCGTATGTCCAGTAGGGCCACAGTGGCGTATGTCCAGCAGGCCCACAGTGACGTATGTCCTACATTACCACTGTGGCGTATGTCCAGCAGGGCCACTGTGGCGTGTGTCCAGCATGGCCACTGTGGCGTATGTCCAGCAGGGCCACTGTGGCGTATGTCCAGCAGGGCCACAGTGGCGTATGTCCAGCAGGGCCACTGTGGCGTATGTCCTGCATGGCCACTGTGGCGTATGCGTAACATTTTTCGTATGGTAGAGGAGGCAGTCTTGAGAGCTGTCCTGCATGGCCACGGTGGCATATGTCCAGCATGGCCACTGTGGCGTATGTCCAGCAGGGCCACAGTTGCGTATGTCCAGCAGGGCCACAGTGGCGTATGTCCTGCATGGCCACTGTGGCGTATGTCCAGCAGGGCCACTGTGGCGTGTGTCCAGCATGGCCACTGTGACGTATGTCCAGCAGGGCCACTGTGGCGTATGTCCAGCAGGGCCACAGTAGCGTATGTCCAGCAGGGCCACAGTGGCGTATGTCCCGCATGGCCACTGTGGCGTATGTCCAGCAGGGCCACAGTAGCGTATGTCCAGCAGGGCCACAGTGGCGTATGTCCCGCATGGCCACTGTGGCGTATGTCCAGCAGGGCCACTATGGCGTATGTCCTGCATGGCCACTGTGGCGTATGCGTAACATTTCTCGTATGGTAGAGGAGGCAGTCTTGAGAGCTGTCCTGCATGGCCACGGCGTATGTCTAGCATGGCCACTGTGGCGTATGTCCAGCAGGGCCACAGTGCCGTATGTCCTGCATATCCACTGTGGCGTATGCGTAACATTTCTCGTATGGTAGAGGAGGCAGTCTTGAGAGCTGTCCTGCATGGCAACTGTGGCGTATGTCCAGAATGGCCACTGTGGCGTATGTCCAGCAGGGCCACAGTGGCGTATGTCCAGCAGCGCCACTTCGGCGTATGTCCAGCAGGGCCACAGTGGCGTATGTCCTGCAGGGCCACAGTGTGGTATGTCCTGCATGGCCACTGTGGCGTATGCGTAACATTTTTCGTATGGTAGAGGAGGCAGTCTTGAGAGCTGTCCTGCATGGCCACGGTGGCATATGTCCAGCATGGCCACTGTGGCGTATGTCCAGCAGGGCCACAGTTGCGTATGTCCAGCAGGGCCACAGTGGCGTATGTCCTGCATGGCCACTGTGGCGTATGTCCAGCAGGGCCACTGTGGCGTGTGTCCAGCATGGCCACTGTGACGTATGTCCAGCAGGGCCACAGTGGCGTATGTCCAGCAGGGCCACAGTGGCGTATGTCTAGCAGGGCCACTGTGGCGTATGTCCTGCATGGCCATTGAGGCGTATGCGTAACATTTCTCGTATGGTAGAGGAGGCAGTCTTGAGAGCTGTCCTGCATGGCCACGGCGTATGTCTAGCATGGCCACTGTGGCGTATGTCCAGCAGGGCCACAGTGCCGTATGTCCTGCATGGCCACTGTGGCGTATGCGTAACATTTTTCGTATGGTAGAGGAGGCAGTCTTGAGAGCTGTCCTGCACGGTTGCATATGTCCAGCAGGGCCACAGTGGCGTATGTCCAGCAGGGCCACAGTGGCGAATGTCCTGCAGCGCCACTACGGCGTATGTCCAGCATGGCCACTGTGTCGTATGCGTAACATTTTTCGTATGGTAGAGGAGGCAGTCTTGAGAGCTGTCCTGCATGGCCACGGTGGCATATGTCCAGCAGGGCCACAGTGGCGTATGTCCTGCATGGCCACTGTGGCGTATGTCCAGCAGGGCCACAGTGGCATATGTCCAGCAGGGCCACAGTGGCGTATGTCCAGCAGGGCCACAGTGGCGAATGTCCTGCAGCGCCACTACGGCGTATGTCCAGCATGGCCACTGTGTCGTATGCGTAACATTTTTCGTATGGTAGAGGAGGCAGTCTTGAGAGCTGTCCTGCATGGCCACGGTGGCATATGTCCAGCAGGGCCACAGTGGCGTATGTCCTGCATGGCCACTGTGGCGTATGTCCAGCAGGGCCACAGTGGCGTATGTCGAGCAGGGCCACAGTGGCGTATGTCCTGCAGGGCCACTGTGGCGTATGTCCTGCATGGCTACTGTGCCGTATGCGTAACATTTTTCGTATGGTAGAGGAGGCAGTCTTGAGAGCTGTCCTGCACGGTGGCATATGTCCAGCAGGGCCACTGTGGCGTATGTCCAGCAGGGCCACAGTGGCGAATGTCTTGCAGCGCCACTGCGGCGTATGTCCAGCATGGCCACTGTGTCGTATGTCTAACATTTTTCGTATGGTAGAGGAGGCAGTCTTGAGAGCTGTCCTGCATGGCCACGGTGGCATATGTCCAGCAGGGCCACTGTTGCGTATGTCCAGCAGGGCCACTGTGGCGTATGTCCTGCAGGGCCACTGTGGCGTATGTCCAGCAGGGCCACTGTGGCGTATGTCCAGCATGGCCACTGTGGCGTATGTCCTGCATGGCCACTGTGGCGTATATCCAGCAGGGCAACTGTGGCGTATGCGTTACATTTTTCGTATGGTAGAGGAGGCAGTCTTGAGAGCTGTCCTGCATGGCCACGGTGGCATATGTCCAGCAGGGCCACTGTTGCGTATGTCCAGCAGGGCCACTGTGGCGTATGTCCTGCAGGGCCACTGTGGCGTATGTCCAGCAGGGCCACTGTGGCGTATGTCCAGCATGGCCACTGTGGCGTATGTCCAGCAGGGCCACAGTGGCGTATGTCCAGCATGGCCACTGTGGCGTATGTCCAGCAGGGCCACAGTGGCGTATGTCCTGCAGGGCCACAGAGGCGTATGTCCTGCAGGGCCACTGTGGCGTATGTCCAGCATGGCCCCTGTGGCGTATGTCGAGCAGGGCCACAGTGCCGTATGTCCTGCAGGGCCACTGTGGCGTATGTCCTGCATGGCTACTGTGCCGTATGCGTAACATTTTTCGTATGGTAGAGGAGGCAGTCTTGAGAGCTGTCCTGCACGGTGGCATATGTCCAGCAGGGCCACAGTGGCGTATGTCCAGCAGGGCCACAGTGGCGTATGTCCTGCAGGGCCACAGAGGCGTATGTCCTGCAGGGCAACTGTGGCGTATGCGTTACATTTTTCGTATGGTAGAGGAGGCAGTCTTGAGAGCTGTCCTGCATGGCCAAGGTGGCATATGTCCAGCAGGGCCACAGTGGCATATGTCCAGCAGGGCCACAGTGGCGTATGACCAGCAGGGCTACAGTGGCGTATGTCCTGCATGGCCACTGTGGCGTATATCCAGCAGGGCAACTGTGGCGTATGCGTTACATTTTTCGTATGGTAGAGGAGGCAGTCTTGAGAGCTGTCCTGCATGGCCACGGTGGCATATGTCCAGCAGGGCCACTGTTGCGTATGTCCAGCAGGGCCACTGTGGCGTATGTCCTGCAGGGCCACTGTGGCGTATGTCCAGCAGGGCCACTGTGGCGTATGTCCAGCATGGCCACTGTGGCGTATGTCCAGCAGGGCCACAGTGGCGTATGTCCTGCAGCGCCACTGCGGCGTATGTCCAGCATGGCCACTGTGGCGTATGTCCACCATGGCCACTGTGGCGTATGTCCAGCAGGGCCACTGTGGCGTATGTCCAGCAGGGCCACAGTGGCGTATGTCCTGCATGGCCACTGTGGCGTATGACCAGCAGGGCCGCAGTGGCGTATGTCCTGCATGGCCACTGTGGCGTATGTCCAGCAGGGCCACAGTGGCGTATGTCCTGCAGGGCCACAGAGGCGTATGTCCTGCAGGGCCACTGTGGCGTATGTCCAGCATGGCCCCGGTGGCGTATGTCGAGCAGGGCCACAGTGGCGTATGTCCTGCAGGGCCACTGTGGCGTATGTCCTGCATGGCTACTGTGCCGTATGCGTAACATTTTTCGTATGGTAGAGGAGGCAGTCTTGAGAGCTGTCCTGCACGGTGGCATATGTCCAGCAGGGCCACAGTGGCGTATGTCCAGCAGGGCCACAGTGGCGAATGTCTTGCAGCGCCACTGCGGCGTATGTCCAGCATGGCCACTGTGTCGTATGTCTAACATTTTTCGTATGGTAGAGGAGGCAGTCTTGAGAGTTATCCTGCATGGCAACTGTGGCGTATGGCCAGCATGGCCACTGTGGCGTATGTCCTGCATGGCCACTGTGGCGTATATCCAGCAGGGCAACTGTGGCGTATGCGTTACATTTTTCGTATGGTAGAGGAGGCAGTCTTGAGAGCTGTCCTGCATGGCCAAGGTGGCATATGTCCAGCAGGGCCACAGTGGCGTATGTCCAGCAGGGCCACAGTGGCGTATGACCAGCAGGGCTACAGTGGCGTATGTCCTGCATGGCCACTGTGGCGTATATCCAGCAGGGCAACTGTGCCGTATGCGTAACATTTTTCGTATGGTAGAGGAGGCAGTCTTGAGAGCTGTCCTGCACGGTGGCATATGTCCAGCAGGGCCACAGTGGCGTATGTCCAGCAGGGCCACAGTGGCGAATGTCTTGCAGCGCCACTGCGGCGTATGTCCAGCATGGCCACTGTGTCGTATGTCTAACATTTTTCGTATGGTAGAGGAGGCAGTCTTGAGAGTTATCCTGCATGGCAACTGTGGCGTATGGCCAGCATGGCCACTGTGGCGTATGTCCTGCATGGCCACTGTGGCGTATATCCAGCAGGGCAACTGTGGCGTATGCGTTACATTTTTCGTATGGTAGAGGAGGCAGTCTTGAGAGCTGTCCTGCATGGCCAAGGTGGCATATGTCCAGCAGGGCCACAGTGGCGTATGTCCAGCAGGGCCACAGTGGCGTATGACCAGCAGGGCTACAGTGGCGTATGTCCTGCATGGCCACTGTGGCGTATATCCAGCAGGGCAACTGTGGCGTATGCGTTACATTTTTCGTATGGTAGAGGAGGCAGTCTTGAGAGCTGTCCTGCATGGCCACGGTGGCATATGTCCAGCAGGGCCACTGTTGCGTATGTCCAGCAGGGCCACTGTGGCGTATGTCCTGCAGGGCCACTGTGGCGTATGTCCAGCAGGGCCACTGTGGCGTATGTCCAGCAAGGCCACTGTGGCGTATGTCCAGCAGGGCCACAGTGGCGTATGTCCTGCATGGCCACTGTGGCGTATGACCAGCAGGGCCGCAGTGGCGTATGTCCTGCATGGCCACTGTGGCGTATGCGTAACATTTTTCGTATGGTAGAGGAGGCAGTCTTGAGAGTTATCCTTCATGGCAACTGTGGCGTATGTCCAGCATGGCCACTGTGGCGTATGTCCTGCAGCGCCACTGCGGCGTATGTCCAGCATGGCCACTGTGGCGTATGTCCACCATGGCCACTGTGGCGTATGTCCAGCAGGGCCACTGTGGCGTATGTCCAGCAGGGCCACAGTGGCGTATGTCCTGCATGGCCACTGTGGCGTATGACCAGCAGGGCCGCAGTGGCGTATGTCCTGCATGGCCACTGTGGCGTATGTCCAGCAGGGCCACAGTGGCGTATGTCCTGCAGGGCCACAGAGGCGTATGTCCTGCAGGGCCACTGTGGCGTATGTCCAGCATGGCCCCGGTGGCGTATGTCGAGCAGGGCCACAGTGGCGTATGTCCTGCAGGGCCACTGTGGCGTATGTCCTGCATGGCTACTGTGCCGTATGCGTAACATTTTTCGTATGGTAGAGGAGACAGTCTTGAGAGCTGTCCTGCACGGTGGCATATGTCCAGCAGGGCCACAGTGGCGAATGTCTTGCAGCGCCACTGCGGCGTATGTCCAGCATGGCCACTGTGTCGTATGTCTAACATTTTTCGTATGGTAGAGGAGGCAGTCTTGAGAGTTATCCTGCATGGCAACTGTGGCGTATGGCCAGCATGGCCACTGTGGCGTATGTCCTGCATGGCCACTGTGGCGTATATCCAGCAGGGCCACTGTGGCGTATGTCCACCATGGCCACTGTGGCGTATGTCCTGCAGCGCCACTGCGGCGTATGTCCAGCATGGCCACTGTGGCGTATGTCCTGCAGCGCCACTGTGGCGTATGTCCTGCATGGCCACTGTGGCGTATATCCAGCAGGGCAACTGTGGCGTATGCGTTACATTTTTCGTATGGTAGAGGAGGCAGTCTTGAGAGCTGTCCTGCATGGCCACGGTGGCATATGTCCAGCAGGGCCACTGTTGCGTATGTCCAGCAGGGCCACTGTGGCGTATGTCCTGCAGGGCCACTGTGGCGTATGTCCAGCAGGGCCACTGTGGCGTATGTCCAGCATGGCCACTGTGGCGTATGTCCAGCAGGGCCACAGTGGCGTATGTCCAGCATGGCCACTGTGGCGTATGTCCAGCAGGGCCACAGTGGCGTATGTCCTGCAGGGCCACAGAGGCGTATGTCCTGCAGGGCCACTGTGGCGTATGTCCAACATGGCCCCTGTGGCGTATGTCGAGCAGGGCCACAGTGGCGTATGTCCTGCAGGGCCACTGTGGCGTATGTCCTGCATGGCTACTGTGCCGTATGCGTAACATTTTTCGTATGGTAGAGGAGGCAGTCTTGAGAGCTGTCCTGCACGGTGGCATATGTCCAGCAGGGCCACAGTGGCGTATGTCCAGCAGGGCCACAGTGGCGAATGTCTTGCAGCGCCACTGCGGCGTATGTCCAGCATGGCCACTGTGTCGTATGTCTAACATTTTTCGTATGGTAGAGGAGGCAGTCTTGAGAGCTGTCCTGCACGGTGGCATATGTCCAGCAGGGCCACAGTGGCGTATGTCCAGCAGGGCCACAGTGGCGAATGTCTTGCAGCGCCACTGCGGCGTATGTCCAGCATGGCCACTGTGGCGTATGTCCTGCATGGCCACTGTGGCGTATATCCAGCAGGGCAACTGTGGCGTATGCGTTACATTTTTCGTATGGTAGAGGAGGCAGTCTTGAGAGCTGTCCTGCATGGCCAAGGTGGCATATGTCCAGCAGGGCCACAGTGGCATATGTCCAGCAGGGCCACAGTGGCGTATGACCAGCAGGGCTACAGTTGCGTATGTCCTGCATGGCCACTGTGGCGTATATCCAGCAGGGCAACTGTGGCGTATGCGTTACATTTTTCGTATGGTAGAGGAGGCAGTCTTGAGAGCTGTCCTGCATGGCCACGGTGGCATATGTCCAGCAGGGCCACTGTTGCGTATGTCCAGCAGGGCCACTGTGGCGTATGTCCTGCAGGGCCACTGTGGCGTATGTCCAGCAGGGCCACTGTGGCGTATGTCCAGCATGGCCACTGTGGCGTATGTCCAGCAGGGCCACTGTGGCGTATGTCCTGCATGGCCACTGTGGCGTATGACCAGCAGGGCCACAGTGGCGTATGTCCTGCATGGCCACTGTGGCGTATGTCCAGCATGGCCACTGTGGCGTATGTCCAGCAGGGCCACTGTGGCGTATGTCCAGCAGGGCCACAGTGGCGTATGTCCTGCATGGCCACTGTGGCGTATGTCCAGCAGGGCCACAGTGGCGTATGTCCTGCAGCGCCACTGTGGCGTATGTCCAGCAGGGCCACTGTGACGTATGTCCTGCATGGCCACTGTGGCGTATGCGTAACATTTTTCGTATGGTAGAGGAGGCAGTCTTGAGAGTTGTCCTGCATGGCAACTGTGGCGTATGTCCAGCATGGCCACTGTGGCGTATGTCCAGCAGGGCCACCGTGGCGTATGTCCAGCATGGCCACTGTGGCGTATTTCCAGCAGGGCCACTGTGGCGTATGTCCAGCAGGGCCACAGTGGCGCATGTCCTGCAGCGCCACTGTGGCGTATGTCCAGCAGGGCCACTGTGACGTATGTCCAGCATGGCCACTGTGGCGTATGTCCAGCAGAGCCACTGTGGCGCATGTCCAGCATGGCCACAGTGGCGTATGTCCAGCAGGGCCACTGTGGCGTATGTCCCGCAGGGCCACAGTGGCGTATGTCCAGCATGGCCACTGTGGCGTATGTCCAGCAGGGCCACAGTGGCGTATGTCCAGCATGGCCACTGTGGCGTATGTCCTGCATGGCCACTTTGGCGTATGTCCAGCAGGGCCACAGTGGCGTATGTCCAGCATGGCCACTGTGGCGTATGTCCAGCATGGCCACTGTGGCGTATGTCCAGCATGGCCACTGTGGCGTATGTCCAGCAGGGCCACAGTGGCGTATGTCCAGCATGGCCACTGTGGCGTATGTTCAGCATGGCCACTGTGGCGTATGTCCAGCATGGCCACTGTGGCGTATGTCCTGCATGGCCACTGTGGCGCATGTCCTGCAGCGCCACTGCGGCGTATGTCCAGCAGGGCCACAGTGGCGTATGTCCAGCATGGCCACTGTTGGACATACGTGGCGTATGACCAGCATGGCCACTGTGGCGTATGTCCAGCATGGCCACTGTGGCGTATGTCCAGCAGGGCCACAGTGGCGTATGTCCAGCATGGCCACTGTAGCGTATGTCCAGCATGGCCACTGTGGCGTATGTCCAGCAGGGCCACTGTGGCGTATGTCCAGCATGGCCACTGTGGCGTATGTCCTGCATGGCCACTGTGGCGTATGTCCAGCAGGGCCACAGTGGCGTATGTCCAGCATGGCCACTGTGGCGTATGTTCAGCATGGCCACTGTGGCGTATGTCCAGCAGGGCCACAGTGGCGTATGTCCAGCATGGGCACTGTGGCGTATGTCCTGCATGGCCACTGTGGCGCATGTCCTGCAGCGCCACTGCGGCGTATGTCCAGCAGGGCCACAGTGGCGTATGTCCAGCATGGCCACTGTTGGACATACGTGGCGTATGACCAGCATGGCCACTGTGGCGTATGTCCAGCATGGCCACTGTGGCGTATGTCCAGCAGGACCACTGTGGCGTATACCCTGCAGGGCCACTGTGGCGTATGTCCTGCATGGCCACGGTGGCGTATGCGTAACATTTTTCGTATGGGAGAGGAGGCAGTCTTGAGAGTAGACCTGCATGGCAACTGTGGCGTACGTCCAGCATGGCCACTGTGGCGTATGTCCAGCATGGCCACTATGGCGTATGTCCAGCAGGGCCACAGTGGCGTATGTCCAGCAGGGCCACAGTGGCGTATGTCCTGCATGGCACTGTGGCGTATGTCCAGCAGGGTCACTGTGGCGTATGTCCAGCGTATGTCCTGCAGGGCCACTGTGGCGTATGTCCAGCAGGGCCACAGTGGCGTATGTCCAGCATGGCCACAGTGGCGTATGTCCAGCAGGGCCACTGTGGCGTATGTCCAGCAGGGCCACAGTGGCGTATGCCCTGCAGGGCCACTGTGGCGTATGTCCAGCATGGCCACTGTGGCGTATGTCCAGCGTGCCCACAGTGGCGTATGTCCAGCAGGGCCACTGTGGCGTATGTCCAGCATGGCCACTGTGGCGTATGTCCAGCAGGGCCACAGTGGCGTATGTCCAGCATGGCCACTGTGGCGTATGTCCAGCGTATGTCCTGCAGGGCCACTGTGGCGTATGTCCAGCAGGGCCACTGTGGCGTATGTCCAGCATGGCCACTGTGGCGTATGTCCAGCGTATGTCCTGCAGGGCCACTGTGGCGTATGTCCAGCAGGGCCACTGTGGCGTATGTCCTGCATGGCAACTGTGGCGTATGTCCAGCATGGCCGCTGTAGCGTATGTCCAGCAGGGCCACTGTGGCGTATGTCCTGCAGGGCCACTGTGGCGTATGTCCAGCAGGGCCACTGTGGCGTATGTCCAGCAGGGCCACAGTGGCGTATGCCCTGCAGGGCCACAGTGGCATATGTCCAGCAGGGCCACTGTGGCGTATGTCCAGCATGGCCACTGTGGCGTATGTCCAGCATGGCCACTATGGCGTATGTTTAGCAGGGCCACAGTGGCGTATGCCCTGCAGGGCCACAGTGGCGTATGTCCAGCATGGCCACAGTGGCGTATGTCCTGCATGCCACTGTTGCTTATGTCCAGCAGGGCCACTGTGGCGTATGTCCAGCATGGCCACCGTGGCGTATGTCCAGCAGGGCCACAGTGGCGTATGTCCAGCAGGGCCACAGTGGCGTATGTCCAGCAGTTCCACTGTGGCGTATGTCCAGCATGGCCACTGTGGCGTATGTCCAGCAGGGCAACTGTGGCGTATGTCCAGCATGGCCACTATGGCGTATGTCTAGCAGGGCCACAGTGGCGTATGCCCTGCAGGGCCACAGTGGCGTATGTCCAGCATGGCCACTGTGGCGTATGTCCAGCGTGCCCACAGTGGCGTATGCCCAGCAGGGCCACTGTGGCGTATGTCCAGCGTGCCCACAGTGGCGTATGCCCAGCAGGGCCACTGTGGCGTATGTCCAGCAGGGCCACTGTTGCTTATGTCTAGCAGGGCCACAGTGGCGTATGTCCAGCATGGCCACTGTGGCGTATGTCCAGCGTGCCCACAGTGGCGTATGCCCAGCAGGGCCACTGTGGCGTATGTCCAGCAGGGCCACTGTTGCTTATGTCCAGCAGGGCCACTGTGGCGTATGTCCAGCATGACCACCGTGGCGTATGTCCAGCAGGGCCACAGTGGCGTATGTCCAGCAGGGCCACAGTGGCGTATGTCGAGCAGGGCCACTGTGGCGTATGTCCAGCATGGCCTCTGTGGCGTATGTCCAGCAGGGCCACTGTGGCGAATGTCCAGCATGGCCACTGTTGCTTATGTCCAGCAGGGCCACTGTGGCGTATGTCCAGCATGGCCACCGTGGCGTATGTCCAGCAGGGCCACAGTGGCGTATGTCCAGCAGGGCCACAGTGGCGTATGTCCAGCAGCGCCACTGCGGCGTATGTCCAGCAGGGCCACAGTGGCGGTATGTCCAGCATGGCCACAGTGGCGGTATGTCCAGCATGGCCACGGTAGCGTATGCGTAACATTTTTCGTATGGGAGAGGAGGCAGTCTTGAGAGTTGTCCTGCATGGCAACTGTGGCGTACGTCCAGCATGGCCACTGTGGCGTATGTCCAGCAGGGCCACAGTGGCGTATGTCTAGCACGGCCACTGTGGCGTATGTCCAGGAGGGCCACTGTGCCGTATGTCCTGCATGGCCACGGTGGCGTATGCGTAACATTTTTCGTATGGTAGAGGAGGCAGTCTTAAGAGCTGTCCTGCATGGCCACAGTGGCGTATGTCCCGCAGGGCCACTGTGGCGTATGTCCAGCAGGGCCACAGTGGCGTATGTCCTACAGGGGCACTGTGGCGTATGTCCAGCAGGGCCACTGTGGCGTATGTCTAGCAGGGCCACTGTGGCGTATGTCCAGCATGGCCACCGTGGCGTATGTCCAGCAGGGCCACAGTGGCGTATGTCCAGCAGGGCCACAGTGGCGTATGTCCAGCAGCGCCACTGCGGCGTATGTCCAGCAGGGCCACAGTGGCGGTATGTCCAGCATGGCCACAGTGGCGGTATGTCCAGCATGGCCACGGTAGCGTATGCGTAACATTTTTCGTATGGGAGAGGAGGCAGTCTTGAGAGTTGTCCTGCATGGCAACTGTGGCGTACGTCCAGCATGGCCACTGTGGCGTATGTCCAGCAGGGCCACAGTGGCGTATGTCTAGCACGGCCACTGTTGCGTATGTCCAGGAGGGCCACTGTGCCGTATGTCCTGCATGGCCACGGTGGCGTATGCGTAACATTTTTCGTATGGTAGAGGAGGCAGTCTTAAGAGCTGTCCTGCATGGCCACAGTGGCGTATGTCCCGCAGGGCCACTGTGGCGTATGTCCAGCAGGGCCACAGTGGCGTATGTCCTACAGGGGCACTGTGGCGTATGTCCAGCAGGGCCACTGTGGCGTATGTCTAGCAGGGCCACTGTGGCGTATGTCCAGCATGGCCACTGTGGCGTATATCCAGCAGGGCCACAGTGGAGTATGGCCAGCAGGGCCACAGTGGCGAATGTCCAGCAGGGCCACTGTGGCGTATGTCCAGAGGAGGCAGTCTTGAGAGTTATCCTGCATGGCAACTGTGGCGTATGTCCAGCATGGCCACTGTGGCGTATGTCCTGCAGCGCCACTGCGGCGTATGTCCAGCATGGCCACTGTGGCGTATGTCCAGCAGGGCCACTGTGGCGTATGTCCAGCATGGCCACTGTGGCGTATATCCAGCAGGGCCACAGTGGCGTATGTCCAGCAGGGCCACAGTGGCGTATGTCCAGCAGGGCCACTGTGGCGTATGTCCTGCAGGGCCACTGTGGCGTATGTCCAGCATGGCCACTGTGGCGTAAGTCCAGCAGGGCGACTGTGGCGTATGTCCAGCATGGCCACTGTGGCGTATATCCAGCAGGGCCACAGTGGCGTATGTCCAGCAGGGCCACAGTGGCGTATGTCCAGCAGGGCCACTGTGGCGTATGTCCTGCAGGGCCACTGTGGCGTATGTCCTGCATGGCCACTGTGGCGTATATCCAGCAGGGCCACAGTGGCGTATGTCCAGCAGGGCCACAGTGGCGTATGTCCAGCAGGGCCACTGTGGCGTATGTCCTGCAGGGCCACAGTGGCGTATGTCCTGCAGCGCCACTGTGGCGTATGTCCAGCATGGTCTTGAGAGCTGTCCTGCAGGGCCACAGTGGCGTATGTCCTGCAGGGCCACTGTGGCGTATGTCCAGCAGGGTCACTGTGGCGTATGCCCAGCAGGGCCACTGTGGCGTATGTCCAGCAGGGCCACTGTGCCGTATGTCCTGCATGGCCACGGTGGCGTATGCGTAACATTTTTCGTATGGTAGAGGAGGCAGTCTTAAGAGCTGTCCTGCATGGCCACAGTGGCGTATGTCCCGCAGGGCCACTGTGGCGTATGTCCAGCAGGGCCACAGTGGCGTATGTCCTGCAGGGGCACTGTGGCGTATGTCCAGCAGGGCCACTGTGGCGTATGTCTAGCAGGGCCACTGTGGCGTATGTCCAGCATAGCCACTGTGGCGTATATCCAGCAGGGCCACAGTGGAGTATGGCCAGCAGGGCCACAGTGGCGAATGTCCAGCAGGGCCACTGTGGCGTATGTCCAGAGGAGGCAGTCTTGAGAGTTATCCTGCATGGCAACTGTGGCGTATGTCCAGCATGGCCACTGTGGCGTATGTCCTGCAGCGCCACTGCGGCGTATGTCCAGCATGGCCACTGTGGCGTATGTCCAGCAGGGCCACTGTGGCGTATGTCCAGCATGGCCACTGTGGCGTATGTCCAGCAGGGCCACAGTGGCGTATGTCCAGCATGGCCACTGTGGCGTATGTCCAGCATGGCCACAGTGGCGTATGTCCAGCAGGGCCACTGTGGCGTATGTCCAGCATGGCCACTATGGCGTATGTCCAGCATGGCCACTATGGCGTACGTCCAGCAGGGCCACAATGGCGTATGTCCAGCATGGCCACTATGGCGTATGTCCAGCATGGCCACTATGGCGTACGTCCAGCAGGGCCACAGTGGCGTATGCCCTTCAGGGCCACAGTGGCGTATGTCTAGCATGGCCACTGTGGCGTATGTCCAGCATGGCCACTATGGCGTACGTCCAGCAGGGCCACAATGGCGTATGTCCATTAGGGCCACAGTGGCGTATGTCTAGCATGGCCACTGTGGCGTATGTCCAGCAGGGCCACTATGGCGTACGTCCAGCAGGGCCACAGTGGCGTATGCCCTGCAGGGCCACAGTGGCGTATGTCCAGCAGGGCCACAGTGGCGTATGTCCAGCAGGGCCACAGTGGCGTATGTCCAGCAGGGCCACTGTGGCGTATGTCCAGCAGGGCCACTGTGGCGTATGTCCAGCAGGGCCACAGTGGCGTATGCCCTGCAGGGCCACTGTGGCGTATGTCCAGCAGGGCCACAGTGGCGTATGCCCTGCAGGGCCACTGTGGCGTATGTCCTGCATGGCCACGGTGGCGTATGCGTAACATTTTTCGTATGGGAGAGGAGGCAGTCTTGAGAGTTGACCTGCATGGCAACTGTGGCGTACGTCCAGCATGGCCACTGTGGCGTATGTCCAGCATGGCCACTATGGCGTATGTCCAGCAGGGCCACAGTGGCGTATGCCCTGCAGGGCCACAGTGGCGTATGTCCAGCATGGCCACTGTGGCGTATGTCCAGCGTGCCCACAGTGGCGTATGTCCAGCAGGGCCACTGTGGCGTATGTCCAGCATGGCCACTGTGGCGTATGTCCAGCAGGGCCACTGTGGCGTATGTCCTGCAGGGCCACTGTGTCGTATGTCCAGCAGGGCCACTGTGGCGTGTGTCCAGCAGGGCCACAGTGGCGTATGCCCTGCAGGGCCACTGTGGCGTATGTCCTGCATGGCCACGGTGGCGTATGCGTAACATTTTTCGTATGGGAGAGGAGGCAGTCTTGAGAGTTGACCTGCATGGCAACTGTGGCGTACGTCCAGCATGGCCACTGTGGCGTATGTCCAGCATGGCCACTATGGCGTATGCCCTGCAGGGCCACAGTGGCGTATGTCCAGCAGGGCCACTGTGGCGTATGTCCAGCATGGCCACTGTGGCGTATGTCCAGCAGGGCCACAGTGGCGTATGTCCTGCATGGCACTGTGGCGTATGTCCAGCAGGGCCACTGTTGCTTATGTCCAGCAAGGCCACTGTGGCGTATGTCCAGCATGGCCACTGTGGCGTATGTCCAGCAGGGCCACAGTGGCGTATGTCCAGCAGGGCCACTGTGGCGTATGTCCAGCATGGCCACTGTGGCGTATGTCCAGCAGGGCCACAGTGGCGTATGTCCAGCAGGGCCACTGTGGCGTATGTCCAGCATGGCCACTGTGGCGTATGTCCAGCAGGGCCACAGTGGCATATGTCCTGCATGGCACTGTGGCGTATGTCCAGCAGGGTCACTGTGGCGTATGCCCAGCTGGGCCACTGTGGCGTATGTCCAGCAGGGCTACTGTTGCTTATGTCCAGCACGGCCACTGTGGCGTATGTCCAGCATGGCCACTGTGGCGTATGTCCAGCAGGGCCACAGTGGCGTATGTCCAGCAGGGCCACAGTGGCGTATGTCCAGCAGGGCCACTGTGGCGTATGTCCAGCATGGCCACTGTGGCGTATGTCCAGCAGGGCCACTGTGGCCTATGTCCAGCATGGCCACTGTGGCGTATGTCCAGCAGGGCCACTGTGGCGTACGTCCAGCATGCCCACTGTGGCGTATGTCCAGCAGGGCCACAGTGGCGTATGTCCAGCAGCGCCACTGCGGCGTATGTCCAGCAGGGCCACAGTGGCGGTATGTCCAGCATGGCCACGGTGGCGTATGCGTAACATTTTTCGTATGGGAGAGGAGGCAGTCTTGAGAGTTGTCCTGCATGGCAACTGTGGCGTACGTCCAGCATGGCGTATGTCCAGCAGGGCCACAGTGGCGTATGTCCTGCATGGCCACGGTGGCGTATGCGTAACATTTTTCGTATGGTAGAGGAGGCAGTCTTAAGAGCTGTCCTGCATGGCCACGGTGGCATATGTCCAGCAGGGCCACAGTGGCGTATGGCCCGCAGGGCCACTGTGGCGTATGTCCAGCAGGGCCACAGTGGCGTATGTCCTGCAGGGGCACTGTGGCGTATGTCCAGCAGGGCCACTGTGGCGTATGTCCAGCAGGGCCACTGTGGCGTATGTCCAGCATGGCCACTGTGGCGTATATCCAGCAGGGCCACAGTGGCGTATGTCCAGCAGGGCCACTGTGGCGTATGTCCAGCAGGGCCACTGTGCCGTATGTCCTGCATGGCCACGGTGGCGTATGCGTAACATTTTTCGTATGGTAGAGGAGGCAGTCTTAAGAGCTGTCCTGCATGGCCACGGTGGCATATGTCCAGCAGGGCCACAGTGGCGTATCGCCCGCAGGGCCACTGTGGCGTATGTCCAGCAGGGCCACAGTGGCGTATGTCCTGCAGGGGCACTGTGGCGTATGTCCAGCAGGGCCACTGTGGCGTATGTCCAGCAGGGCCACTGTGGCGTATGTCCAGCATGGCCACTGTGGCGTATATCCAGCAGGGCCACAGTGGCGTATGTCCAGCAGGGCCACAGTGGCGTATGTCCAGCAGGGCCACTGTGGCGTATGTCCTGCATGGCCACTGTGGCGTATGCGTAACATTTTTCGTATGGTAGAGGAGGTAGTCTTGAGAGTTATCCTGCATGGCAACTGTGGCGTATGTCCAGCATGGCCACTGTGGCGTATGTCCTGCAGCGCCACTGCGGCGTATGTCCAGCATGGCCACTGTGGCGTATGTCCAGCAGGGCCATTGTGGCGTATGTCCAGCATGGCCACTGCGGCGTATATCCAGCAGGGCCACAGTGGCGTATGTCCAGCAGGGCCACTGTGGCGTATGTCCTGCAGGGCCACTGTGGCGTATGTCCAGCATGGCCACTGTGGCGTATGTCCAGCAGGGCCACTGTGGCGTATGTCCAGCATGGCCACTGTGGCGTATATCCAGCAGGGCCACTGTGGCGTATGTCCAGCAGGGCCACAGTGGCGTATGTCCAGCAGGGCCACTGTGGCGTATGTCCAGCAGGGCCACTGTGGCGTATGTCCAGCAGGGCGACTGTGGCGTATGTCCTGCAGCGCCACTGCGGCGTATGTCCAGCATGGCCACTGTGGCGTATGTCCAGCGGGGCAACTGTGGCGTATGTCCAGCATGGCCACTGTGGCGTATATCCAGCAGGGCCACAGTGGCGTATGTCCAGCAGGGCCACTGTGGCGTATGTCCAGCAGGGCCACTGTGGCGTATGTCCAGCATGGCCACTGTGGCCTATGTCCAGCAGGGCCACTGTGGCGTATGTCCAGCATGGCCACTGTGGCGTATATCCAGCAGGGCCACAGTGGCGTATGTCCAGCAGGGCCACTGTGGCGTATGTCCAGCAGGGCCACTGTGGCGTATGTCCAGCATGGCCACTGTGGCGCATATCCAGCAGGGCCACAGTGGCGTATGTCCAGCAGGGCCACTGTGGCGTATGTCCTGCAGGGCCACTGTGACGTATGTCCAGCATGGCCACTGTGGCGTATGTCCAGCAGGGCCACTGTGGCGTATGTCCAGCATGGCCACTGTGGCGTATATCCAGCAGGGCCACAGTGGCGTATGTCTAGCATGGCCACTGTGGCGTATGTCCAGCAGGGCCACTGTGGCGTATGTCCAGCATGGCCACTATGGCGTATGCCCTGCAGGGCCACTGTGGCGTATGTCCTGCATGGCCACGGTGGCGTATGTCCAGCAGGGCCACTGTGGCGTATGTCCAGCATGGCCACTATGGCGTACGTCCAGCAGGGCCACAGTGGCGTATGTCCTGCATGGCACTGTGGCGTATGCCCAGCAGGGCCACTGTGGCGTATGTCCAGCAGGGCCACTGTTGCTTATGTCCAGCAGGGCCACTGTGGCGTATGTCCAGCATGGCCACAGTGGCGTATGTCCAGCAAGGCCACAGTGGCGTATGTCCAGCAGGGCCACTGTGGCGTATGTCCAGCATGGCCACTGTGGCGTATGTCCAGCAGGGCCACAGTGGCGTATGTCCAGCATGGCCACTGCGGCGTATGTCCTGCAGGGCCACTGTGGCGTATGTCCTGCAGGGCCACTGTGGCGTATGTCCAGCATGGCCACTGTGGCGTATGTCCAGCAGGGCCACAGTGGCGTATGCCCTGCAGGGCCACTGTGGCGTATGTCCTGCATGGCCACGGTGGCGTATGCGTAACATTTTTCGTATGGGAGAGGAGGCAGTCTTGAGAGTTGACCTGCATGGCAACTGTGGCGTACGTCCAGCATGGCCACTGTGGCGTATGTCCAGCATGGCCACTATGGCGTATGTTCAGCAGGGCCACAGTGGCGTATGCCCTGCAGGGCCACAGTGGCGTATTTCCAGCATGGCCACTGTGGCGAATGTCCAGGAGGGCCACTGTGGCGTATGTCCAGCAGGGCCACTGTGGCGTATGTCCTGCAGGGCCACAGTGGCGTATGTCCTGCAGGGCCACTGTGGCGTATGTCCTGCAGGGCCACTGTGGCGTATGTCCTGCAGGGCCACAGTGGCGTATGTCCTGCAGGGCCACTGTGGCGTATGTCCAGCATGGCCACTGTGGCGTATGTCCAGCATGGCCACTGTGGCGTATGTCCAGCATGGCCACTGTGGCGTATGTCCAGCATGGCCACAGTGGCGTATGTCCTGCAGGGCCACTGTGGCGTATGTCCAGCAGGGCCACTGTGGCGTATGTCCAGCAGGGCCACTGTGGCATATGTCCAGCAGGGCCACTGTGGCGTATGTCCAGCATGGCCACTGTGGCGTATGTCCAGCATGGCCACAGTGGCTTATGTCCTGCAGGGCCACTGTGGCGTATGTCCAGCAGGGCCACTGTGGCGTATGTCCAGCATGGCCACTGTGGCGTATATCCAGCAGGCCCACTGTGGCGTATGTCCGTCAGGGCCACTGTGGCGTATGTCCAGCAGGGCCACTGTGGCGTATGTCCAGCAGGGCCACTGTGGCGTATGTCCTGCAGGGCCACAGTGGCGTATGTCCTGCAGGGCCACAGTGGCGTATGTCCTGCAGGGCCACAGTGGCGTATGTCCTGCAGCGCCACTGTGGCGTATGCGTAACATTTTTCGTATGAAAGAGGAGGTAGTCTTGAGAGTTGTCCTGCATGGCAACTGTGGCGTATGTCCTGCAGGGCCACTGTGGCGTATGTCCTGCAGGGCCACAGTGGCGTATGTCCTGCAGCGCCACTGTGGCGTATGCGTAACATTTTTCGTATGAAAGAGGAGGTAGTCTTGAGAGTTGTCCTGCATGGCAACTGTGGAGTATGTCCAGCATGACCACTGTGGCGTATGTCCTGCAGGGCCATAGTGGCGTATGTCCTGCAGGGCCACAGTGGCGTATGTCCTGCAGGGCCACTGTGGCGTATGTCCTGCAGGGCTACAGTGGCGTATGTCCTGCAGGGCCACTGTGGCGTATGTCCAGCATGGCCACTGTGGCGTATGTCCAGCATGGCCACAGTGGCGTATGTCCTGCAGGGCCACTGTGGCGTATGTCCAGCAGGGCCACTGTGGCGTATGTCCAGCATGGCCACTGTGGCGTATGTCCAGCATGGCCACAGTGGCGTATGACCTACATGGCCACTGTGGCGTATGCGTAACATTTTTCGTATGGTAGAGGAGACAGTCTTGAGAGTTATCCTGCATGGTGGTACTGTGGCGTATGTCCAGCATGGCCACTGTAGCGTATGTCCAGCAGGGCCACTGTGGCGTATGTCCAGCAGGGCCACTGTGGCGTATGTCCAGCATGGCCACTGTGGCGTATGTCCAGCATGGCCACAGTGGCGTATGTCCTACATGGCCACTGTGGCGTATGCGTAACATTTTTCGTATGGTAGAGGAGACAGTCTTGAGAGTTATCCTGCATGGCAACTGTGGCGTATGTCCTGCATGGCCACTGTGGCGTATGCGTATCATTTTTCGTTTGGTAGAGGAGGCAGTCTTGAGAGCTGTCCTGCATGGCCACCGTGGCATATGTCCAGCAGGGCCACAGTGGCGTATGTCCAGCATGGCCACTGTGGCGTATGTCCAGCAGGGCCACTGTGGCGTATGTCCAGCATGGCCACTGTGGCGTATGTCCTGCATGGCCACAGTGGCGTATGTCCAGCAGGGCCACTGTGGCGTATGTCCTGCATGGCCACTGTGGCGTATGCGTAACATTTTTCGTATGGTAGATTAGGCAGTCTTGAGAGTTATCCTGCATGCCAACTGTGGCGTATGTCCAGCAGGGCCACTGTGGCGTATGTCCAGAATGGCCACTGTGGCGTATGTCCAGCAGGGCCACTGTGGCATATGTCCAGCAGGGCCACTGTGGCGTATGTCCAGCATGGCCACTGTGGCGTATGTCCAGCATGGCCACAGTGGCTTATGTCCTGCAGGGCCACTGTGGCGTATGTCCAGCATGGCCACTGTGGCGTATCTCCAGCAGGGCCACAGTGGTGTATGTTCTGCAGGGCCACTGTGGCGTATGTCCTGCAGGGCCACAGTGGCGTATGTCCTGCAGCGCCACTGTGGCGTATGCGTAACATTTTTCGTATGATAGAGGAGGTAGTCTTGAGAGTTGTCCTGCATGGCAACTGTGGCGTATGTCCAGCATGGCCACTGTGGCGTATGTCCTGCAGGGCCACAGAGGCGTATGTCCTGCAGGGCCACAGTGGCGTATGTCATGCAGGGCCACTGTGGCGTATGTCCTGCAGGGCCACAGTGGCGTATGTCCTGCAGCGCCACTGTGGCATATGCGTAACATTTTTCGTATGATAGAGGAGGTAGTCTTGAGAGTTGTCCTGCATGGTAACTGTGGCGTATGTCCAGCATGGCCACTGTGGCGTATGTCCAGCAGGGCCACTGTAGCGTATGTCCAGCATGGAGACTGTGGCGTATGTCCTGCATGGCCACTGTGGCGTATGCGTAACATTTTTCGTATGGTAGATTAGGCAGTCTTGAGATTTATCCTGCATGCCAACTGTGGCGTATGTCCAGCAGGGCCACTGTGGCGTATGTCCAGAATGGCCACTGCGGCGTATGTCCTGCAGGGCCACTGTGGCGTATGTCCAGCAGGGCCACAGTGGCGTATGTCCAGCAGGGCCACTGTGGCGTATGCGTAACATTTTTCGTATGGTAGAGGAGGCAGTCTTGAAAGTTGTCCTGCATGGCAACTGTGGCGTATGTCCAGCATGGCCACTGTGGCGTATGTCCAGCAGGGCCACTGTGGCGCATGTCCAGCATGGCCACTGTGGCGTATGTCCAGCATGGCCACTGCGGCGTATGTCCTGCAGGGCCACTGTGGCGTATGTCCAGCAGGGCCACAGTGGCGTATGTCCTGCAGGGCCACTGTGGCGTATGCGTAACATTTTTCGTATGATAGAGGAGGCAGTCTTGAGAGTTGTCCTGCATGGCAACTGCGACGTATGTCCTGCATGGCCACAGTGGCGTATGTCATTCATGGCCAAGGTGGCGCATGTCCAGCATGGCCACAGTGGCGTATGTCCTGCATGGCCATGGTGGCGTATGTCCCGCAGGGCCACAGTGGCGTATGTCCAGCAGGGCCACAGTGGCGTATGCCCAGCAGGGCCACTGTGGCGTATGTCCAGCAGGGCCACTGTGGCGTATGTCCAGTAGGGCCACTGTGGCGTATGTCCTGCATGGCCACTGTGGCGTATGTCCTGCATGGCCACAGTGGCGTATGTCCTTCATGGTCACGGTGGCGCATGTCCAGCATGGCCACTGTGGCGTATGTCCAGCATGGCCACAGTGGCGTATGTCCTGCATGGCCACTGTGGCGTATGCGTAACATTTTTCGTATGGTAGAGGAGGCAGTCTTGAGAGCTGTCCTGCATGGCAACTGTGACGTATGTCCTGCATGGCCACAGTGGCGTATGTCCTTCATGGCCACGGTGGCGCATGTCCAGCAGGGCCACAGTGGCGTATGTCCTGCATGGCAACTGTGACGTATGTCCAGCAGGGCCACTGTGGCGTATGTCCAGCAGGGCCACTGTGGCGTATGTCCAGCAGGGCCACCGTGGCGTATGTCCTGCATGGCCACAGTGGCGTATGTCCTGCATGGCCACTGTGGCGTATGTCCAGCAGGGCCATAGTGGCGTATGTCCAGCATGGCCACTGTGGCGTATGTCCAGCATGGCCACTGTGGCGTATGTCCTGCATGGCCACTGTGGCGTATGCGTAACATTTTTCGTATGGTAGAGGAGGCAGTCTTGAGAGTTGTCCTGCAAGGCAACTGTGACGTATGTCCTGCATGGCCACAGTGGCGTATGTCCGTCATGGCCACGGTGGCGCTTGTCCTGCATGGCCACAGTGGCGTATGTCCTGCAGCGCCACTGTGGCGTATGTCCAGCAGGGCCAAAGTGGCGTATGTCCTGCATGGCCACAGTGGCGTATGTCCTGCAGCGCCACTGTGGCGTATGTCCAGCAGGGCCAAAGTGGCGTATGTCCTGCATGGCCACAGTGGCGAATGTCCTGCATGGCCATGGTGGCGTATGTCCAGCAGGGCCACAGTGGCGTATGTCCAGCAGGGCCACAGTGGCGTATGTCCAGCAGGGCCACAGTGGCGTATGTCCTGCATGGCCACAGTGGCGTATGTCCGTCATGGCCACGGTGGCGCATGTCCAGCAGGGCCACTGTGGCGTATGTCCAGCAGTGCCACTGTGGCGTATGTCCTGCATGGCCACAGTGGCGTATGTCCTGCAGCGCCACTGTGGCGTATGTCCAGCAGGGCCAAAGTGGCGTATGTCCTGCATGGCCACAGTGGCGTATGTCCTGCAGTGCCACTGTGGCGTATGTCCAGCAGGGCCAAAGTGGCGTATGTCCTGCATGGCCACAGTGGCGAATGTCCTGCATGGCCATGGTGGCGTATGTCCAGCAGGGCCACAGTGGCGTATGTCCAGCAGGGCCACAGTGGCGTATGTCCAGCAGGGCCACAGTGGCGTATGTCCTGCATGGCCACAGTGGCGTATGTCCGTCATGGCCACGGTGGCGCATGTCCAGCAGGGGCACTGTGGCGTATGTCCAGCAGGGCCACTGTGGCGTATGTCCTGCAGGGCCACTGTGGCGTATGTCCTACATGGCCACAGTGGCGTATGTCCTGCATGGCAACTGTGGCGTATGTCCAGCAGGGCCACAGTGGCGTATGTCCTGCATGGCCACGGTGGCGTATGCGTAACATTTTTCGTATGGTAGAGGAGGCAGTCTTGAGAGTTGTCCTGCATGGAAACTGTGACGTATTTCCAGCAGGGCCACAGTGGCGTGTGTCCAGCAGGGCCACAGTGGCGTATGTCCTGCATGGCCACTGTGGCGTATGTCCTGCATGGCAACTGTGGCGTATGCGTAACATTTTTCGTATGGTAGAGGAGGCAGTCTTGAGAGTTGTCCTGCACGGAAACTGTGACGTATTTCCAGCAGGGCCACAGTGGCGTATGTCCAGCATGGCCACTGTGGCGTATGTCCAGCAGGGCCACAGTGGCGTATGTCTTGCATGGCCGCTGTGGCGTATGTCCAGCAGGGCCACAGTGGCGTATGTCCTGCATGGCAACTGTGACGTATGTCCAGCAGGGCCACTGTGGCGTATGTCCAGCATGGCCACTGTGGCGTATGCGTTACATTTTTCGTATGGTAGAGGAGGCAGTCTTGAGAGCTCTCCTGCATGGCCACGGTGGCATATGTCCAGCAGGGCCACTGTGGCGTATGTCCAGCATGGCCACTGTGGCGTATGTCCAGCAGGGCCACTGTGGCGTATGTCCAGCATGGCCACGGTAGCGTATGTCCTACAGGGCCACAGTGGCGTATGTCCTGCATGGCCACAGTGGCGTATGACCAGCAGGGCCACTGTGGCGTATGCGTATCATATTTCGTATGGTAGAGGAGGCAGTCTTGAGAGTTGTCCTGCATGGCAACTGTGACGAATGTCCAGCATGGCAACTGTGGCGTATGTCCAGCAGGGCCACTGTGGCGTATGTCCAGCATGGCCACTGTGGCGTATGTCCAGCAGGGCCACAGTGGCGTATGTCCTGCATGGCCACGGTGGCGTATGCGTAACATTTTTCGTATGGTAGAGGAGGCAGTCTTGAGAGTTGTCCTGCATGGAAACTGTGACGTATTTCCAGCAGGGCCACAGTGGCGTGTGTCCAGCAGGGCCACAGTGGCGTATGTCCTGCATGGCCACTGTGGCGTATGTCCTGCATGGCAACTGTGGCGTATGCGTAACATTTTTCGTATGGTAGAGGAGGCAGTCTTGAGAGTTGTCCTGCACGGAAACTGTGACGTATTTCCAGCAGGGCCACAGTGGCGTATGTCCAGCATGGCCACTGTGGCGTATGTCCAGCAGGGCCACAGTGGCGTATGTCTTGCATGGCCGCTGTGGCGTATGTCCAGCAGGGCCACAGTGGCGTATGTCCTGCATGGCAACTGTGACGTATGTCCAGCAGGGCCACTGTGGCGTATGTCCAGCATGGCCACTGTGGCGTATGCGTTACATTTTTCGTATGGTAGAGGAGGCAGTCTTGAGAGCTGTCCTGCATGGCCACGGTGGCATATGTCCAGCAGGGCCACTGTGGCGTATGTCCAGCATGGCCACTGTGGCGTATGTCCAGCAGGGCCACTGTGGCGTATGTCCAGCATGGCCACGGTAGCGTATGTCCTACAGGGCCACAGTGGCGTATGTCCTGCATGGCCACAGTGGCGTATGACCAGCAGGGCCACTGTGGCGTATGCGTATCACATTTCGTATGGTAGAGGAGGCAGTCTTGAGAGTTGTCCTGCATGGCAACTGTGACGAATGTCCAGCATGGCAACTGTGGCGTATGTCCAGCAGGGCCACTGTGGCGTATGTCCAGCATGGCCACTGTGGCGTATGTCCAGCAGGGCCACAGTGGCGTATGTCCTGCATGGCAACTGTGATGTATGCGTAACATTTTTCGTATGGTGGAGGAGGCAGTCTTGAGAGTTGTCCTGCATGGCAACTGTGACGTATGTCCTGCATGGCCACAGTGGCGTATGTCCTTCATGGCCACGGTGGCGCATGTCCAGCAGGGCCACTGTGGCGTATGACCAGCAGGGCCACTGTGGCGTATGTCCTGCATGGCCACAGTGGCGTATGTCCTGTAGCGCTACTGTGGCGTATGTCCAGCAGGGCCAAAGTGGCGTATGTCCTGCATGGCCGCAGTGGCGAATGTCCTGCATGGCCATGGTGGCGTATGTCCAGCAGGGCCACAGTGGCGTAAGTCCAGCAGGGCCACAGTGGCGTATGTCCAGCAGGGCCACAGTGGCGTATGTCCAGCAGAGCCACTGTGGCGTATGTCCAGCATGGCCATTGTGGCGTATGTCCTGCATGGCCACTGTGACGTATGCGTAACATTTTTCGTATGGTAGAGGAGGCAGTCTTGAGAGTTGTCCTGCATGGCAACTGTGACGTATGTCCAGCAGGGCCACTGTGGCGTATGTCCAGCAGGGCCACTGTGGCGTATGTCCAGCATGGCCACTGTGGCGTATGTCCTGCATGGCCACTGTGGCGTATGCGTAACATTTTTCGTATGGTAGAGGAGGCAGTCTTGAGAGTTGTCCTGCATGGAAACTGTGACGTATTTCCAGCAGGGCCACTGTGGCGTATGTCCAGCAGGGCCACTGTGGCGTATTTCCAGCAGGGCCACTGTGGCGTATGTCCAGCAGGGCCACTGTGGCGTATGTCCAGCAGGGCCACTGTGGCGTATGTCCAGCATGGCCATTGTGGCGTATGTCCTGCATGGCCACTGTGACGTATGCGTAACATTTTTCGTATGGTAGAGGAGGCAGTCTTGAGAGTTGTCCTGCATGGCAACTGTGACGTATGTCCTGCATGGCCACAGTGGCGTATGTCCTTCATGGCCACGGTGGCGCATGTCCAGCAGGGCCACTGTGGCGTATGACCAGCAGGGCCACTGTGGCGTATGTCCTGCATGGCCACAGTGGCGTATGTCCAGCAGGGCCACAGTGGCGTATGTCCTGCATGGCCACTGTGGCGTATGTCCAGCAGGGCCACAGTGGCGTATGTCCTGCATGGCCACTGTGGCGTATGTCCAGTAGGGCCACTGTGGCGTATGCGTTACATTTTTCGTATGGTAGAGGAGGCAGTCTTGAGAGTTGTCCTGCATGGCAACTGTGACGTATGTCCTGCATGGCCACGGTGGCATATGTCCAGCAGGGCCACAGTGGCGTATGTCCTGCATGGCCACTGTGGGGTATGTCCTGCATGGCCACGGCGGCGTATGTCCAGCAGGGCCACAGTGGCGTATGTCTAGCAGGGCCACTGTGGCGTATGACCAGCAGGGCCACTGTGGCGTATGTCCTGCATGGCCACAGTGGCGTATGTCCTGCAGCGCCACTGTGGCGTATGTCCAGCAGGGCCAAAGTGGCGTATGTCCTGCATGACCACAGTGGCGAATGTCCTGCATGGCCATGGTGGCGTATGTCCAGCAGGGCCACAGTGGCGTAAGTCCAGCAGGGCCACAGTGGCGTATGTCCAGCAGGGCCACAGTGGCGTATGTCCTGCATGGCCACTGTGGCGTATGTCCAGCATGGCCACCGTGGCGTATGTCCAGCAGGGCCACTGTGGCGTATGTCCTACATGGCCACAGTGGCGTATGTCCTGCATGGCAACTGTGGCGTATGCGTAACATTTTTCGTATGGTAGAGGAGGCAGTCTTGAGAGCTGTCCTGCATGGCCACAGTGGCGTATGTCCAGCAGGGCTACAGTGGCGTATGTCCTGCAGGGCCACAGTGGCGTATGTCCTGCATGGCCACTGTGGCGTATGTCCAGCAGGGCCACAGTGGCGTATGTCCTGCAGGGCCACTGTGGCGTATGTCCAGCAGGGCCACAGTGGCGTATGTCCAGCAGGGCCACAGTGGCGTATGTCCTGCAGGGCCACAGTGGCGTATGTCCTGCATGGCCACTGTGGCGTATGTCCAGCAGGGCCAAAGTGGCGTATGTCCTGCAGGGCCACAGTGGCGTATGTCCAGCAGGGCCACAGTGGCGTATGTCCTGCAGGGCCACAGTGGCGTATGTCCTGCATGGCCACTGTGGCGTATGCGTAACATTTTTCGTATGGTAGAGGAGGCAGTCTTGAGAGTTGTCCTGCATGGCAACTGTGGCGTATGTCCAGCATGGCTACTGTGGCGTATGTCCAGCATGGCCACTGTGGCGTATGTCCAGCAGGGCCAAAGTGGCGTATGTCCTGCAGGGCCACAGTGGCGTATGTCCAGCAGCGCCACTGTGGCGTATGTCCAGCATGGCCACTGTGGCGTATGTCCAGCAGGGCCAAAGTGGCGTATGTCCTGCAGGGCCACAGTGGCGTATGTCCAGCAGGGCCACAGTGGCGTATGTCCTGCAGGGCCACAGTGGCGTATGTCCTGCATGGCCACTGTGGCGTATGTCCAGCAGGGCCACTGTGGCGTATGTCTAGCATGGCCACTGTGGCGTATGTCCTGCAGGGCCACAGTGGCGTATGTCTAGCATGGCCACTGTGGCGTATGTCCTGCAGCGCCACTGTGGCGTATGTCCAGCATGGCCACTGTGGCGTATGTCCAGCAGGGCCACAGTGGCGTATGTCCTGCAGGGCCACAGTGGCGTATGTCCTGCATGGCCACTGTGGCGTATGTCCAGCAGGGCCACAGTGGCGTATGTCCTGCATGGCCACTGTGGCGTATGCGTAACATTTTTCGTATGGTAGAGGAGGCAGTCTTGAGAGTTGTCCTGCATGGCAACTGTGGCGTATGTCCAGCATGGCTACTGTGGCGTATGTCCAGCAGGGCCACAGTGGCGTATGTCCTGCAGGGCCACTGTGGCGTATGTCCAGCAGGGCCACTGTGGCGTATGTCCTGCAGCGCCACTGTGGCGTATGTCCAGCATGGCCACTGTGGCGTATGTCCAGCAGGGCCAAAGTGGCGTATGTCCTGCAGGGCCACAGTGGCGTATGTCCTGCATGGCCACTGTGGCGTATGCGTAACATTTTTCGTATGGTAGAGGAGGCAGTCTTGAGAGTTGTCCTGCATGGCCACTGTGGCGTATGTCCTGCAGCGCCACTGTGGCGTATGTCCAGCAGGGCCACTGTGGCGTATGTCCAGCAGGGCCACAGTGGCGTATGTCCAGCAGGGCCACTGTGGCGTATGTCCAGCAGGGCCACTGTGGCGTATGTCCAGCAGGGCCACTGTGGCGTATGTCCAGCAGGGCCACTGTGGCGTATGTCCAGCAGGGCCACTGTGGCGTATGTCCTGCAGCGCCACTGTGGCGTATGTCCAGCAGGGCCACTGTGGCGTATGTCCAGCAGGGCCACAGTGGCGTATGTCCTACAGCGCCACTGTGGCGTATGCGTAACATTTTTCGTATGGTAGAGGAGGCATGACAACTGTGGCGTATGTCCAGCATGGCCACTGTGGCGTATGTCCAGCAGGGCCACTGTGGCGTATGTCCAGCAGGGCCACAGTGGCGTATATCCTGCATAGCAACTGTGGCGTATGTCCAGCATGGCCACTGTGGCGTATGTCCAGCAGGGCCACAGTGGCGTATGTCCTGCATGGCCACTGTGGCGTATGCGTAACATTTTTCGTATGGTAGAGGAGGCAGTCTAGAGAGTTGTCCTGCATGGCAACTGTGGCGTATGTCCAGCAGGGCCACTGCGGCGTATGTCCTGCAAGTCCACAGTGGCGTATGTCCTGCAGAGCCACTGTGGCGTATGTCCAGCAGGGCCCCTGTCGCGTATGTCCAGCATGGCCACTGTGGCGTATGTCCACCAGGGCCACAGTGGCGTATGTCCTGCATGGCCACTGTCGCGTATGTCCAGCAGCGCCACTGTGGCGTATGTCCACCAGGGCCACAGTGGCGTATGTCCTGCATGGCCACTGTGGCGTATGCGTAACATTTTTCGTATGGTAGAGGAGGCATGGCAACTGTGGCGTATGTCCAGCATGGCCACTGTGGCGTATGTCCAGCATGGCCACTGTGGCGTATGTCCTGCAGGGCCACTGTGGCGTATGTCCAGCAGGGCCACTGTGGCGTATGTCCAGCAGGGCCACAGTGGCGTATGTCCTGCAGGGCCACTGTGGCGTATGTCCAGCAGGGCCACTGTGGCGTATGTCCAGCAGAGCCACTGTGGCGTATGTCCAGCATGGCCACTGTGGCGTATGTCCTGCAGCGCCACTGTGGCGTATGTCCAGCATGGCCACTGTGGCGTATGCGTAACATTTTTCGTATGGTAGAGGAGGCAGTCTTGAGAGTTGTCCTGCATGGCCACTGTGGCGTATGTCCAGCAGGGCCACTGTGGCGTATGTCCAGCAGAGCCACTGTGGCGCATGTCCAGCATGGCCACTGTGGCGTATGTCCTGCAGCGCCACTGTGGCGTATGTCCAGCATGGCCACTGTGGCGTATGTCCAGCAGGGCCACTGTGGCGTATGTCCTGGAGCGCCACTGCGGCGTATGTCCAGCAGGGCCACTGTGGCGTATGTCCTGCATGGCAACTGTGGCGTATGTCCAGCAGGGCCACAGTGGCGTATGTCCTGCAGCGCCACTGTGGCGTATGTCCAGCAGGGCCACTGTGGCGTATGTCCAGCAGGGCCACAGTGGCGTATGTCCTGCAGCGCCACTGTGGCGTATGCGTAACATTTTTCGTATGGTAGAGGAGGCAGTCTTGAGAGTTGCCCTGCATGGCAACTGTGGCGTATGTCCAGCATGGCCACTGTGGCGTATGTCCAGCAGGGCCACTGTGGCGTATGTCCAGCAGGGCCACAGTGGCGTATGTCCTGCATGGCAACTGTGGCGTAGGTCCAGCATGGCCACTGTGGCGTATGTCCAGCAGGGCCACCGTGGCGTATGTCCTGCAGGGCAACAGTGGCGTATGTCCTGCATGGCAACTGTGGCGTATGTCCAGCATGGCCACTGCGGCGTATGTCCTGCAGGGCCACAGTGGCGTATGTCCAGCAGGGCCACTGCGGCGTATGTCCTGCATGGGCACAGTGGCGTATGTCCTGCATGGCAACTGTGGCGTATGTCCAGCAGGGCCACAGTGGCGTATGTCCTGCATGGCCACTGTGGCGTATGCGTAACATTTTTCGTATGGTAGAGGAGGCAGTCTAGAGAGTTGTCCTGCATGGCAACTGTGGCGTATGTCCAGCAGGGCCACTGCGGCGTATGTCCTGCAGGGCCACAGTGGCGTATGGCTAGCATGGCCACTGTGGCGTATGTCCAGCAGGGCCACAGTGGCGTATGTCCTGCATGGCCACGGTGGCGTATGTCCAGCAGGGCCACAGTGGCGTATGTCTAGCAAGGCCACTGTGGCGTATGTCCAGCAGGGCCACAGTGGCGTATGTCCTGCATGGCCACTGTGGCGTATGTCCTGCATGGCCACTGTGGCGTATGCGTAACATTTTTCGTATGGTAGAGGAGGCAGTCTTGAGAGTTATCCCGCATGGCCACTGTGGCGTATGTCCAGCAGGGCCACAGTGGCGTATGTCCTGCAGACCCACTGTGGCGTATGTCCAGCAGGGCCCCTGTGGCGTATGTCCAGCATGGCCACTGTGGCGTATGTCCACCAGGGCCACAGTGGCGTATGTCCTGCATGGCCACTGTGGCGTATGCGCAACATTTTTCGTATGGTAGAGAAGGCAGTCTTGAGAGTTATCCTGCATGGCAACTGTGGCGTATGTCCAGCATGGCCACTGTGGCGTATGTCCTGCAGCGCCACTGCGGCGTATGTCCAGCATGGCCACTGTGGCGTATGTCCAGCATGGCCACTGTGGCGTATGTCCAGCAGGGCCACTGTGGCGTATGTCCAGCATGGCCACTGTGGCGTATGTCCAGCATGGCCACTGTGGCGTATGTCCAGCATGGCCACTGTGGCGTATGTCCAGCAGGGCCACTGTGGCGTATGTCCTGCATGGCAACTGTGGCATATGTCCAGCATGGCCACTGTGGCGTATGTCCAGCAGGGCCACTGTGGCGTATGTCCAGCATGGCCACTGTGGCGTATGTCCAGCAGGGCCACTGTGGCGTATGTCCAGCATGGCCACTGTGGCGTATGTCCAGCATGGCCACTGTGGCGTATGTCCAGCAGGGCCACTGTGGCGTATGTCCTGCATGGCAACTGTGGCATATGTCCAGCATGGCCACTGTGGCGTATGTCCTGCAGGGCCACAGTGGCGAATGGGTAGCATGGCCACTGTGGCGTATGTCCAGCAGGGCCACTGTGGCGTATGTCCAGCAGGGCCACAGTGGCGTATGTCCTGCATGGCCACGGTGGCGTATGTCCAGCAGGGCCACCATGGCGTATGTCTAGCATGGCCACTGTGGCGTATGTCCAGCAGGGCCACAGTGGCGTATGTCCTGCATGGCCACTGTGGCGTATGTCCAGCAGGGCCACAGTGGCGTATGTCCTGCAGCGTCACTGTGGCGTATGTCCAGCAGTGCCACAGTGGCGTATGTCTAGCATGGCCACTGTGGCGTATGTCCAGCAGGGCCACAGTGGCGTATGTCCAGCAGGGCCACAGTGGCGTATGTCCTGCATGGCCACTGTGGCGTATGCGTAACATTTTTCGTATGGTAGAGGAGGCAGTCTTGAGAGTTGTCCTGCATGGCAACTGTGGCGAATGTCCAGCAGGGCCACTGCGGCGTATGTCCTGCAGGGCCACAGTGGCGTATGGCTAGCATGGCCACAGTGGCGTATGTCCTGCATGGCCACTGTGGCGTATGCGTAACATTTTTCGTATGGTAGAGGAGGCAGTCTTGAGAGTTATCTCGCATGGCAACTGTGGCGTATGTCCAGCATGGCCACTGTGGCGTATGTCCAGCAGGGCCACAGTGGCGTATGTCCTGCAGACCCACTGTGGCGTATGTCCAGCAGGGCCCCTGTGGCGTATGTCCAGCATGGCCACTGTGGCGTATGTCCACCAGGGCCACAGTGGCGTATGTCCTGCATGGCCACTGTGGCGTATGCGCAACATTTTTCGTATGGTAGAGGAGGCAGTCTTGAGAGTTATCCTGCATGGCAACTGTGGCGTATGTCCAGCAGGGCCACTGTGGCGTATGTCCAGCATGGCCACTGTGGCGTATGTCCAGCATGGCCACTGTGGCGTATGTCCTGCATGGCCACTGTGGCGTATGTCCAGCAGGGCCACTGTGGCGTATGTCCACCATGGCCACTGTGGCGTATGTCCTGCAGCGCCACTGCGGCGTATGTCCAGCATGGCCACTGTGGCGTATGTCCTGCAGCGCCACTGCGGCGTATGTCCAGCATGGCCACTGTGGCGTATGTCCAGTAGGGCCACTGTGGCGTACGTCCTGCATGGCCACGGTGGCGTATGTCCAGCAGGGCCACAGTGGCGTATGTCCTGCATGGCCACTGTGGCGTATGTCCTGCAGGGCCACTGTGGCGTATGCGTAACATTTTTCGTATGGTAGAGGAGGCAGTCTTGAGAGTTGTCCTGCATGGCAACTGTGGCGTATGTCCAGCATGGCCACTGTGGCGTATGCCTGCAGGGCCACTGTGGCGTATGTCCAGCAGGGCCACTGTGGCGTATGTCCAGCAGGGCCACAGTGGCGTATGTCCTGCAGGGCCACTGTGGCGTATGTCCAGCAGGGCCACTGTGGCGTATGTCCAGCAGAGCCACTGTGGCGTATGTCCAGCATGGCCACTGTGGCGTATGTCCTGCAGCGCCACTGTGGCGTATGTCCAGCATGGCCACTGTGGCGTATGCGTAACATTTTTCGTATGGTAGAGGAGGCAGTCTTGAGAGTTGTCCTGCATGGCCACTGTGGCGTATGTCCAGCAGGGCCACTGTGGCGTATGTCCAGCAGAGCCACTGTGGCGCATGTCCAGCATGGCCACTGTGGCGTATGTCCTGCAGCGCCACTGTGGCGTATGTCCAGCATGGCCACTGTGGCGTTTGTCCAGCAGGGCCACTGTGGCGTATGTCCTGGAGCGCCACTGCGGCGTATGTCCAGCAGGGCCACTGTGGCGTATGTCCTGCATGGCAACTGTGGCGTATGTCCAGCAGGGCCACAGTGGCGTATGTCCTGCAGCGCCACTGTGGCGTATGTCCAGCAGGGCCACTGTGGCGTATGTCCAGCAGGGCCACAGTGGCGTATGTCCTGCAGCGCCACTGTGGCGTATGCGTAACATTTTTCGTATGGTAGAGGAGGCAGTCTTGAGAGTTGTCCTGCATGGCAACTGTGGCGTATGTCCAGCATGGCCACTGTGGCGTATGTCCAGCAGGGCCACTGTGGCGTATGTCCAGCAGGGCCACAGTGGCGTATGTCCTGCATGGCAACTGTGGCGTAGGTCCAGCATGGCCACTGTGGCGTATGTCCAGCAGGGCCACCGTGGCGTATGTCCTGCAGGGCAACAGTGGCGTATGTCCTGCATGGCAACTGTGGCGTATGTCCAGCATGGCCACTGCGGCGTATGTCCTGCAGGGCCACAGTGGCGTATGTCCAGCAGGGCCACTGCGGCGTATGTCCTGCATGGCCACAGTGGCGTATGTCCTGCATGGCAACTGTGGCGTATGTCCAGCAGGGCCACAGTGGCGTATGTCCTGCATGGCCACTGTGGCGTATGCGTAACATTTTTCGTATGGTAGAGGAGGCAGTCTAGAGAGTTGTCCTGCATGGCAACTGTGGCGTATGTCCAGCAGGGCCACTGCGGCGTATGTCCTGCAGGGCCACAGTGGCGTATGGCTAGCATGGCAACTGTGGCGTATGTCCAGCAGGGCCACAGTGGCGTATGTCCTGCATGGCCACGGTGGCGTATGTCCAGCAGGGCCACAGTGGCGTATGTCTAGCAAGGCCACTGTGGCGTATGTCCAGCAGGGCCACAGTGGCGTATGTCCTGCAGGGCCACAGTGGCGTATGTCCTGCATGGCCACTGTGGCGTATGCGTAACATTTTTCGTATGGTAGAGGAGGCAGTCTTGAGAGTTATCCCGCATGGCAACTGTGGCGTATGTCCAGCATGGCCACTGTGGCGTATGTCCAGCAGGGCCACAGTGGCGTATGTCCTGCAGACCCACTGTGGCGTATGTCCAGCAGGGCCCCTGTGGCGTATGTCCAGCATGGCCACTGTGGCGTATGTCCACCAGGGCCACAGTGGCGTATGTCCTGCATGGCCACTGTGGCGTATGCGCAACATTTTTCGTATGGTAGAGAAGGCAGTCTTGAGAGTTATCCTGCATGGCAACTGTGGCGTATGTCCAGCATGGCCACTGTGGCGTATGTCCTGCAGCGCCACTGCGGCGTATGTCCAGCATGGCCACTGTGGCGTATGTCCAGCATGGCCACTGTGGCGTATGTCCAGCAGGGCCACTGTGGCGTATGTCCAGCATGGCCACTGTGGCGTATGTCCAGCATGGCCACTGTGGCGTATGTCCAGCATGGCCACTGTGGCGTATGTCCAGCATGGCCACTGTGGCGTATGTCCAGCATGGCCACTGTGGCGTATGTCCAGCAGGGCCACTGTGGCGTATGTCCTGCATGGCAACTGTGGCATATGTCCAGCATGGCCACTGTGGCGTATGTCCTGCAGGGCCACAGTGGCGAATGGGTAGCATGGCCACTGTGGGGTATGTCCAGCAGGGCCACTGTGGCGTATGTCCAGCAGGGCCACAGTGGCGTATGTCCTGCATGGCCACGGTGGCGTATGTCCAGCAGGGCCACCATGGCGTATGTCTAGCATGGCCACTGTGGCGTATGTCCAGCAGGGCCACAGTGGCGTATGTCCTGCATGGCCACTGTGGCGTATGTCCAGCAGGGCCACAGTGGCGTATGTCCTGCAGCGTCACTGTGGCGTATGTCCAGCAGTGCCACAGTGGCGTATGTCTAGCATGGCCACTGTGGCGTATGTCCAGCAGGGCCACAGTGGCGTATGTCCAGCAGGGCCACAGTGGCGTATGTCCTGCATGGCCACTGTGGCGTATGCGTAACATTTTTCGTATGGTAGAGGAGGCAGTCTTGAGAGTTGTCCTGCATGGCAACTGTGGCGAATGTCCAGCAGGGCCACTGCGGCGTATGTCCTGCAGGGCCACAGTGGCGTATGGCTAGCATGGCCACAGTGGCGTATGTCCTGCATGGCCACTGTGGCGTATGCGTAACATTTTTCGTATGGTAGAGGAGGCAGTCTTGAGAGTTATCTCGCATGGCAACTGTGGCGTATGTCCAGCATGGCCACTGTGGCGTATGTCCAGCAGGGCCACAGTGGCGTATGTCCTGCAGACCCACTGTGGCGTATGCGCAACATTTTTCGTATGGTAGAGGAGGCAGTCTTGAGAGTTATCCTGCATGGCAACTGTGGCGTATGTCCAGCAGGGCCACTTTGGCGTATGTCCAGCAGGGCCACTGTGGCGTATGTCCACCATGGCCACTGTGGCGTATGTCCTGCAGCGCCACTGCGGCGTATGTCCAGCATGGCCACTGTGGCGTATGTCCAGCATGGCCACTGTGGCGTATGTCCTGCATGGCCACTGTGGCGTATGTCCAGCAGGGCCACTGTGGCGTATGTCCACCATGGCCACTGTGGCGTATGTCCTGCAGCGCCACTGCGGCGTATGTCCAGCATGGCCACTGTGGCGTATGTCCTGCAGCGCCACTGCGGCGTATGTCCAGCATGGCCACTGTGGCGTATGTCCAGTAGGGCCACTGTGGCGTATGTCCTGCATGGCCACTGTGGCGTATGTCCAGCAGGGCCACTGTGGCGTATGTCCAGCAGGGCCACTGTGGCGTATGCGTAACATTTTTCGTATGGTAGAGGAGGCAGTCTTGAGAGTTGTCCTGCATGGCAACTGTGGCGTATGTCCACCAGGGCCACAGTGGCGTATGTCCTGCATGGCCACTGTGGCGTATGCGCAACATTTTTCGTATGGTAGAGGAGGCAGTCTTGTGGCATACGTCCAGCAGGGCCACTGTGGCGTATGTCCAGCAGGGCCACAGTGGCGTATGTCCTGCATGGCCACTGTGGCGTATGCGTAACATTTTTCGTATGGTAGAGGAGGCAGTCTTGAGAGCTGTCCTGCATGGCCACGGTGGCATACGTCCAGCAGGGCCACTGTGGCGTATGTCCAGCATGGCCACTGTGGCGTATGTCCAGCAGGGCCACTGTGGCGTATGTCCAGCAGGGCCACTGTGGCGTATGCGTAACATTTTTCGTATGGTAGAGGAGGCAGTCTTGAGAGTTGTCCTGCATGGCAACTGTGGCGTATGTCCAGCATGGCCACTGTGGCGTATGTCCAGCAGAGCCACTGTGGCGTATGTCCAGCAGGGCCACTGTGGCGTGTGCGTTACATTTTTCGTATGGTAGAGGAGGCAGTCTTGAGAGTTGTCCTGCATGGCAACTGTGGCGTATGTCCAGCAGGGCCACTGTGGCGTATGTCCAGCATGGCCACTGTGGCGTATGTCCAGCAGGGCCACTGTGGCGTATGTCCAGCAGGGCCACTGTGGCGTATGCGTAACATTTTTCGTATGGTAGAGGAGGCAGTCTTGAGAGTTGTCCTGCATGGCAACTGTGGCGTATGTCCACCAAGGCCACAGTGGCGTATGTCCTGCATGGCCACTGTGGCGTATGCGCAACATTTTTCGTATGGTAGAGGAGGCAGTCTTGAGAGCTGTCCTGCATGGCCACGGTGGCATACGTCCAGCAGGGCCACTGTGGCGTATGTCCAGCATGGCCACTGTGGCGTATGTCCAGCAGGGCCACTGTGGCGTATGTCCAGCAGGGCCACTGTGGCGTATGCGTAACATTTTTCGTATGGTAGAGGAGGCAGTCTTGAGAGTTGTCCTGCATGGCAACTGTGGCGTATGTCCACCAGGGCCACAGTGGCGTATGTCCTGCATGGCCACTGTGGCGTATGCGCAACATTTTTCGTATGGTAGAGGAGGCAGTCTTGAGAGCTGTCCTGCATGGCCACGGTGGCGTATGTCCAGCAGGGCCACTGTGGCGTATGTCCAGCAGGGCCACTGTGGCGTATGCGTAACATTTTTCGTATGGTAGAGGAGGCTGTCTTGAGAGTTGTCCTGCATGGCAACTGTGGCGTATGTCCACCAGGGCCACAGTGGCGTATGTCCTGCATGGCTACTGTGGCGTATGCGCAACATTTTTCGTATGGTAGAGGAGGCAGTCTTGAGAGCTGTCCTGCATGGCCACGGTGGCATACGTCCAGCAGGGCCACTGTGGCGTATGTCCAGCATGGCCACTGTGGCGTATGTCCAGCAGGGCCACTGTGGCGTATGCGCAACATTTTTCGTATGGTAGAGGAGGCAGTCTTGAGAGTTGTCCTGCATGGCAACTGTGGCGTATGTCCAGCATGGCCACTGTGGCGTATGTCCAGCAGGGCCACAGTGGCGTATGTCCTGCATGGCCACTGTGGCGTATGCGTAACATTTTTCGTATGGTAGAGGAGGCAGTCTTGAGAGCTGTCCTGCATGGCCACGGTGGCATACGTCCAGCAGGGCCACTGTGGCGTATGTCCAGCATGGCCACTGTGGCGTATGTCCAGCAGGGCCACTGTGGCGTATGTCCAGCAGGGCCACTGTGGCGTATGCGTAACATTTTTCGTATGGTAGAGGAGGCAGTCTTGAGAGTTGTCCTGCATGGCAACTGTGGCGTATGTCCAGCATGGCCACTGTGGCGTATGTCCTGCAGCGCCACTGCGGCGTATGTCCAGCATGGCCACTGTGGCGTATGTCCAGCATGGCCACTGTGGCGTATGTCCAGCAGGGCCACTGTGGCGTATGTCCAGCATGGCCACTGTGGCATATGTCCAGCATGGCCACTGTGGCGTATGTCCAGCAGGGCCACTGTGGCGTATGTCCAGCATGGCCACTGTGGCGTATGTCCACCAGGGCCACAGTGGCGTATGTCCTGCATGGCCACTGTGGCGTATGCGCAACATTTTTCGTATGGTAGAGAAGGCAGTCTTGAGAGTTATCCTGCATGGCAACTGTGGCGTATGTCCAGCATGGCCAACGTGGCGTATGTCCTGCAGCGCCACTGTGGCGTATGTCCAGCATGGCCACTGTGGCGTATGTCCAGCATGGCCACTGTGGCGTATGTCCAGCAGGGCCACTGTGGCGTATGTCCAGCATGGCCACTGTGGCGTATGTCCACCAGGGCCACAGTGGCGTATGTCCTGCATGGCCACTGTGGCGTATGCGCAACATTTTTCGTATGGTAGAGAAGGCAGTCTTGAGAGTTATCCTGCATGGCAACTGTGGCGTATGTCCAGCATGGCCAACGTGGCGTATGTCCTGCAGCGCCACTGCGGCGTATGTCCAGCATGGCCACTGTGGCGTATGTCCAGCATGGCCACTGTGGCGTATGTCCAGCAGGGCCACTGTGGCGTATGTCCAGCATGGCCACTGTGGCGTATGTCCAGCATGGCCACTGTGGCGTATGTCCAGCAGGGCCACTGTGGCGTATGTCCTGCATGGCAACTGTGGCATATGTCCAGCATGGCCACTGTGGCGTATGTCCAGCAGGGCCACTGTGGCGTATGTCCAGCATGGCCACTGTGGCGTATGTCCAGCAGGGCCACTGTGGCGTATGTCCAGCATGGCCACTGTGGCGTATGTCCAGCATGGCCACTGTGGCGTATGTCCAGCATGGCCACTGTGGCGTATGTCCAGCAGGGCCACTGTGGCGTATGTCCAGCATGGCCACTGTGGCGTATGTCCTGCATGGCAACTGTGGCGTATGTCCAGCATGGCCACTGTGGCGTATGTCCAGCAGGGCCACTGTGGCGTATGTCCAGCATGGCCACTGTGGCGTATGTCCAGCAGGGCCACTGTGGCGTATGTCCTGCATGGCAACTGTGGCATATGTCCAGCATGGCCACTGTGGCGTATGTCCAGCAGGGCCACTGTGGCGTATGTCCAGCATGGCCACTGTGGCGTATGTCCAGCAGGGCCACTGTGGCGTATGTCCAGCATGGCCACTGTGGCGTATGTCCAGCAGGGCCACTGTGGCGTATGTCCTGCATGGCAACTGTGGCATATGTCCAGCATGGCCACTGTGGCGTATGTCCAGCAGGGCCACTGTGGCGTATGTCCAGCATGGCCACTGTGGCGTATGTCCAGCAGGGCCACTGTGGCGTATGTCCTGCATGGCAACTGTGGCATATGTCCAGCATGGCCACTGTGGCGTATGTCCAGCAGGGCCACTGTGGCGTATGTCCAGCAGGGCCACAGTGGCGTATGTCCTGCATGGCCACGGTGGCGTATGTCCAGCAGGGCCACAGTGGCGTATGTCTAGCATGGCCACTGTGGCGTATGTCCAGCAGGGCCACAGTGGCGTATGTCCTGCATGGCCACTGTGGCGTATGTCCAGCAGGGCCACAGTGGCGTATGTCCTGCAGCGTCACTGTGGCGTATGTCCAGCAGTGCCACAGTGGCGTATGTCTAGCATGGCCACTGTGGCGTATGCGTAACATTTTTCGTATGGTAGAGGAGGCATGACAACTGTGGCGTATGTCCAGCATGGCCACTGTGGCGTATGTCCAGCAGGGCCACTGTGGCGTATGTCCAGCAGGGCCACAGTGGCGTATATCCTGCATGGCAACTGTGGCGTATGTCCAGCATGGCCACTGTGGCGTATGTCCAGCAGGGCCACAGTGGCGTATATCCTGCATGGCAACTGTGGCGTATGTCCAGCATGGCCACTGTGGCATATGTCCAGCATGGCCACTGTGGCGTATGTCCAGCAGGGCCACTGTGGCGTATGTCCAGCATGGCCACTGTGGCGTATGTCCAGCAGGGCCACTGTGGCGTATATCCTGCATGGCAACTGTGGCGTATGTCCAGCATGGCCACTGTGGCGTATGTCCAGCAGGGCCACAGTGGCGTATGTCCTGCATGGCCACTGTGGCGTATGCGTAACATTTTTCGTATGGTAGAGGAGGCAGTCTTGAGAGCTGTCCTGCATGGCCACGGTGGCATACGTCCAGCAGGGCCACTGTGGCGTATGTCCAGCATGGCCACTGTGGCGTATGTCTAGCATGGCCACTGTGGCGTATGTCCAGCAGGGCCACGGTGGCGTATGTCCTGCATGGCCACGGTGGCGTATGTCCAGCAGGGCCACAGTGGCGTATGTCTAGCATGGCCACTGTGGCGTATGTCCAGCAGGGCCACAGTGGCGTTTGTCCTGCATGGCCACTGTGGCGTATGTCCAGCAGGGCCACAGTGGCGTATGTCCTGCAGCGTCACTGTGGCGTATGTCCAGCAGGGCCACTGTGGCGTATGTCCTGCATGGCAACTGTGGCATATGTCCAGCATGGCCACTGTGGCGTATGTCCTGCAGGGCCACTGTGGCGTATGTCCAGCATGGCCACTGTGGCGTATGTCCAGCAGGGCCACTGTGGCGTATATCCTGCATGGCAACTGTGGCGTATGTCCAGCATGGCCACTGTGGCATATGTCCAGCATGGCCACTGTGGCGTATGTCCAGCAGGGCCACTGTGGCGTATGTCCAGCATGGCCACTGTGGCGTATGTCCAGCAGGGCCACTGTGGCGTATATCCTGCATGGCAACTGTGGCGTATGTCCAGCATGGCCACTGTGGCGTATGTCCAGCAGGGCCACAGTGGCGTATGTCCTGCATGGCCACTGTGGCGTATGCGTAACATTTTTCGTATGGTAGAGGAGGCAGTCTTGAGAGCTGTCCTGCATGGCCACGGTGGCATACGTCCAGCAGGGCCACTGTGGCGTATGTCCAGCATGGCCACTGTGGCGTATGTCTAGCATGGCCACTGTGGCGTATGTCCAGCAGGGCCACGGTGGCGTATGTCCTGCATGGCCACGGTGGCGTATGTCCAGCAGGGCCACAGTGGCGTATGTCTAGCATGGCCACTGTGGCGTATGTCCAGCAGGGCCACAGTGGCGTTTGTCCTGCATGGCCACTGTGGCGTATGTCCAGCAGGGCCACAGTGGCGTATGTCCTGCAGCGTCACTGTGGCGTATGTCCAGCAGGGCCACTGTGGCGTATGTCCTGCATGGCAACTGTGGCATATGTCCAGCATGGCCACTGTGGCGTATGTCCTGCAGGGCCACAGTGGCGAATGGGTAGCATGGCCACTGTGGCGTATGTCCAGCAGGGCCACTGTGGCGTATGTCCAGCAGGGCCACGGTGGCGTATGTCCTGCATGGCCACGGTGGCGTATGTCCAGCAGGGCCACAGTGGCGTATGTCCTGCATGGCCACTGTGGCGTATGCGTAACATTTTTCGTATGGTAGAGGAGGCAGTCTTGAGAGCTGTCCTGCATGGCCACGGTGGCATACGTCCAGCAGGGCCACTGTGGCGAATGGGTAGCATGGCCACTGTGGCGTATGTCCAGCAGGGCCACTGTGGCGTATGTCCAGCAGGGCCACTGTGGCGTATGTCCAGCAGGGCCACGGTGGCGTATGTCCTGCATGGCCACGGTGGCGTATGTCCAGCAGGGCCACAGTGGCGTATGCGCAACATTTTTCGTATGGTAGAGGAGGCATGACAACTGTGGCGTATGTCCAGCATGGCCACTGTGGCGTATGTCCAGCAGGGCCACAGTGGCGTATATCCTGCATGGCAACTGTGGCGTATGTCCAGCATGGCCACTGTGGCGTATGTCCAGCAGGGCCACAGTGGCGTATATCCTGCATGGCAACTGTGGCGTATGTCCAGCATGGCCACTGTGGCGTATGTCCAGCAGGGCCACAGTGGCGTATGTCCTGCATGGCCACTGTGGCGTATGCGTAACATTTTTCGTATGGTAGAGGAGGCAGTCTTGAGAGCTGTCCTGCATGGCCACGGTGGCATACGTCCAGCAGGGCCACTGTGGCGAATGGGTAGCATGGCCACTGTGGCGTATGTCCAGCAGGGCCACTGTGGCGTATGTCCAGCAGGGCCACTGTGGCGTATGTCCAGCAGGGCCACGGTGGCGTATGTCCTGCATGGCCACGGTGGCGTATGTCCAGCAGGGCCACAGTGGCGTATGTCTAGCATGGCCACTGTGGCGTATGTCCAGCAGGGCCACAGTGGCGTATGTCCTGCAGCGTCACTGTGGCGTATGTCCAGCAGGGCCACTGTGGCGTATGTCCTGCATGGCAACTGTGGCATATGTCCAGCATGGCCACTGTGGCGTATGTCCTGCAGGGCCACAGTGGCGAATGGGTAGCATGGCCACTGTGGCGTATGTCCAGCAGGGCCACTGTGGCGTATGTCCAGCAGGGCCACGGTGGCGTATGTCCTGCATGGCCACGGTGGCGTATGTCCAGCAGGGCCACAGTGGCGTATGTCTAGCATGGCCACTGTGGCGTATGTCCAGCAGGGCCACAGTGGCGTATATCCTGCATGGCAACTGTGGCGTATGTCCAGCATGGCCACAGTGGCGTATATCCTGCATGGCAACTGTGGCGTATGTCCAGCATGGCCACTGTGGCATATGTCCAGCATGGCCACTGTGGCGTATGTCCAGCAGGGCCACTGTGGCGTATGTCCAGCATGGCCACTGTGGCGTATGTCCAGCAGGGCCACTGTGGCGTATGTCCAGCATGGCCACTGTGGCGTATGTCCAGCATGGCCACTGTGGCGTATGTCCAGCATGGCCACTGTGGCGTATGTCCAGCAGGGCCACTGTGGCGTGTGTCCTGCATGGCAACTGTGGCATATGTCCAGCATGGCCACTGTGGCGTATGTCCTGCAGGGCCACAGTGGCGAATGGGTAGCATGGCCACTGTGGCGTATGTCCAGCAGGGCCACTGTGGCGTATGTCCAGCAGGGCCACGGTGGCGTATGTCTAGCATGGCCACTGTGGCGTATGCGTAACATTTTTCGTATGGTAGAGGAGGCATGACAACTGTGGCGTATGTCCAGCATGGCCACTGTGGCGTATGTCCAGCAGGGCCACAGTGGCGTATATCCTGCATGGCAACTGTGGCGTATGTCCAGCATGGCCACTGTGGCGTATGTCCAGCAGGGCCACAGTGGCGTATGTCCTGCATGGCCACTGTGGCGTATGCGTAACATTTTTCGTATGGTAGATTAGGCAGTCTTGAGAGCTGTCCTGCATGGCCACGGTGGCATACGTCCAGCAGGGCCACTGTGGCGAATGGGTAGCATGGCCACTGTGGCGTATGTCCAGCAGGGCCACTGTGGCGTATGTCCAGCAGGGCCACTGTGGCGTATGTCCAGCAGGGCCACGGTGGCGTATGTCCTGCATGGCCACGGTGGCGTATGTCCAGCAGGGCCACAGTGGCGTATGTCTAGCATGGCCACTGTGGCGTATGTCCAGCAGGGCCACAGTGGCGTTTGTCCTGCATGGCCACTGTGGCGTATGTCCAGCAGGGCCACAGTGGCGTATGTCCTGCAGCGTCACTGTGGCGTATGTCCAGCAGGGCCACTGTGGCGTATGTCCTGCATGGCAACTGTGGCATATGTCCAGCATGGCCACTGTGGCGTATGTCCTGCAGGGCCACAGTGGCGAATGGGTAGCATGGCCACTGTGGCGTATGTCCAGCAGGGCCACTGTGGCGTATGTCCAGCAGGGCCACGGTGGCGTATGTCCTGCATGGCCACGGTGGCGTATGTCCAGCAGGGCCACAGTGGCGTATGTCTAGCATGGCCACTGTGGCGTATGTCCAGCAGGGCCACAGTGGCGTATATCCTGCATGGCAACTGTGGCGTATGTCCAGCATGGCCACAGTGGCGTATATCCTGCATGGCAACTGTGGCGTATGTCCAGCATGGCCACTGTGGCATATGTCCAGCATGGCCACTGTGGCGTATGTCCAGCAGGGCCACTGTGGCGTATGTCCAGCATGGCCACTGTGGCGTATGTCCAGCAGGGCCACTGTGGCGTATGTCCAGCATGGCCACTGTGGCGTATGTCCAGCATGGCCACTGTGGCGTATGTCCAGCATGGCCACTGTGGCGTATGTCCAGCAGGGCCACTGTGGCGTGTGTCCTGCATGGCAACTGTGGCATATGTCCAGCATGGCCACTGTGGCGTATGTCCTGCAGGGCCACAGTGGCGAATGGGTAGCATGGCCACTGTGGCGTATGTCCAGCAGGGCCACTGTGGCGTATGTCCAGCAGGGCCACGGTGGCGTATGTCTAGCATGGCCACTGTGGCGTATGCGTAACATTTTTCGTATGGTAGAGGAGGCATGACAACTGTGGCGTATGTCCAGCATGGCCACTGTGGCGTATGTCCAGCAGGGCCACAGTGGCGTATATCCTGCATGGCAACTGTGGCGTATGTCCAGCATGGCCACTGTGGCGTATGTCCAGCAGGGCCACAGTGGCGTATGTCCTGCATGGCCACTGTGGCGTATGCGTAACATTTTTCGTATGGTAGAGGAGGCAGTCTTGAGAGCTGTCCTGCATGGCCACGGTGGCATACGTCCAGCAGGGCCACTGTGGCGTATGTCCAGCATGGCCACTGTGGCGTATGTCCAGCAGGGCCCCTGTGGCGTATGTCCAGCATGGCCACTGTGGCGTATGTCCACCAGGGCCACAGTGGCGTATGTCCTGCATGGCCACTGTGGCGTATGCGCAACATTTTTCGTATGGTAGAGAAGGCAGTCTTGAGAGTTATCCTGCATGGCAACTGTGGCGTATGTCCAGCATGGCCACTGTGGCGTATGTCCTGCAGCGCCACTGCGGCGTATGTCCAGCATGGCCACTGTGGCGTATGTCCAGCATGGCCACTGTGGCGTATGTCCAGCAGGGCCACTGTGGCGTATGTCCAGCATGGCCACTGTGGCGTATGTCCAGCATGGCCACTGTGGCGTATGTCCAGCAGGGCCACTGTGGCGTATGTCCTGCATGGCAACTGTGGCATATGTCCAGCATGGCCACTGTGGCGTATGTCCAGCAGGGCCACTGTGGCGTATGTCCAGCATGGCCACTGTGGCGTATGTCCAGCATGGCCACTGTGGCGTATGTCCAGCAGGGCCACTGTGGCGTATGTCCTGCATGGCAACTGTGGCGTTTGTCCAGCAGGGCCACTGTGGCGTATGTCCTGCATGGCAACTGTGGCATATGTCCAGCATGGCCACTGTGGCGTATGTCCAGCAGGGCCACAGTGGCGTATGTCCTGCATGGCAACTGTGGCGTATGTCCAGCATGGCCACTGCGGCGTATGTCCTGCAGGGCCACAGTGGCGTATGTCCAGCAGGGCCACTACGGCGTATGTCCTGCAGGGCCACAGTGGCGTATGTCCTGCATGGCAACTGTGGCGTTTGTCCAGCAGGGCCACTGTGGCGTATGTCCTGCATGGCAACTGTGGCATATGTCCAGCATGGCCACTGTGGCGTATGTCCAGCAGGGCCACAGTGGCGTATGTCCTGCATGGCAACTGTGGCGTATGTCCAGCAGGGCCACAGTGGCGTATGTCCTGCATGGCCACTGTGGCGTATGTCCAGCAGGGCGTATGTCCAGCAGGGCCACTGTGGCGTATGTCCAGCATGGCCACTGTGGCGTATGTCCAGCAGGGCCACTGTGGCGTATGTCCTGCATGGCAACTGTGGCATATGTCCAGCATGGCCACTGTGGCGTATGTCCAGCAGGGCCACAGTGGCGTATGTCCTGCATGGCAACTGTGGCGTATGTCCAGCAGGGCCACAGTGGCGTATGTCCTGCATGGCCACTGTGGCGTATGTCCAGCAGGGCGTATGTCCAGCAGGGCCACTGTGGCGTATGTCCAGCATGGCCACTGTGGCGTATGTCCAGCAGGGCCACTGTGGCGTATGTCCTGCATGGCAACTGTGGCATATGTCCAGCATGGCCACTGTGGCGTATGTCCAGCAGGGCCACAGTGGCGTATGTCCGTAGCATGGCTACTGTGGCGTATGTCCAGCAGGGCCACAGTGGCGTATGTCCTGCTTGGCCACGGTGGCGTATGTCCTGCATGGCCACTGTGGCGTATGTCCTGCAGGGCCACTGCTTGACATACGCCACAGTGGCCATGCTGGACATACGCCACTGTGGCATGCATGCCCACTGTGGCGTATGTCCAGCAGGGCCACTGCGGCGTATGTCCTGCAGGGCCACAGTGGCGTATGTCCTGCATGGCCACTGTGGCGTATGCGTAACATTTTTCGTATGGTAGAAGAGGCAGTCTTGAGAGTTGTCCTGCATGGCCACTGTGGCGTATGTCAAGCAGGGCCACAGTGGCGTATGTCCAGCAGGGCCACAGTGGCGAATGTCCTGCATGGCCACTGTGGCGTCTGCGTAACATTTTTCGTATGGTAGAGGAGGCAGTCTTGAGAGTTGTCCTGCATGGCCACTGTGGCGTATGTCAAGCAGGGCCACAGTGGCGTATGTCCAGCAGGGCCACAGTGGCGAATGTCCTGCATGGCCACTGTGGCGTCTGCGTAACATTTTTCGTATGGTAGAGGAGGCAGTCTTGAGAGTTGTCCTGCATGGCAACTGTGGCGTATGTTCAGCATGGCCACAGTGGCGTATGTACTGCAGCGCCACTGCGGCGTATGTCCAGCAGGGCCACAGTGGCGTATGTCCAGCAGGGCCACAGTGGCGTATGTCCAGCATTGCCACTGTGGCGTATGCGTAACATTTTTCGTATGGTAGAGGAGGCAGTCTTGAGAGCTGTCCTGCATGGCCACTGTGGCGTATGTCCAGCAGGGCCACAGTGGCGTATGTCCTGCATGGCCACTGTGGCGTATGTCCAGCAGGGCCACTGCGGCGTATGTCCAGCATGGCCACTGTGGCGTATGTCCAGCAGGGCCACAGTGGTGTATGTCCTGCAGGGCCACAGTGGCGAATGTCCTGCATGGCCACTGTGGCGTATGCGTAACATTTTTCGTATGGTAGAGGAGGCAGTCCTTGAGAGTTGTCCTGCATGGCAACTGTGGCGTATGTCCAGCATGGCCACTGTGGCGTATGTCCAGCAGGGCCACTGTGGCGTATGTCCAGCATGGCCACTGTGGCGTATGTCCAGCAGCGCCACTGCGGCGTATGTCCAGCATGGCCACTGTGGCGTATGTCCAGCAGGGCCACAGTGGTGTATGTCCTGCAGGGCCACAGTGGCGAATGTCCTGCATGGCCACTGTGGCGTATGCGTAACATTTTTCGTATGGTAGAGGAGGCAGTCCTTGAGAGTTGTCCTGCATGGCAACTGTGGCGTATGTCCAGCATGGCCACTGTGGCGTATGTCCAGCAGGGCCACTGTGGCGTATGTCCAGCAGGGCCACAGTGGGGTATGTCCTGCAGCGCCACTGCGGCGTATGTCCAGCAGGGCCACAGTGGCGGGTGTCCTGCATGGCCACTGTGCCGTATGCGTAACATTTTTCGTATGGTAGAGGAGGCAGTCTTGTGAGCTGTCCTGCATGGCCACGGTGGCATATGTCCAGCAGGGCCACTGTGGCGTATGTCCAGCATGGCCACTGTGGCGTATGTCCAGCAGGGCCACAGTGGCGTATGTCCTGCAGCGCCACTGTGGCGTATGTCCAGCAGGGCCACAGTGGCGTATGTCCTGCATGGCCACTGTGGCGTATGCGTAACATTTTTCGTATGGTAGAGGAGGCAGTCTTGTGAGCTGTCCTGCATGGCCACGGTGGCATATGTCCAGCAGGGCCACTGTGGCGTATGTCCAGCATGGCCACTGTGGCGTATGTCCAGCAGGGCCACAGTGGCGTATGTCCTGCAGCGCCACTGTGGCGTATGTCCAGCAGGGCCACAGTGGCGTATGTCCTGCATGGCCACTGTGGCGTATGCGTAACATTTTTCGTATGGTAGAGGAGGCAGTCCTTGAGAGTTGTCCTGCATGGCAACTGTGGCGTATGTTCAGCATGGCCACTGTGGCGTATGTCCAGCAGGGCCACTGTGGCGTATGTCCTGCAGGGCCACAGTGGCGTATGTCCTGCAGCGCCACTGCGGCGTATGTCCAGCATGGTCACTGTGGCGTATGTCCAGCAGGGCCACAGTGGCGTATGTCCAGCATTGCCACAGTGGCGTATGTCCTGCATGGCCACTGTGGCGTATGCGTAACATTTTTCGTATGGTAGAGGAGGCAGTCTTGAGAGCTGTCCTGCATGGCCACTGTGGCGTGTGTCCAGCAGGGCCACAGTGGCGTATGTCCTGCATGGCCACTGTGGCGTATGTCCAGCAGGGCCACAGTGGCGTATGTCCTGCATGGCCACTGTGGCGTATGCGTAACATTTTTCGTATGGTAGAGGAGGCAGTCTTGAGAGTTGTCCTGCATGGCAACTGTGGCGTATGTTCAGCATGGCCACAGTGGCGTATGTCCTGCAGCGCCACTGCGGCGTATGTCCAGCAGGGCCACAGTGGCGTATGTCCAGCATGGCCACTGTGGCGTATGTCCTGCATGGCCATTGTGGCGTATGTCCAGCAGGGCCACTGTGGCGTATGTCCTGCAGGGCCACAGTGGCGTATGTCCTGCAGCGCCACTGCGGCGTATGTCCAGCATGGCCACTGTGGCGTATGTCCAGCAGGGCCACAGTGGTGTATGTCCTGCAGGGCCACAGTGGCGAATGTCCTGCATGGCCACTGTGGCGTATGCGTTACATTTTTCGTATGGTAGAGGAGGCAGTCCTTGAGAGTTGTCCTGCATGGCAACTGTGGCGTATGTCCAGCAGGGCCACAGTGGTGTATGTCCTGCAGGGCCACAGTGGCGAATGTCCTGCATGGCCACTGTGGCGTATGCGTAACATTTTTCGTATGGTAGAGGAGGCAGTCCTTGAGAGTTGTCCTGCATGGCAACTGTGGCGTATATCCAGCATGGCAACTGTGGCGTATGTCCAGCATGGCCACTGTGGCGTATGTCCAGCAGGGCCACTGTGGCGTATATCCAGCATGGCCACTGTGGCGTATGTCCAGCAGGGCCACAGTGGCGTATGTCCTGCAGCGCCACTGCGGCGTATGTCCAGCAGGGCCACAGTGGCGTGTGTCCTGCATGGAGGCAGTCTTGAGAGCTGTCCTGCATGGCCACGGTGGCATATGTCCAGCAGGGCCACTGTGGCGTATGTCCAGCATGGCCACTGTGGCGTATGTCCAGCAGGGCCACAGTGGCGAATGTCCTGCAGCGCCACTGTGGCGTATGTCCAGCAGGGCCACAGTGGCGTATGTCCTGCAGCGCCACTGTGGCGTATGCGTAACATTTTTCGTATGGTAGAGGAGGCAGTCTTGAGAGCTGTCCTGCATGGCCACGGTGGCATATGTCCAGCAGGGCCACTGTGGCGTATGTCCAGCAGGGCCACAGTGGCATATGTCCAGCAGGTCCACAGTGGCGTATGTCCTGCATGGCCATGTGGCGTATGCGTAACATTTTTCGTATGGTAGAGGAGGCAGTCTTGAGAGCTGTCCTGCACGGTGGCATAGGTCCAGCAGGGCCACTGTGGCGTATGTCCAGCATAGCCACTGTGGCGTATGTCAAGCAGGGCCACAGTGGCGTATGTCCTGCAGGGCCACTGTGGCGTATGTCCTGCATGGCCACTGTGGCGTATGTCCTGCATGGCCACTGTGGCGTATGCGTAACATTTTTCGTATGGTAGAGGAGGCAGTCTTGAGAGTTGTCCTGCATGGCAACTGTGGCGTATGTCCAGAATGGCCACTGTGGCGTATGTCCAGCAGGGCCACAGTGGCGTATGTCCAGCAGCGCCACTGCGGCGTTTGTCCAGCAGGGCCACAGTGGCGTATGTCCTGCAGGGCCACAGTGTGGTATGTCCTGCATGGCCACTGTGGCGTATGCGTAACATTTTTCGTATGGTAGAGGAGGCAGTCTTGAGAGCTGTCCTGCATGGCCACGGTGGCATATGTCCAGCATGGCCACTGTGGCGTATGTCCAGCAGGGCCACAGTTGCGTATGTCCAGCAGGGCCACAGTGGCGTATGTCCTGCATGGCCACTGTGGCGTATGTCCAGCATGGCCACTGTGGCGTATGTCCAGAAGGGCCACTGTGGCGTATGCGTTACATTTTTCGTATGGTAGAGGAGGCAGTCTTGAGAGCTTTCCTGCATGGCCACGGTGGCATATGTGCAGCAGGGCCACGGTGGCGTATGTCCAGCAGGGCCACAGTGGCGTATGTCCAGCAGGGCCACTGTGGCGTATGTCCAGCAGGGCCCCTGTGGCGTATGCGTTACATTTTTCGTATGGTAGAGGAGGCAGTCTTGAGAGTTGTCCTGCATGGCAACTGTGGCGTATGTCCAGCATGGCCACTGTGGCGTATGTCCAGCAGGGCCACTGTGGCGTATGCGTTACATTTTTCGTATGGTAGAGGAGGCAGTCTTGAGAGCTTTCCTGCATGGCCACGGTGGCATATGTCCAGCAGGGCCACGGTGGCGTATGTCCAGCAGGGCCACAGTGGCGTATGTCCAGCAGGGCCACTGTGGCGTATGTCCAGCAGGGCCACAGTGGCGTATGTCCTGCAGGGCCACAGAGGCGTATGTCCTGCAGGGCCACTGTGGCGTATGTCCAGCATGGCCACTGTGGCGTATGTCCAGCAGGGCCACTGTGGCGTATGCGTTACATTTTTCGTATGGTAGAGGAGGCAGTCTTGAGAGCTTTCCTGCATGGCCACGGTGGCATATGTCCAGCAGGGCCAGGGTGGCGTATGTCCAGCAGGGCCACAGTGGCGTATGTCCAGCAGGGCCACTGTGGCGTATGTCCTGCATGGCCACTGTGGCGTATGCGTAACATTTCTCGTATGGTAGAGGAGGCAGTCTTGAGAGCTGTCCTGCATGGCAACGGCGTATGTCTAGCATGGCCACTGTGGCGTATGTCCAGCAGGGCCACAGTGCCGTATGTCCTGCATGGCCACTGTGGCGTATGCGTAACATTTTTCGTATGGTAGAGGAGGCAGTCTTGAGAGCTGTCCTGCACGGTGGCATATGTCCAGCAGGGCCACTGTGGCGTATGTCCAGCAGGGCCACAGTGGCGAATGTCCTGCATGGCAACTGTGGCGTATGTCCAGAATGGCCACTGTGGCGTATGTCCAGCAGGGCCACAGTGGCGTATGTCCAGCAGCGCCACTGCGGCGTATGCGTTACATTTTTCGTATGGTAGAGGAGGCAGTCTTGAGAGCTTTCCTGCATGGCCACGGTGGCATATGTCCAGCAGGGCCAGGGTGGCGTATGTCCAGCAGGGCCACAGTGGCGTATGTCCAGCATGGCCACTGTGGCGTATGTCCAGCAGGGCCACTGTGGCGTATGCGTTACATTTTTCGTATGGTAGAGGAGGCAGTCTTGAGAGCTTTCCTGCATGGCCACGGTGGCATATGTCCAGCAGGGCCAGGGTGGCGTATGTCCAGCAGGGCCACAGTGGCGTATGTCCAGCAGGGCCACTGTGGCGTATGTCCTGCATGGCCACTGTGGCGTATGCGTAACATTTCTCGTATGGTAGAGGAGGCAGTCTTGAGAGCTGTCCTGCATGGCAACGGCGTATGTCTAGCATGGCCACTGTGGCGTATGTCCAGCAGGGCCACAGTGCCGTATGTCCTGCATGGCCACTGTGGCGTATGCGTAACATTTTTCGTATGGTAGAGGAGGCAGTCTTGAGAGCTGTCCTGCACGGTGGCATATGTCCAGCAGGGCCACTGTGGCGTATGTCCAGCAGGGCCACAGTGGCGAATGTCCTGCATGGCAACTGTGGCGTATGTCCTGCATGGCCACTGTGGCGTATGCGTAACATTTTTCGTATGGTAGAGGAGGCAGTCTTGAGAGCTGTCCTGCACGGTGGCATATGTCCAGCAGGGCCACTGTGGCGTATGTCCAGCAGGGCCACAGTGGCGAATGTCCTGCATGGCAACTGTGGCGTATGTCCAGAATGGCCACTGTGGCGTATGTCCAGCAGGGCCACAGTGGCGTATGTCCAGCAGCGCCACTGCGGCGTATGTCCAGCAGGGCCACAGTGGCGCATGTCCTGCAGGGCCACTGTGGCGTATGTCCTGCATGGCTACTGTGGCGTATGCGTAACATTTCTCGTATGGTAGAGGAGGCAGTCTTGAGAGCTGTCCTGCATGGCAACGGCGTATGTCTAGCATGGCCACTGTGGCGTATGTCCAGCAGGGCCACAGTGCCGTATGTCCTGCATGGCCACTGTGGCGTATGCGTAACATTTTTCGTATGGTAGAGGAGGCAGTCTTGAGAGCTGTCCTGCACGGTGGCATATGTCCAGCAGGGCCACTGTGGCGTATGTCCAGCAGGGCCACAGTGGCGAATGTCCTGCATGGCAACTGTGGCGTATGTCCAGAATGGCCACTGTGGCGTATGTCCAGCAGGGCCACAGTGGCGTATGTCCAGCAGCGCCACTGCGGCGTATGTCCAGCAGGGCCACATTGGCGCATGTCCAGCAGCGCCACTGCGGCGTATGTCCAGCAGGGCCACAGTGGCGCATGTCCTGCAGGGCCACAGTGCCGTATGTCCTGCATGGCCACTGTGGCGTATGCGTAACATTTTTCGTATGGTAGAGGAGGCAGTCTTGAGAGCTGTCCTGCACGGTGGCATATGTCCAGCAGGGCCACTGTGGCGTATGTCCAGCAGGGCCACAGTGGCGAATGTCCTGCATGGCAACTGTGGCGTATGTCCAGAATGGCCACTGTGGCGTATGTCCAGCAGGGCCACAGTGGCATATGTCCAGCAGGGCCACGGTGGCGTATGTCCAGCAGGGCCACAGTGGCGTATGTCCAGCAGGGCCACTGTGGCGTATGTCCAGCAGGGCCACAGTGGCGTATGTCCTGCAGGGCCACAGAGGCGTATGTCCTGCAGGGCCACTGTGGCGTATGTCCAGCATGGCCACTGTGGCGTATGTCCAGCAGGGCCACTGTGGCGTATGCGTTACATTTTTCGTATGGTAGAGGAGGCAGTCTTGAGAGCTTTCCTGCATGGCCACGGTGGCGTATGTCCTGCAGGGCCACAGAGGCGTATGTCCTGCAGGGCCACTGTGGCGTATGTCCAGCATGGCCACTGTGGCGTATGTCCAGCAGGGCCACTGTGGCGTATGCGTAACATTTCTCGTATGGTAGAGGAGGCAGTCTTGAGAGCTGTCCTGCATGGCAACGGCGTATGTCTAGCATGGCCACTGTGGCGTATGTCCAGCAGGGCCACAGTGCCGTATGTCCTGCATGGCCACTGTGGCGTATGCGTAACATTTTTCGTATGGTAGAGGAGGCAGTCTTGAGAGCTGTCCTGCACGGTGGCATATGTCCAGCAGGGCCACTGTGGCGTATGTCCAGCAGGGCCACAGTGGCGAATGTCCTGCAGGGCCACAGTGGCGTATGTCCTGCATGGCCACTGTGGCGTATGTCCAGCAGGGCCACAGTGGCGTATGTCCAGCATGGCCACAGTGGCGTACGGCCTGCATGGCCACTGTGGCGTATGTCCAGCAGGGCCACTGTGGCGTATGTCCAGCAGGGCCACAGTGGCGTATGTCCAGCAGGCCCACAGTGACGTATGTCCTACATTACCACTGTGGCGTATGTCCAGCAGGGCCACTGTGGCGTGTGTCCAGCATGGCCACTGTGGCGTATGTCCAGCAGGGCCACTGTGGCGTATGTCCAGCAGGGCCACAGTGGCGTATGTCCAGCAGGGCCACTGTGGCGTATGTCCTGCATGGCCACTGTGGCGTATGCGTAACATTTTTCGTATGGTAGAGGAGGCAGTCTTGAGAGCTGTCCTGCATGGCCACGGTGGCATATGTCCAGCATGGCCACTGTGGCGTATGTCCAGCAGGGCCACAGTAGCGTATGTCCAGCAGGGCCACAGTGGCGTATGTCCCGCATGGCCACTGTGGCGTATGTCCAGCAGGGCCACTATGGCGTGTGTCCAGCATGGCCACTGTGACGTATGTCCAGCAGGGCCACTGTGGCGTATGTCCAGCAGGGCCACAGTGGCGTATGTCCAGCAGGGCCACTGTGGCGTATGTCCTGCATGGCCACTGTGGCGTATGCGTAACATTTCTCGTATGGTAGAGGAGGCAGTCTTGAGAGCTGTCCTGCATGGCCACGGCGTATGTCTAGCATGGCCACTGTGGCGTATGTCCAGCAGGGCCACAGTGCCGTATGTCCTGCATGGCCACTGTGGCGTATGCGTAACATTTTTCGTATGGTAGAGGAGGCAGTCTTGAGAGTTGTCCTGCATGGCAACTGTGGCGTATGTCCAGAATGGCCACTGTGGCGTATGTCCAGCAGGGCCACAGTGGCGTATGTACAGCAGCGCCACTGCGGCGTATGTCCAGCAGGGCCACAGTGGCGTATGTCCTGCAGGGCCACAGTGTGGTATGTCCTGCATGGCCACTGTGGCGTATGCGTAACATTTTTCGTATGGTAGAGGAGGCAGTCTTGAGAGCTGTCCTGCATGGCCACGGTGGCATATGTCCAGCATGGCCACTGTGGCGTATGTCCAGCAGGGCCACAGTTGCGTATGTCCAGCAGGGCCACAGTGGCGTATGTCCTGCATGGCCACTGTGGCGTATGTCCTGCATGGCCACTGTGGCGTATGTCCAGCAGGGCCACTGTGGCGTGTGTCCAGCATGGCCACTGTGACGTATGTCCAGCAGGGCCACTGTGGCGTATGTCCAGCAGGGCCACAGTGGCGTATGTCCAGCAGGGCCACTGTGGCGTATGCCCTGCATGGCCACTGTGGCGTATGCGTAACATTTCTCGTATGGTAGAGGAGGCAGTCTTGAGAGCTGTCCTGCATGGCCACGGCGTATGTCTAGCATGGCCACTGTGGCGTATGTCCAGCAGGGCCACAGTGCCGTATGTCCTGCATGGCCACTGTGGCGTATGCGTAACATTTTTCGTATGGTAGAGGAGGCAGTCTTGAGAGTTGTCCTGCATGGCAACTGTGGCGTATGTCCAGAATGGCCACTGTGGCGTATGTCCAGCAGGGCCACAGTGGCGTATGTCCAGCAGCGCCACTTCGGCGTATGTCCAGCAGGGCCACAGTGGCGTATGTCCTGCATGGCCACTGTGGCGTATGTCCAGCAGGGCCACTGTGGCGTATGTCCAGCAGCGCCACTTCGGCGTATGTCCAGCAGGGCCACAGTGGCGTATGTCCTGCATGGCCACTGTGGCGTATGTCCAGCAGGGCCACTGTGGCGTGTGTCCAGCATGGCCACTGTGACGTATGTCCAGCAGGGCCACTGTGGCGTATGTCCAGCAGGGCCACAGTGGCGTATGTCCAGCAGGGCCACTGTGGCGTATGTCCTGCATGGCCATTGAGGCGTATGCTTAACATTTCTCGTATGGTAGAGGAGGCAGTCTTGAGAGCTGTCCTGCATGGCCACGGTGGCATATGTCCAGCAGGGCCACAGTGGCGAATGTCTTGCAGCGCCACTGCGGCGTATGTCCAGCATGGCCACTGTGTCGTATGTCTAACATTTTTCGTATGGTAGAGGAGGCAGTCTTGAGAGTTATCCTGCATGGCAACTGTGGCGTATGGCCAGCATGGCCACTGTGGCGTATGTCCTGCATGGCCACTGTGGCGTATATCCAGCAGGGCAACTGTGGCGTATGCGTTACATTTTTCGTATGGTAGAGGAGGCAGTCTTGAGAGCTGTCCTGCATGGCCAAGGTGGCATATGTCCAGCAGGGCCACAGTGGCGTATGTCCAGCAGGGCCACAGTGGCGTATGACCAGCAGGGCTACAGTGGCGTATGTCCTGCATGGCCACTGTGGCGTATATCCAGCAGGGCAACTGTGGCGTATGCGTTACATTTTTCGTATGGTAGAGGAGGCAGTCTTGAGAGCTGTCCTGCATGGCCACGGTGGCATATGTCCAGCAGGGCCACTGTTGCGTATGTCCAGCAGGGCCACTGTGGCGTATGTCCTGCAGGGCCACTGTGGCGTATGTCCAGCAGGGCCACTGTGGCGTATGTCCAGCATGGCCACTGTGGCGTATGTCCAGCAGGGTCACAGTGGCGTATGTCCAGCATGGCCACTGTGGCGTATGTCCAGCAGGGCCACAGTGGCGTATGTCCTGCAGGGCCACAGAGGCGTATGTCCTGCAGGGCCACTGTGGCGTATGTCCAGCATGGCCCCTGTGGCGTATGTCGAGCAGGGCCACAGTGGCGTATGTCCTGCAGGGCCACTGTGGCGTATGTCCTGCATGGCTACTGTGCCGTATGCGTAACATTTTTCGTATGGTAGAGGAGGCAGTCTTGAGAGCTGTCCTGCACGGTGGCTTATGTCCAGCAGGGCCACAGTGGCGTATGTCCAGCAGGGCCACAGTGGCGAATGTCTTGCAGCGCCACTGCGGCGTATGTCCAGCATGGCCACTGTGTCGTATGTCTAACATTTTTCGTATGGTAGAGGAGGCAGTCTTGAGAGTTATCCTGCATGGCAACTGTGGCGTATGGCCAGCATGGCCACTGTGGCGTATGTCCTGCATGGCCACTGTGGCGTATATCCAGCAGGGCAACTGTGGCGTATGCGTTACATTTTTCGTATGGTAGAGGAGGCAGTCTTGAGAGCTGTCCTGCATGGCCAAGGTGGCATATGTCCAGCAGGGCCACAGTGGCATATGTCCAGCAGGGCCACAGTGGCGTATGACCAGCAGGGCTACAGTGGCGTATGTCCTGCATGGCCACTGTGGCGTATATCCAGCAGGGCAACTGTGGCGTATGCGTTACATTTTTCGTATGGTAGAGGAGGCAGTCTTGAGAGCTGTCCTGCATGGCCACGGTGGCATATGTCCAGCAGGGCCATTGTTGCGTATGTCCAGCAGGGCCACTGTGGCGTATGTCCTGCAGGGCCACTGTGGCGTATGTCCAGCAGGGCCACTGTGGCGTATGTCCAGCATGGCCACTGTGGCGTATGTCCAGCAGGGCCACAGTGGCGTATGTCCTGCATGGCCACTGTGGCGTATGACCAGCAGGGCCGCAGTGGCGTATGTCCTGCATGGCCACTGTGGCGTATGCGTAACATTTTTCGTATGGTAGAGGAGGCAGTCTTGAGAGTTATCCTTCATGGCAACTGTGGCGTATGTCCAGCATGGCCACTGTGGCGTATGTCCTGCAGCGCCACTGCGGCGTATGTCCAGCATGGCCACTGTGGCGTATGTCCACCATGGCCACTGTGGCGTATGTCCAGCAGGGCCACTGTGGCGTATGTCCAGCAGGGCCACAGTGGCGTATGTCCTGCATGGCCACTGTGGCGTATGACCAGCAGGGCCGCAGTGGCGTATGTCCTGCATGGCCACTGTGGCGTATGTCCAGCAGGGCCACAGTGGCGTATGTCCTGCAGGGCCACAGAGGCGTATGTCCTGCAGGGCCACTGTGGCGTATGTCCAGCATGGCCCCTGTGGCGTATGTCGAGCAGGGCCACAGTGGCGTATGTCCTGCAGGGCCACTGTGGCGTATGTCCTGCATGGCTACTGTGCCGTATGCGTAACATTTTTCGTATGGTAGAATAGGCAGTCTTGAGAGCTGTCCTGCACGGTGGCATATGTCCAGCAGGGCCACAGTGGCGTATGTCCAGCAGGGCCACAGTGGCGAATGTCTTGCAGCGCCACTGCGGCGTATGTCCAGCATGGCCACTGTGTCGTATGTCTAACATTTTTCGTATGGTAGAGGAGGCAGTCTTGAGAGTTATCCTGCATGGCAACTGTGGCGTATGGCCAGCATGGCCACTGTGGCGTATGTCCTGCATGGCCACTGTGGCGTTATCCAGCAGGGCAACTGTGGCGTATGCGTTACATTTTTCGTATGGTAGAGGAGGCAGTCTTGAGAGCTGTCCTGCATGGCCAAGGTGGCATATGTCCAGCAGGGCCACTGTGGCGTATGTCCAGCAGGGCCACAGTGGCGTATGACCAGCAGGGCTACAGTGGCGTATGTCCTGCATGGCCACTGTGGCGTATATCCAGCAGGGCAACTGTGGCGTATGCGTTACATTTTTCGTATGGTAGAGGAGGCAGTCTTGAGAGCTGTCCTGCATGGCCACGGTGGCATATGTCCAGCAGGGCCACTGTTGCGTATGTCAAGCAGGGCCACTGTGGCGTATGTCCTGCAGGGCCACTGTGGCGTATGTCCAGCAGGGCCACTGTGGCGTATGTCCAGCATGGCCACTGTGGCGTATGTCCAGCAGGGCCACAGTGGCGTATGTCCAGCATGGCCACTGTGGCGTATGTCCAGCAGGGCCACAGTGGCGTATGTCCTGCAGGGCCACAGAGGCGTATGTCCTGCAGGGCCACTGTGGCGTATGTCCAGCATGGCCCCTGTGGCGTATGTCGAGCAGGGCCACAGTGGCGTATGTCCTGCAGGGCCACTGTGGCGTATGTCCTGCATGGCTACTGTGCCGTATGCGTAACATTTTTCGTATGGTAGAGGAGGCAGTCTTGAGCGCTGTCCTGCACGGTGGCATATGTCCAGCAGGGCCACAGTGGCGTATGTCCAGCAGGGCCACAGTGGCGAATGTCTTGCAGCGCCACTGCGGCGTATGTCCAGCATGGCCACTGTGTCGTATGTCTAACATTTTTCGTATGGTAGAGGAGGCAGTCTTGAGAGTTATCCTGCATGGCAACTGTGGCGTATGGCCAGCATGGCCACTGTGGCGTATGTCCTGCATGGCCACTGTGGCGTATATCCAGCAGGGCAACTGTGGCGTATGCGTTACATTTTTCGTATGGTAGAGGAGGCAGTCTTGAGAGCTGTCCTGCATGGCCAAGGTGGCATATGTCCAGCAGGGCCACAGTGGCATATGTCCAGCAGGGCCACAGTGGCGTATGACCAGCAGGGCTACAGTGGCGTATGTCCTGCATGGCCACTGTGGCGTATATCCAGCAGGGCAACTGTGGCGTATGCGTTACATTTTTCGTATGGTAGAGGAGGCAGTCTTGAGAGCTGTCCTGCATGGCCACGGTGGCATATGTCCAGCAGGGCCACTGTTGCGTATGTCTAGCAGGGCCACTGTGGCGTATGTCCTGCAGGGCCACTGTGGCGTATGTCCAGCAGGGCCACTGTGGCGTATGTCCAGCATGGCCACTGTGGCGTATGTCCAGCAGGGCCACAGTGGCGTATGTCCTGCCACTGTGGCGTATGTCCACCATGGCCACTGTGGCGTATGTCCAGCAGGGCCACTGTGGCGTATGTCCTGCATGGCCACTGTGGCGTATGACCAGCAGGGCCGCAGTGGCGTATGTCCTGCATGGCCACTGTGGCGTATGTCCAGCATGGCCACTGTGGCGAATGTCCTGCAGCGCCACTGCGGCGTATGTCCAGCATGGCCACTGTGGCGTATGTCCAGCAGGGCCACTGTGGCGTATGTCCAGCATGGCCACTGTGGCGAATGTCCTGCAGCGCCACTGCGGCGTATGTCCAGCATGGCCACTGTGGCGTATGTCCAGCAGGGCCACTGTGGCGTATGTCCAGCATGGCCACAGTGGCGTATGTCCTGCAGGGCCACTGTGGCGTATGTCCTGCATGGCCACTGTGGCGTATGCGTAACATTTTTCGTATGGTAGAGGAGGCAGTCTTGAGAGTTATCCTTCATGGCAACTGTGGCGTATGTCCAGCATGGCCACTGTGGCGTATGTCCTGCAGCGCCACTGCGGCGTATGTCCAGCATGGCCACTGTGGCGTATGTCCACCATGGCCACTGTGGCGTATGTCCAGCAGGGCCACTGTGGCGTATGTCCTGCATGGCCACTGTGGCGTATGACCAGCAGGGCCGCAGTGGCGTATGTCCTGCATGGCCACTGTGGCGTATGTCCAGCATGGCCACTGTGGCGAATGTCCTGCAGCGCCACTGCGGCGTATGTCCAGCATGGCCACTGTGGCGTATGTCCAGCAGGGCCACTGTGGCGTATGTCCAGCATGGCCACAGTGGCGTATGTCCTGCAGGGCCACTGTGGCGTATGTCCTGCATGGCCACTGTGGCGTATGCGTAACATTTTTCGTATGGTAGAGGAGGCAGTCTTGAGAGTTATCCTTCATGGCAACTGTGGCGTATGTCCAGCATGGCCACTGTGGCGTATGTCCTGCAGCGCCACTGCGGCGTATGTCCAGCATGGCCACTGTGGCGTATGTCCACCATGGCCACTGTGGCGTATGTCCAGCAGGGCCACTGTGGCGTATGTCCAGCAGGGCCACAGTGGCGTATGTCCTGCATGGCCACTGTGGCGTATGACCAGCAGGGCCGCAGTGGCGTATGTCCTGCATGGCCACTGTGGCGTATGTCCTGCATGGCCACTGTGGCGTATGCGTAACATTTTTCGTATGGTAGAGGAGGCAGTCTTGAGAGCTGTCCTGCATGGCCACGGTGGCATATGTCCAGCAGGGCACAGTGGCGTATGTCCCGCAGGGCCACTGTGGTGTATGTCCAGCATGGCCACTGTGGCGTATGTCCAGCAGGGCCACAGTGGCGTATGTCCAGCATGGCCACTGTGGCGTATGTCCAGCAAGGCCACAGGGGCGTATGTCCAGCATGGCCACAGTGGCGTATGTCCTGCATGGCCACTGTGGCGTATGCGTAACATTTTTCGTATGGTAGAGGAGGCAGTCTTGAGAGCTGTCCTGCATGGCCACGGTGGCATATGTCCAGCAGGGCACAGTGGCGTATGTCCCGCAGGGCCACTGTGGTGTATGTCCAGCATGGCCACTGTGGCGTATGTCCAGCATGGCCACTGTGGCGTATGTCCAGCAAGGCCACAGGGGCGTATGTCCAGCATGGCCACAGTGGCGTATGTCCTGCATGGCCACTGTGGCGTATGTCCTGCAGCGCCACTGCGGCGTATGTCCAGCATGGCCACTGTGGCGTATTTCCAGCAGGGCCACTGTGGCGTATGTCCTGCAGGGCCACTGTGGCGTATGTCCTGCATGGCCGCTGTGGCGTATGTCCAGCAGGGCCACAGTGGCGTATGTCCTGCAGGGCCACTGTGGCGTATGTCTTGCATGGCCACTGTGGCGTATGCGTAACATTTTTCGTATGGTAGAGGAGGCAGTCTTGAGAGTTGTCCTGCATGGCAACTGTGGCGTATGTCCAGCATGGCCACTGTGGCGTATGTCCTGCAGGGCCACAGTGGCGAATGGGTAGCATGGCCACTGTGGCGTATGTCCAGCAGGGCCACTGTGGCGTATGTCCAGCAGGGCCACGGTGGCGTATGTCCTGCATGGCCACTGTGGCGTATGTCCAGCATGGCCACTGTGGCGTATGTCCAGCAGGGCCACTGTGGCGTATGTCCAGCATGGCCACTGTGGCGTATGTCCAGCAGGGCCACTGTGGCGTATGTCCAGCAGGGCCACGGTGGCGTATGTCCTGCATGGCCACTGTGGCGTATGTCCAGCATGGCCACTGTGGCGTATGTCCAGCAGGGCCACTGTGGCGTATGTCCAGCATGGCCACTGTGGCGTATGTCCAGCATGGCCACTGTGGCGTATGTCCAGCAGGGCCACTGTGGCGTATGTCCTGCATGGCAACTGTGGCATATGTCCAGCATGGCCACTGTGGCGTATGTCCAGCAGGGCCACTGTGGCGTATGTCCAGCATGGCCACTGTGGCGTATGTCCAGCATGGCCACTGTGGCGTATGTCCAGCAGGGCCACTGTGGCGTATGTCCTGCATGGCAACTGTGGCGTATGTCCAGCATGGCCACTGCGGCGTATGTCCTGCAGGGCCACAGTGGCGTATGTCCAGCAGGGCCACTACGGCGTATGTCCTGCAGGGCCACAGTGGCGTATGTCCTGCATGGCAACTGTGGCGTTTGTCCAGCAGGGCCACTGTGGCGTATGTCCTGCATGGCAACTGTGGCATATGTCCAGCATGGCCACTGTGGCGTATGTCCAGCAGGGCCACAGTGGCGTATGTCCTGCATGGCAACTGTGGCGTATATCCAGCAGGGCCACTGCGGCGTATGTCCTGCAGGGCCACAGTTGCGTATGTCTAGCATGGCCACTGTGGCGTATGTCCAGCATGGCTACTGCGGCGTATGTCCAGCAGGGCCACAGTGGCGTATGTCCTGCATGGCCACTGTGGCGTATGTCCAGCAGGGCGTATGTCCAGCAGGGCCACTGTGGCGTATGTCCAGCATGGCCACTGTGGCGTATGTCCAGCAGGGCCACTGTGGCGTATGTCCTGCATGGCAACTGTGGCATATGTCCAGCATGGCCACTGTGGCGTATGTCCAGCAGGGCCACAGTGGCGTATGTCCGTAGCATGGCTACTGTGGCGTATGTCCAGCAGGGCCACAGTGGCGTATGTCCAGCAGGGCCACTGCGGCGTATGTCCTGCAGGGCCACAGTGGCGTATGTCCTGCATGGCCACTGTGGCGTATGCGTAACATTTTTCGTATGGTAGAAGAGGCAGTCTTGAGAGTTGTCCTGCATGGCCACTGTGGCGTATGTCAAGCAGGGCCACAGTGGCGTATGTCCAGCAGGGCCACAGTGGCGAATGTCCTGCATGGCCACTGTGGCGTCTGCGTAACATTTTTCGTATGGTAGAGGAGGCAGTCTTGAGAGTTGTCCTGCATGGCCACTGTGGCGTATGTCAAGCAGGGCCACAGTGGCGTATGTCCAGCAGGGCCACAGTGGCGAATGTCCTGCATGGCCACTGTGGCGTCTGCGTAACATTTTTCGTATGGTAGAGGAGGCAGTCTTGAGAGTTGTCCTGCATGGCAACTGTGGCGTATGTTCAGCATGGCCACAGTGGCGTATGTACTGCAGCGCCACTGCATCGTATGTCCAGCAGGGCCACAGTGGCGTATGTCCAGCAGGGCCACAGTGGCGTATGTCCAGCATTGCCACTGTGGCGTATGCGTAACATTTTTCGTATGGTAGAGGAGGCAGTCTTGAGAGCTGTCCTGCATGGCCACTGTGGCGTATGTCCAGCAGGGCCACAGTGGCGTATGTCCTGCATGGCCACTGTGGCGTATGTCCAGCAGGGCCACTGCGGCGTATGTCCAGCATGGCCACTGTGGCGTATGTCCAGCAGGGCCACAGTGGTGTATGTCCTGCAGGGCCACAGTGGCGAATGTCCTGCATGGCCACTGTGGCGTATGCGTAACATTTTTCGTATGGTAGAGGAGGCAGTCCTTGAGAGTTGTCCTGCATGGCAACTGTGGCGTATGTCCAGCATGGCCACTGTGGCGTATGTCCAGCAGGGCCACTGTGGCGTATGTCCAGCATGGCCACTGTGGCGTATGTCCAGCAGCGCCACTGCGGCGTATGTCCAGCATGGCCACTGTGGCGTATGTCCAGCAGGGCCACAGTGGTGTATGTCCTGCAGGGCCACAGTGGCGAATGTCCTGCATGGCCACTGTGGCGTATGCGTAACATTTTTCGTATGGTAGAGGAGGCAGTCCTTGAGAGTTGTCCTGCATGGCAACTGTGGCGTATGTCCAGCATGGCCACTGTGGCGTATGTCCAGCAGGGCCACTGTGGCGTATGTCCAGCAGGGCCACAGTGGCGTATGTCCTGCAGCGCCACTGCGGCGTATGTCCAGCAGGGCCACAGTGGCGGGTGTCCTGCATGGCCACTGTGCCGTATGCGTAACATTTTTCGTATGGTAGAGGAGGCAGTCTTGTGAGCTGTCCTGCATGGCCACGGTGGCATATGTCCAGCAGGGCCACTGTGGCGTATGTCCAGCATGGCCACTGTGGCGTATGTCCAGCAGGGCCACAGTGGCGTATGTCCTGCAGCGCCACTGTGGCGTATGTCCAGCAGGGCCACAGTGGCGTATGTCCTGCATGGCCACTGTGGCGTATGCGTAACATTTTTCGTATGGTAGAGGAGGCAGTCTTGTGAGCTGTCCTGCATGGCCACGGTGGCATATGTCCAGCAGGGCCACTGTGGCGTATGTCCAGCATGGCCACTGTGGCGTATGTCCAGCAGGGCCACAGTGGCGTATGTCCTGCAGCGCCACTGTGGCGTATGTCCAGCAGGGCCACAGTGGCGTATGTCCAGCAGGGCCACTGTGGCGTATGTCCTGCAGGGCCACAGTGGCGTATGTCCTGCAGCGCCACTGCGGCGTATGTCCAGCATGGTCACTGTGGCGTATGTCCAGCAGGGCCACAGTGGCGTATGTCCAGCATTGCCACAGTGGCGTATGTCCTGCATGGCCACTGTGGCGTATGCGTAACATTTTTCGTATGGTAGAGGAGGCAGTCTTGAGAGCTGTCCTGCATGGCCACTGTGGCGTGTGTCCAGCAGGGCCACAGTGGCGTATGTCCTGCATGGCCACTGTGGCGTATGTCCAGCAGGGCCACAGTGGCGTATGTCCTGCATGGCCACTGTGGCGTATGCGTAACATTTTTCGTATGGTAGAGGAGGCAGTCTTGAGAGTTGTCCTGCATGGCAACTGTGGCGTATGTTCAGCATGGCCACAGTGGCGTATGTCCTGCAGCGCCACTGCGGCGTATGTCCAGCAGGGCCACAGTGGCGTATGTCCAGCATGGCCACTGTGGCGTATGTCCTGCATGGCCATTGTGGCGTATGTCCAGCAGGGTCACTGTGGCGTATGTCCTGCAGGGCCACAGTGGCGTATGTCCTGCAGCGCCACTGCGGCGTATGTCCAGCATGCCCACTGTGGCGTATGTCCAGCAGGGCCACAGTGGTGTATGTCCTGCAGGGCCACAGTGGCGAATGTCCTGCATGGCCACTGTGGCGTATGCGTAACATTTTTCGTATGGTAGAGGAGGCAGTCCTTGAGAGTTGTCCTGCATGGCAACTGTGGCGTATGTCCAGCATGGCAACTGTGGCGTATGTCCAGCATGGCCACTGTGGCGTATGTCCAGCAGGGCCACTGTGGCGTATATCCAGCATGGCCACTGTGGCGTATGTCCAGCAGGGCCACAGTGGCGTATGTCCTGCAGCGCCACTGCGGCGTATGTCCAGCAGGGCCACAGTGGCGTGTGTCCTGCATGGCCACTGTGCCGTATGCGTAACATTTTTCGTATGGTAGAGGAGGCAGTCTTGTGAGCTGTCCTGCATGGCCACGGTGGCATATGTCCAGCAGGGCCAATGTGGCGTATGTCCAGCATGGCCACTGTGGCGTATGTCCAGCAGGGCCACAGTGGCGAATGTCCTGCAGCGCCACTGTGGCGTATGTCCAGCAGGGCCACAGTGGCGTATGTCCTGCAGCGCCACTGTGGCGTATGCGTAACATTTTTCGTATGGTAGAGGAGGCAGTCTTGAGAGCTGTCCTGCATGGCCACGGTGGCATATGTCCAGCAGGGCCACTGTGGCGTATGTCCAGCAGGGCCACAGTGGCATATGTCCAGCAGGTCCACAGTGGCGTATGTCCTGCATGGCCATGTGGCGTATGCGTAACATTTTTCGTATGGTAGAGGAGGCAGTCTTGAGAGCTGTCCTGCACGGTGGCATAGGTCCAGCAGGGCCACTGTGGCGTATGTCCAGCATAGCCACTGTGGCGTATGTCAAGCAGGGCCACAGTGGCGTATGTCCTGCAGGGCCACTGTGGCGTATGTCCTGCATGGCCACTGTGGCGTATGTCCTGCATGGCCACTGTGGCGTATGCGTAACATTTCTCGTATGGTAGAGGAGGCAGTCTTGAGAGCTGTCCTGCATGGCCACGGCGTATGTCTAGCATGGCCACTGTGGCGTATGTCCAGCAGGGCCACAGTGCCGTATGTCCTGCATGGCCACTGTGGCGTATGCGTAACATTTTTCGTATGGTAGAGGAGGCAGTCTTGAGAGTTGTCCTGCATGGCAACTGTGGCGTATGTCCAGAATGGCCACTGTGGCGTATGTCCAGCAGGGCCACAGTGGCGTATGTCCAGCAGCGCCACTGCGGCGTATGTCCAGCAGGGCCACAGTGGCGTATGTCCTGCAGGGCCACAGTGTGGTATGTCCTGCATGGCCACTGTGGCGTATGCGTAACATTTTTCGTATGGTAGAGGAGGCAGTCTTGAGAGCTGTCCTGCATGGCCACGGTGGCATATGTCCAGCATGGCCACTGTGGCGTATGTCCAGCAGGGCCACAGTTGCGTATGTCCAGCAGGGCCACAGTGGCGTATGTCCTGCATGGCCACTGTGGCGTATGTCCAGCAGGGCCACTGTGGCGTGTGTCCAGCATGGCCACTGTGACGTATGTCCAGCAGGGCCACTGTGGCGTATGTCCAGCAGGGCCACAGTGGCGTATGTCCAGCAGGGCCACTGTGGCGTATGTCCTGCATGGCCATTGAGGCGTATGCGTAACATTTCTCGTATGGTAGAGGAGGCAGTCTTGATAGCTGTCCTGCATGGCCACGGCGTATGTCTAGCATGGCCACTGTGGCGTATGTCCAGCAGGGCCACAGTGCCGTATGTCCTGCATGGCCATTGAGGCGTATGCGTAACATTTCTCGTATGGTAGAGGAGGCAGTCTTGAGAGTTGTCCTGCATGGCAACTGTGGCGTATGTCCAGCATGGCCACTGTGGCGTATGTCCAGCAGGGCCACTGTGGCGTATGCGTTACATTTTTCGTATGGTAGAGGAGGCAGTCTTGAGAGCTTTCCTGCATGGCCACGGTGGCATATGTGCAGCAGGGCCACGGTGGCGTATGTCCAGCAGGGCCACAGTGGCGTATGTCCAGCAGGGCCACTGTGGCGTATGTCCAGCAGGGCCACTGTGGCGTATGTCCAGCAGGGCCACTGTGGCGTATGCGTTACATTTTTCGTATGGTAGAGGAGGCAGTCTTGAGAGTTGTCCTGCATGGCAACTGTGGCGTATGTCCAGCATGGCCACTGTGGCGTATGTCCAGCAGGGCCACTGTGGCGTATGCGTTACATTTTTCGTATGGTAGAGGAGGCAGTCTTGAGAGCTTTCCTGCATGGCCACGGTGGCATATGTCCAGCAGGGCCACGGTGGCGTATGTCCAGCAGGGCCACAGTGGCGTATGTCCAGCAGGGCCACAGTGGCGTATGTCCTGCAGGGCCACAGATGCGTATGTCCTGCAGGGCCACTGTGGCGTATGTCCAGCATGGCCACTGTGGCGTATGTCCAGCAGGGCCACTGTGGCGTATGCGTTACATTTTTCGTATGGTAGAGGAGGCAGTCTTGAGAGCTTTCCTGCATGGCCACGGTGGCATATGTCCAGCAGGGCCACGGTGGCGTATGTCCAGCAGGGCCACAGTGGCGTATGTCCAGCAGGGCCACTGTGGCGTATGTCCTGCATGGCCACTGTGGCGTATGCGTAACATTTCTCGTATGGTAGAGGAGGCAGTCTTGAGAGCTGTCCTGCATGGCAACGGCGTATGTCTAGCATGGCCACTGTGGCGTATGTCCAGCAGGGCCACAGTGCCGTATGTCCTGCATGGCCACTGTGGCGTATGCGTAACATTTTTCGTATGGTAGAGGAGGCAGTCTTGAGAGCTGTCCTGCACGGTGGCATATGTCCAGCAGGGCCACTGTGGCGTATGTCCAGCAGGGCCACAGTGGCGAATGTCCTGCATGGCAACTGTGGCGTATGTCCAGAATGGCCACTGTGGCGTATGTCCAGCAGGGCCACAGTGGCGTATGTCCAGCAGCGCCACTGCGGCGTATGTCCAGCAGGGCCACAGTGGCGCATGTCCTGCAGGGCCACTGTGGCGTATGTCCTGCATGGCTACTGTGCCGTATGCGTAACATTTTTCGTATGGTAGAGGAGGCAGTCTTGAGAGCTGTCCTGCACGGTGGCATATGTCCAGCAGGGCCACTGTGGCGTATGTCCAGCAGGGCCACAGTGGCGAATGTCCTGCAGGGCCACAGTGGCGTATGTCCTGCATGGCCACTGTGGCGTATGTCCAGCAGGGCCACAGTGGCGTATGTCCAGCATGGCCACAGTGGCGTACGGCCTGCATGGCCACTGTGGCGTATGTCCAGCAGGGCCACTGTGGCGTATGTCCAGCAGGGCCACAGTGGCGTATGTCCAGCAGGCCCACAGTGACGTATGTCCTACATTACCACTGTGGCGTATGTCCAGCAGGGCCACTGTGGCGTGTGTCCAGCATGGCCACTGTGGCGTATGTCCAGCAGGGCCACTGTGGCGTATGTCCAGCAGGGCCACAGTGGCGTATGTCCAGCAGGGCCACTGTGGCGTATGTCCTGCATGGCCACTGTGGCGTATGCGTAACATTTTTCGTATGGTAGAGGAGGCAGTCTTGAGAGCTGTCCTGCATGGCCACGGTGGCATATGTCCAGCATGGCCACTGTGGCGTATGTCCAGCAGGGCCACAGTAGCGTATGTCCAGCAGGGCCACAGTGGCGTATGTCCCGCATGGCCACTGTGGCGTATGTCCAGCAGGGCCACTATGGCGTGTGTCCAGCATGGCCACTGTGACGTATGTCCAGCAGGGCCACTGTGGCGTATGTCCAGCAGGGCCACAGTGGCGTATGTCCAGCAGGGCCACTGTGGCGTATGTCCTGCATGGCCACTGTGGCGTATGCGTAACATTTCTCGTATGGTAGAGGAGGCAGTCTTGAGAGCTGTCCTGCATGGCCACGGCGTATGTCTAGCATGGCCACTGTGGCGTATGTCCAGCAGGGCCACAGTGCCGTATGTCCTGCATGGCCACTGTGGCGTATGCGTAACATTTTTCGTATGGTAGAGGAGGCAGTCTTGAGAGTTGTCCTGCATGGCAACTGTGGCGTATGTCCAGAATGGCCACTGTGGCGTATGTCCAGCAGGGCCACAGTGGCGTATGTACAGCAGCGCCACTGCGGCGTATGTCCAGCAGGGCCACAGTGGCGTATGTCCTGCAGGGCCACAGTGTGGTATGTCCTGCATGGCCACTGTGGCGTATGCGTAAAATTTTTCGTATGGTAGAGGAGGCAGTCTTGAGAGCTGTCCTGCATGGCCACGGTGGCATATGTCCAGCATGGCCACTGTGGCGTATGTCCAGCAGGGCCACAGTTGCGTATGTCCAGCAGGGCCACAGTGGCGTATGTCCTGCATGGCCACTGTGGCGTATGTCCTGCATGGCCACTGTGGCGTATGTCCAGCAGGGCCACTGTGGCGTGTGTCCAGCATGGCCACTGTGACGTATGTCCAGCAGGGCCACTGTGGCGTATGTCCAGCAGGGCCACAGTGGCGTATGTCCAGCAGGGCCACTGTGGCGTATGCCCTGCATGGCCACTGTGGCGTATGCGTAACATTTCTCGTATGGTAGAGGAGGCAGTCTTGAGAGCTGTCCTGCATGGCCACGGCGTATGTCTAGCATGGCCACTGTGGCGTATGTCCAGCAGGGCCACAGTGCCGTATGTCCTGCATGGCCACTGTGGCGTATGCGTAACATTTTTCGTATGGTAGAGGAGGCAGTCTTGAGAGTTGTCCTGCATGGCAACTGTGGCGTATGTCCAGAATGGCCACTGTGGCGTATGTCCAGCAGGGCCACAGTGGCGTATGTCCAGCAGCGCCACTTCGGCGTATGTCCAGCAGGGCCAGAGTGGCGTATGTCCTGCATGGCCACTGTGGCGTATGTCCAGCAGGGCCACTGTGGCGTATGTCCAGCAGCGCCACTTCGGCGTATGTCCAGCAGGGCCACAGTGGCGTATGTCCTGCATGGCCACTGTGGCGTATGTCCAGCAGGGCCACTGTGGCGTGTGTCCAGCATGGCCACTGTGACGTATGTCCAGCAGGGCCACTGTGGCGTATGTCCAGCAGGGCCACAGTGGCGTATGTCCAGCAGGGCCACTGTGGCGTATGTCCTGCATGGCCATTGAGGCGTATGCGTAACATTTCTCGTATGGTAGAGGAGGCAGTCTTGAGAGCTGTCCTGCATGGCCACTGTGGCGTATGTCCAGCAGGGCCACAGTGGCGTATGTCCTGCAGGGCCACAGAGGCGTATGTCCTGCAGGGCCACTGTGGCGTATGTCCAGCATGGCCCCTGTGGCGTATGTCGAGCAGGGCCACAGTGGCGTATGTCCTGCAGGGCCACTGTGGCGTATGTCCTGCATGGCTACTGTGCCGTATGCGTAACATTTTTCGTATGGTAGAGGAGGCAGTCTTGAGAGCTGTCCTGCACGGTGGCATATGTCCAGCAGGGCCACAGTGGCGTATGTCCAGCAGGGCCACAGTGGCGAATGTCTTGCAGCGCCACTGCGGCGTATGTCCAGCATGGCCACTGTGTCGTATGTCTAACATTTTTCGTATGGTAGAGGAGGCAGTCTTGAGAGTTATCCTGCATGGCAACTGTGGCGTATGGCCAGCATGGCCACTGTGGCGTATGTCCTGCATGGCCACTGTGGCGTATATCCAGCAGGGCAACTGTGGCGTATGCGTTACATTTGAGAGCTGTCCTGCATGGCCAAGGTGGCATATGTCCAGCAGGGCCACAGTGGCGTATGTCCAGCAGGGCCACAGTGGCGTATGACCAGCAGGGCTACAGTGGCGTATGTCCTGCATGGCCACTGTGGCGTATATCCAGCAGGGCAACTGTGGCGTATGCGTTACATTTTTCGTATGGTAGAGGAGGCAGTCTTGAGAGCTGTCCTGCATGGCCACGGTGGCATATGTCCAGCAGGGCCACTGTTGCGTATGTCCAGCAGGGCCACTGTGGCGTATGTCCTGCAGGGCCACTGTGGCGTATGTCCAGCAGGGCCACTGTGGCGTATGTCCAGCATGGCCACTGTGGCGTATGTCCAGCAGGGTCACAGTGGCGTATGTCCAGCATGGCCACTGTGGCGTATGTCCAGCAGGGCCACAGTGGCGTATGTCCTGCAGGGCCACAGAGGCGTATGTCCTGCAGGGCCACTGTGGCGTATGTCCAGCATGGCAACTGTGGCGTATGCGTTACATTTTTCGTATGGTAGAGGAGGCAGTCTTGAGAGTTATCCTGCATGGGAACTGTGGCGTATGGCCAGCATGGCCACTGTGGCGTATGTCCTGCATGGCCACTGTGGCGTATATCCAGCAGGGCAACTGTGGCGTATGCGTTACATTTTTCGTATGGTAGAGGAGGCAGTCTTGAGAGCTGTCCTGCATGGCCAAGGTGGCATATGTCCAGCAGGGCCACAGTGGCATATGTCCAGCAGGGCCACAGTGGCGTATGACCAGCAGGGCTACAGTGGCGTATGTCCTGCATGGCCACTGTGGCGTATATCCAGCAGGGCAACTGTGGCGTATGCGTTACATTTTTCGTATGGTAGAGGAGGCAGTCTTGAGAGCTGTCCTGCATGGCCATGGTGGCATATGTCCAGCAGGGCCACTGTTGCGTATGTCCAGCAGGGCCACTGTGGCGTATGTCCTGCAGGGCCACTGTGGCGTATGTCCAGCAGGGCCACAGTGGCGTATGTCCAGCATGGCCACTGTGGCGTATGTCCAGCAGGGCCACAGTGGCGTATGTCCTGCATGGCCACTGTGGCGTATGACCAGCAGGGCCGCAGTGGCGTATGTCCTGCATGGCCACTGTGGCGTATGCGTAACATTTTTCGTATGGTAAAGGAGGCAGTCTTGAGAGTTATCCTTCATGGCAACTGTGGCGTATGTCCAGCATGGCCACTGTGGCGTATGTCCTGCAGCGCCACTGCGGCGTATGTCCACAATGGCCACTGTGGCGTATGTCCACCATGGCCACTGTGGCGTATGTCCAGCAGGGCCACTGTGGCGTATGTCCAGCAGGGCCACAGTGGCGTATGTCCTGCATGGCCACTGTGGCGTATGACCAGCAGGGCCGCAGTGGCGTATGTCCTGCATGGCCACTGTGGCGTATGTCCAGCAGGGCCACAGTGGCGTATGTCCTGCAGGGCCACAGAGGCGTATGTCCTGCAGGGCCACTGTGGCGTATGTCCAGCATGGCCCCTGTGGCGTATGTCGAGCAGGGCCACAGTGGCGTATGTCCTGCAGGGCCACTGTGGCGTATGTCCTGCATGGCTACTGTGCCGTATGCGTAACATTTTTCGTATGGTAGAATAGGCAGTCTTGAGAGCTGTCCTGCACGGTGGCATATGTCCAGCAGGGCCACAGTGGCGTATGTCCAGCAGGGCCACAGTGGCGAATGTCTTGCAGCGCCACTGCGGCGTATGTCCAGCATGGCCACTGTGTCGTATGTCTAACATTTTTCGTATGGTAGAGGAGGCAGTCTTGAGAGTTATCCTGCATGGCAACTGTGGCGTATGGCCAGCATGGCCACTGTGGCGTATGTCCTGCATGGCCACTGTGGCGTTATCCAGCAGGGCAACTGTGGCGTATGCGTTACATTTTTCGTATGGTAGAGGAGGCAGTCTTGAGAGCTGTCCTGCATGGCCAAGGTGGCATATGTCCAGCAGGGCCACTGTGGCGTATGTCCAGCAGGGCCACAGTGGCGTATGACCAGCAGGGCTACAGTGGCGTATGTCCTGCATGGCCACTGTGGCGTATATCCAGCAGGGCAACTGTGGCGTATGCGTTACATTTTTCGTATGGTAGAGGAGGCAGTCTTGAGAGCTGTCCTGCATGGCCACGGTGGCATATGTCCAGCAGGGCCACTGTTGCGTATGTCAAGCAGGGCCACTGTGGCGTATGTCCTGCAGGGCCACTGTGGCGTATGTCCAGCAGGGCCACTGTGGCGTATGTCCAGCATGGCCACTGTGGCGTATGTCCAGCAGGGCCACAGTGGCGTATGTCCAGCATGGCCACTGTGGCGTATGTCCAGCAGGGCCACAGTGGCGTATGTCCTGCAGGGCCACAGAGGCGTATGTCCTGCAGGGCCACTGTGGCGTATGTCCAGCATGGCCCCTGTGGCGTATGTCGAGCAGGGCCACAGTGGCGTATGTCCTGCAGGGCCACTGTGGCGTATGTCCTGCATGGCTACTGTGCCGTATGCGTAACATTTTTCGTATGGTAGAGGAGGCAGTCTTGAGAGCTGTCCTGCACGGTGGCATATGTCCAGCAGGGCCACAGTGGCGTATGTCCAGCAGGGCCACAGTGGCGAATGTCTTGCAGCGCCACTGCGGCGTATGTCCAGCATGGCCACTGTGGCGTATGTCCAGCAGGGCCACTGTGGCGTATGTCCAGCATGGCCACTGTGGCGAATGTCCTGCAGCGCCACTGCGGCGTATGTCCAGCATGGCCACTGTGGCGTATGTCCAGCAGGGCCACTGTGGCGTATGTCCAGCATGGCCACAGTGGCGTATGTCCTGCAGGGCCACTGTGGCGTATGTCCTGCATGGCCACTGTGGCGTATGCGTAACATTTTTCGTATGGTAGAGGAGGCAGTCTTGAGAGTTATCCTTCATGGCAACTGTGGCGTATGTCCAGCATGGCCACTGTGGCGTATGTCCTGCAGCGCCACTGCGGCGTATGTCCAGCATGGCCACTGTGGCGTATGTCCACCATGGCCACTGTGGCGTATGTCCAGCAGGGCCACTGTGGCGTATGTCCTGCATGGCCACTGTGGCGTATGACCAGCAGGGCCGCAGTGGCGTATGTCCTGCATGGCCACTGTGGCGTATGTCCAGCATGGCCACTGTGGCGAATGTCCTGCAGCGCCACTGCGGCGTATGTCCAGCATGGCCACTGTGGCGTATGTCCAGCAGGGCCACTGTGGCGTATGTCCAGCATGGCCACAGTGGCGTATGTCCTGCAGGGCCACTGTGGCGTATGTCCTGCATGGCCACTGTGGCGTATGCGTAACATTTTTCGTATGGTAGAGGAGGCAGTCTTGAGAGTTATCCTTCATGGCAACTGTGGCGTATGTCCAGCATGGCCACTGTGGCGTATGTCCTGCAGCGCCACTGCGGCGTATGTCCAGCATGGCCACTGTGGCGTATGTCCACCATGGCCACTGTGGCGTATGTCCAGCAGGGCCACTGTGGCGTATGTCCAGCAGGGCCACAGTGGCGTATGTCCTGCATGGCCACTGTGGCGTATGACCAGCAGGGCCGCAGTGGCGTATGTCCTGCATGGCCACTGTGGCGTATGTCCAGCATGGCCACTGTGGCGTATGTCCTGCAGGGCCACTGTGCCGTATGTCCAGCAGGGCCACTGTGGCGTATGTCCAGCATGGCCACTGTGGCGTATGTCCAGCAAGGCCACAGGGGCGTATGTCCAGCATGGCCACAGTGGCGTATGTCCTGCATGGCCACTGTGGCGTATGCGTAACATTTTTCGTATGGTAGAGGAGGCAGTCTTGAGAGCTGTCCTGCATGGCCACGGTGGCATATGTCCAGCAGGGCACAGTGGCGTATGTCCCGCAGGGCCACTGTGGTGTATGTCCAGCATGGCCACTGTGGCGTATGTCCAGCATGGCCACTGTGGCGTATGTCCAGCAAGGCCACAGGGGCGTATGTCCAGCATGGCCACAGTGGCGTATGTCCTGCATGGCCACTGTGGCGTATGTCCTGCAGCGCCACTGCGGCGTATGTCCAGCATGGCCACTGTGGCGTATTTCCAGCAGGGCCACTGTGGCGTATGTCCTGCAGGGCCACTGTGGCGTATGTCCTGCATGGCCACTGTGGCGTATGTCCAGCAGGGCCACAGTGGCGTATGTCCTGCAGGGCCACTGTGGCGTATGTCTTGCATGGCCACTGTGGCGTATGCGTAACATTTTTCGTATGGTAGAGGAGGCAGTCTTGAGAGTTGTCCTGCATGGCAACTGTGGCGTATGTCCAGCAGGGCCACTATGGCGTATGTCCAGCATGGCCACTGTGGCGGATGTCCAGCAGGGCCACAGTGGCGTATGTCCTGCAGGGCCACTGTGGCGTATGTCCTGCATGGCCACTGTGGCGTATGCGTAACATTTTTCGTATGGTAGAGGAGGCAGTCTTGAGAGTTGTCCTGCATGGCAACTGTGGCGTATGTCCAGCATGGCCACTGTGGCGTATGTCCAGCAGGGCCACTGTGGCGTATGTCCAGCATGGCCACTGTGGCGGATGTCCAGCAGGGCCACAGTGGCGTATGTCCTGCATGGCCACTGTGGCGTATGCGTAACATTTTTCGTATGGTAGAGGAGGCAGTCTTGAGAGTTGTCCTGCATGGCAACTGTGGCGTATGTCCAGCATGGCCACTGTGGCGGATGTCCAGCAGGGCCACAGTGGCGTATGTCCTGCATGGCCACTGTGGCGTATGCGTAACATTTTTCGTATGGTAGAGGAGGCAGTCTTGAGAGTTGTCCTGCATGGCAACTGTGGCGTATGTCCAGCATGGCCACTGTGGCGTATGTCCAGCATGGCCACTGTGAGGTATGTCCAGCATGGCCACAGTGGCGTATGTCCTGCAGGGCCACTGTGGCGTATGTCCAGCAGGGCCACTGTGGCGTATGTCCAGCATGGCCACTGTGGCGTATGTCCAGCAGGGCCACAGTGGCGTATGTCCTGCAGCGCCACTGTGGCGTATGTCCAGCAGGGCCACTGTGACGTATGTCCTGCATGGCCACTGTGGCGTATGCGTAACATTTTTCGTATGGTAGAGGAGGCAGTCTTGAGAGTTGTCCTGCATGGCAACTGTGGCGTATGTCCAGCATGGCCACTGTGGCGTATGTCCAGCAGGGCCACCGTGGCGTATGTCCAGCATGGCCACTGTGGCGTATATCCAGCAGGGCCACTGTGGCGTATGTCCAGCAGGGCCACAGTGGCGTATGTCCTCCAGCGCCACTGTGGCGTATGTCCAGCAGGGCCACTGTGACGTATGTCCAGCATGGCCACTGTGGCGCATGTCCAGCAGAGCCACTGTGGCGCATGTCCAGCATGGCCACAGTGGCGTATGTCCAGCAGGGCCACTGTGGCGTATGTCCAGCATGGCCACTGTGGCGTATGTCCTGCATGGCCACTTTGGCGTATGTCCAGCAGGGCCACAGTGGCGTATGTCCAGCATGGCCACTGTGGCGTATGTCCAGCATGGCCACTGTGGCGTATGTCCAGCAGGGCCACAGTGGCGTATGTCCAGCATGGCCACTGTGGCGTATGTTCAGCATGGCCACTGTGGCGTATGTCCAGCATGGCCACTGTGGCGTATGTCCTGCATGGCCACTGTGGCGCATGTCCTGCAGCGCCACTGCGGCGTATGTCCAGCAGGGCCACAGTGGCGTATGTCCAGCATGGCCACTGTTGGACATACGTGGCGTATGACCAGCATGGCCACTGTGCCGTATGTCCAGCATGGCCACTGTGGCGTATGTCCAGCAGGGCCACAGTGGCGTATGTCCAGCATGGCCACTGTAGCGTATGTCCAGCATGGCCACTGTGGCGTATGTCCAGCAGGGCCACTGTGGCGTATGTCCAGCATGGCCACTGTGGCGTATGTCCTGCATGGCCACTGTGGCGTATGTCCAGCAGGGCCACAGTGGCGTATGTCCAGCATGGCCACTGTGGCGTATGTTCAGCATGGCCACTGTGGCGTATGTCCAGCAGGGCCACAGTGGCGTATGTCCAGCATGGCCACTGTGGCGTATGTCCTGCATGGCCACTGTTGCGCATGTCCTGCAGCGCCACTGCGGCGTATGTCCAGCAGGGCCACAGTGGCGTATGTCCAGCATGGCCACTGTTGGACATACGTGGCGTATGACCAGCATGGCCACTGTGGCGTATGTCCAGCATGGCCACTGTGGCGTATGTCCAGCAGGACCACTGTGGCGTATACCCTGCAGGGCCACTGTGGCGTATGTCCTGCATGGCCACGGTGGCGTATGCGTAACATTTTTCGTATGGGAGAGGAGGCAGTCTTGAGAGTAGACCTGCATGGCAACTGTGGCGTACGTCCAGCATGGCCACTGTGGCGTATGTCCAGCATGGCCACTATGGCGTATGTCCAGCAGGGCCACAGTGGCGTATGTCCAGCAGGGCCACTGTGGCGTATGTCCAGCATGGCCACTGTGGCGTATGTCCAGCAGGGCCACAGTGGCGTATGTCCTGCATGGCACTGTGGCGTATGTCCAGCAGGGTCACTGTGGCGTATGCCCAGCAGGGCCACTGTGGCGTATGTCCAGCAGGGCCACTGTTGCTTATGTCCAGCAGGGCCACTGTGGCGTATGTCCAGCATGGCCACTGTGGCGTATGTCCAGCATGGCCACTGTGGCGTATGTCCAGCAGGGCCACAGTGGCGTATGTCCAGCATGGCCACAGTGGCGTATGTCCAGCAGGGCCACTGTGGCGTATGTCCAGCAGGGCCACAGTGGCGTATGCCCTGCAGGGCCACTGTGGCGTATGTCCAGCATGGCCACTGTGGCGTATGTCCAGCGTGCCCACAGTGGCGTATGTCCAGCAGGGCCACTGTGGCGTATGTCCAGCATGGCCACTGTGGCGTATGTCCAGCAGGGCCACAGTGGCGTATGTCCAGCATGGCCACTGTGGCGTATGTCCAGCGTATGTCCTGCAGGGCCACTGTGGCGTATGTCCAGCAGGGCCACTGTGGCGTATGTCCAGCATGGCCACTGTGGCGTATGTCCAGCGTATGTCCTGCAGGGCCACTGTGGCGTATGTCCAGCAGGGCCACTGTGGCGTATGTCCAGCATGGCCACTGTGGCGTATGTCCAGCGTATGTCCTGCAGGGCCACTGTTGCGTATGTCCAGCATGGCCACTGTGGCGTATGTCCAGCAGGGCCACAGTGGCGTATGTCCAGCATGGCCACTGTGGCGTATGTCCAGCGTATGTCCTGCAGGGCCACTGTGGCGTATGTCCAGCAGGGCCACTGTGGCGTATGTCCAGCATGGCCACTGTGGCGTATGTCCAGCGTATGTCCTGCAGGGCCACTGTGGCGTATGTCCTGCAGGGCCACTGTGGCGTATGTCCAGCAGGGCCACTGTGGCGTATGTCCAGCAGGGCCACAGTGGCGTATGCCCTGCAGGGCCACAGTGGCGTATGTCCAGCAGGGCCACTGTGGCGTATGTCCAGCATGGCCACTGTGGCGTATGTCCAGCATGGCCACTATGGCGTATGTTTAGCAGGGCCACAGTGGCGTATGCCCTGCAGGGCCACAGTGGCGTATGTCCAGCATGGCCACTGTGGCGTATGTCCAGCGTGCCCACAGTGGCGTATGTCCAGCAGGGCCACTGTGGCGTATGTCCAGCATGGCCACTGTGGCGTATGTCCAGCAGGGCCACAGTGGCGTATGTCCTGCATGCCACTGTTGCTTATGTCCAGCAGGGCCACTGTGGCGTATGTCCAGCATGGCCACCGTGGCGTATGTCCAGCAGGGCCACTGTGGCGTATGTCCAGCATGGCCACTGTGGCGTATGTCCAGAAGGGCCACTGTGGCGTATGTCCAGCATGGCCACTATGGCGTATGTCTAGCAGGGCCACAGTGGCGTATGCCCTGCAGGGCCACAGTGGCGTATGTCCAGCATGGCCACTGTGGCGTATGTCCAGCGTGCCCACAGTGGCGTATGCCCAGCAGGGCCACTGTGGCGTATGTCCAGCGTGCCCACAGTGGCGTATGCCCAGCAGGGCCACTGTGGCGTATGTCCAGCAGGGCCACTGTTGCTTATGTCTAGCAGGGCCACAGTGGCGTATGTCCAGCATGGCCACTGTGGCGTATGTCCAGCGTGCCCACAGTGGCGTATGCCCAGCAGGGCCACTGTGGCGTATGTCCAGCAGGGCCACTGTTGCTTATGTCCAGCAGGGCCACTGTGGCGTATGTCCAGCATGGCCACCGTGGCGTATGTCCAGCAGGGCCACAGTGGCGTATGTCCAGCATGGCCACTGTGGCGTATGTCCAGCAGGGCCACTGTGGCGTACGTCCAGCATGCCCACCGTGGCGTATGTCCAGCAGGGCCACAGTGGCGTATGTCCAGCAGCGCCACTGCGGCGTATGTCCAGCAGGGCCACAGTGGCGGTATGTCCAGCATGGCCACGGTAGCGTATGCGTAACATTTTTCGTATGGGAGAGGAGGCAGTCTTGAGAGTTGTCCTGCATGGCAACTGTGGCGTACGTCCAGCATGGCCACTGTGGCGTATGTTCAGCAGGGCCACAGTGGCGTATGTCTAGCACGGCCACTGTGGCGTATGTCCAGGAGGGCCACTGTGCCGTATGTCCTGCATGGCCACGGTGGCGTATGCGTAACATTTTTCGTATGGTAGAGGAGGCAGTCTTAAGAGCTGTCCTGCATGGCCACAGTGGCGTATGTCCCGCAGGGCCACTGTGGCGTATGTCCAGCAGGGCCACAGTGGCGTATGTCCTGCAGGGGCACTGTGGCGTATGTCCAGCAGGGCCACTGTGGCGTATGTCCAGCAGGGCCACTGTGGCGTATGTCCAGCAGGGCCACTGTGGCGTATGTCCAGCATGGCCACAGTGGAGTATGTCCAGCAGGGCCACAGTGGCGTATGTCCTGCAGGGGCACTGTGGCGTATGTCCAGCAGGGCCACTGTGGCGTATGTCCAGCAGGGCCACTGTGGCGTATGTCCAGCAGGGCCACTGTGGCGTATGTCCAGCATGGCCACAGTGGCGTATGTCCTGCATGGCCACTGTGGCGTATGTCCTGCATGGCCACTGTGGCGTATGCGTAACATTTTTCGTATGGTAGAGGAGGCAGTTTCGAGAGTTATCCTGCATGGCAACTGTGGCGTATGTCCAGCATGGCCACTGTGGCGTATGTCCTGCAGCGCCACTGCGGCGTATGTCCAGCATGGCCACTGTGGCGTATGTCCAGCAGGGCCACTGTGGCGTATGTCCAGCATGGCCACTGTGGCGTATATCCAGCAGGGCCACAGTGGCGTATGTCCAGCAGGGCCACAGTGGCGTATGTCCAGCAGGGCCACTGTGGCGTATGTCCTGCAGGGCCACTGTGGCGTATGTCCAGCAGGGCGACTGTGGCGTATGTCCAGCATGACCACTGTGGCGTATATCCAGCAGGGCCACAGTGGCGTATGTCCAGCAGGGCCACAGTGGCGTATGTCCAGCAGGGCCACTGTGGCGTATGTCCTGCAGGGCCACTGTGGCGTATGTCCTGCATGGCCACTGTGGCGTATATCCAGCAGGGCCACAGTGGCGTATGTCCAGCAGGGCCACAGTGGCGTATGTCCAGCAGGGCCACTGTGGCGTATGTCCTGCAGGGCCTCTGTGGCGTATGTCCTGCATGGCCACTGTGGCGTATGTCCAGCATGGTCTTGAGAGCTGTCCTGCAGGGCCACAGTGGCGTATGTCCTGCAGGGCCACTGTGGCGTATGTCCAGCAGGGTCACTGTGGCGTATGCCCAGCAGGGCCACTGTGGCGTATGTCCAGCAGGGCCACTGTTGCTTATGTCCAGCAGGGCCACTGTGGCGTATGTCCAGCATGGCCACTGTGGCGTATGTCCAGCAGGGCCACAGTGGCGTATGTCCAGCATGGCCACTGTGGCGTATGTCCAGCATGGCCATAGTGGCGTATGTCCAGCAGGGCCACTGTGGCGAATGTCCAGCATGGCCACTATGGCGTACGTCCAGCAGGGCCACAGTGGCGTATGCCCTGCAGGGCCACAGTGGCGTATGTCTAGCATGGCCACTGTGGCGTATGTCCAGCATGGCCACTATGGCGTACGTCCAGCAGGGCCACAATGGCGTATGTCCAGCAGGGCCACAGTGGCGTATGTCTAGCATGGCCACTGTGGCGTATGTCCAGCAGGGCCACTGTGGCGTATGTCCAGCAGGGCCACAGTGGCGTATGCCCTGCAGGGCCACTGTGGCGTATGTCCTGCATGGCCACGGTGGCGTATGCGTAACATTTTTCGTATGGGAGAGGAGGCAGTCTTGAGAGTTGACCTGCATGGCAACAGTGGCGTACGTCCAACATGGCCACTGTGGCGTATGTCCAGCATGGCCACTATGGCGTATGTCCAGCAGGGCCACAGTGGCTTATGCCCTGCAGGGCCACAGTGGCGTATGTCCAGCATGGCCACTGTGGCGTATGTCCAGCGTGCCCACAGTGGCGTATGTCCAGCAGGGCCACAGTGGCGTATGTCCAGCATGGCCACTGTGGCGTATGTCCAGCAGGGCCACTGTGGCGTATGTCCTGCAGGGCCACTGTGTCGTATGTCCAGCAGGGCCACTGTGGCGTATGTCCAGCAGGGCCACAGTGGCGTATGCCCTGCAGGGCCACTGTGGCGTATGTCCTGCATGGCCACGGTGGCGTATGCGTAACATTTTTCGTATGGGAGAGGAGGCAGTCTTGAGAGTTGACCTGCATGGCAACAGTGGCGTACGTCCAACATGGCCACTGTGGCGTATGTCCAGCATGGCCACTATGGCGTATGCCCTGCAGGGCCACAGTGGCGTATGTCCAGTAGGGCCACTGTGGCGTATGTCCAGCATGGCCACTGTGGCGTATGTCCAGCAGGGCCACAGTGGCGTATGTCCTGCATGGCACTGTGGCGTATGTCCAGCAGGGCCACTGTTGCTTATGTCCAGCAGGGCCACTGTGGCGTATGTCCAGCATGGCCACTGTGGCGTATGTCCAGCAGGGCCACAGTGGCGTATGTCCAGCAGGGCCACTGTGGCGTATGTCCAGCATGGCCACTGTGGCGTATGTCCAGCAGGGCCACAGTGGCGTATGTCCAGCAGGGCCACTGTGGCGTATGTCCAGCATGGCCACTGTGGCGTATGTCCAGCAGGGCCACAGTGGCGTATGTCCAGCAGGGCCACTGTGGCGTATATCCAGCAGGGCCACAGTGGCGTATGTCCAGCAGGGCCACTGTGGCGTATGTCCTGCAGGGCCACTGTGGCGTATGTCCAGCATGGCCACTGTGGCGTATGTCCAGCAGGGCCACTGTGGCGTATGTCCAGCATGGCCACTGTGGCGTATATCCAGCAGGGCCACAGTGGCGTATGTCCAGCAGGGCCACAGTGGCGTATGTCCAGCAGGGCCACTGTGGCGTATGTCCAGCAGGGCCACTGTGGCGTATGTCCAGCAGGGCCACTGTGGCGTATGTCCAGCAGGGCGACTGTGGCGTATGTCCTGCAGCGCCACTGCGGCGTATGTCCAGCATGGCCACTGTGGCGTATGTCCAGCGGGGCAACTGTGGCGTATGTCCAGCATGGCCACTGTGGCGTATATCCAGCAGGGCCACAGTGGCGTATGTCCAGCAGGGCCACTGTGGCGTATGTCCAGCAGGGCCACTGTGGCGTATGTCCAGCAGGGCCACTGTGGCGTATGTCCAGCATGGCCACTGTGGCGTATATCCAGCAGGGCCACAGTGGCGTATGTCCAGCAGGGCCACAGTGGCGTATGTCCAGCAGGGCCACTGTGGCGTATGTCCAGCAGGGCCACTGTGGCGTATGTCCAGCATGGCCACTGTGGCGCATATCCAGCAGGGCCACAGTGGCGTATGTCCAGCAGGGCCACTGTGGCGTATGTCCTGCAGGGCCACTGTGACGTATGTCCAGCATGGCCACTGTGGCGTATGTCCAGCAGGGCCACTGTGGCGTATGTCCAACATGGCCACTGTGGCGTATATCAAGCAGGGCCACAGTGGCGTATGTCTAGCATGGCCACTGTGGCGCATGTCCAGCAGGGCCACTGTGGCGTATGTCGAGCATGGCCACTATGGCGTATGCCCTGCAGGGCCACTGTGGCGTATGTCCTGCATGGCCACGGTGGCGTATGTCCAGCAGGGCCACTGTGGCGTATGTCCAGCATGGCCACTATGGCGTACGTCCAGCAGGGCCACAGTGGCGTATGTCCAGCAGGGCCACTGTGGCGTATGTCCAGCATGGCCACTGCGGCGTATGTCCAGCATGGCCACTGCGGCGTATGTCCTGCAGGGCCACTGTGGCGTATGTCCAGCAGGGCCACAGTGGCGTATGTCCTGCAGGGCCACTGTGGCGTATGCGTAACATTTTTCGTATGGTAGAGGAGGCAGTCTTGAAAGTTGTCCTGCATGGCAACTGTGGCGTATGTCCAGCATGGCCACTGTGGCGTATGTCCAGCAGGGCCACTGTGGCGTATGTCCTGCAGGGCCACTGTGGCGTATGTCCAGCAGGGCCACTGTGGCGTATGTCCTGCAGGGCCACTGTGACGTATGTCCAGCATGGCCACTGTGGCGTATGTCCAGCAGGGCCACTGTGGCGTATGTCCAGCATGGCCACTGTGGCGTATATCAAGCAGGGCCACAGTGGCGTATGTCTAGCATGGCCACTGTGGCGTATGTCCAGCAGGGCCACTGTGGCGTATGTCCAGCATGGCCACTATGGCGTATGCCCTGCAGGGCCACTGTGGCGTATGTCCTGCATGGCCACGGTGGCGTATGTCCAGCAGGGCCACTGTGGCGTATGTCCAGCATGGCCACTATGGCGTACGTCCAGCAGGGCCACAGTGGCGTATGTCCTGCATGGCACTGTGGCGTATGCCCAGCAGGGCCACTGTGGCGTATGTCCAGCAGGGCCACTGTTGCTTATGTCCAGCAGGGCCACTGTGGCGTATGTCCAGCATGGCCACAGTGGCGTATGTCCAGCAAGGCCACAGTGGCGTATGTCCAGCAGGGCCACTGTGGCGTATGTCCAGCATGGCCACTGTGGCGTATGTCCAGCATGGCCACAGTGGCGTATGTCCAGCAAGGCCACAGTGGCGTATGTCCAGCAGGGCCACTGTGGCGTATGTCCAGCATGGCCACTGTGGCGTATGTCCAGCAGGGCCACAGTGGCGTATGTCCAGCATGGCCACTGCGGCGTATGTCCAGCATGGCCACTGCGGCGTATGTCCTGCAGGGCCACTGTGGCGTATGTCCAGCAGGGCCACAGTGGCGTATGTCCTGCAGGGCCACTGTGGCGTATGCGTAACATTTTTCGTATGGTAGAGGAGGCAGTCTTGAAAGTTGTCCTGCATGGCAACTGTGGCGTATGTCCAGCATGGCCACTGTGGCGTATGTCCAGCAGGGCCACTGTGGCGTATGTCCTGCAGGGCCACTGTGGCGTATGTCCCGCATGGCCACTGTGGCGTATGTCCAGCAGGGCCACAGTGGCGTATGCCCAGCAGGGCCACTGTGGCGTATGTCCAGCATGGCCACTGTGGCGTATGTCCAGCAGGGCCACAGTGGCGTATGTCCAGCATGGCCACTGCGGCGTATGTCCAGCATGGCCACTGCGGCGTATGTCCTGCAGGGCCACTGTGGCGTATGTCCAGCAGGGCCACAGTGGCGTATGTCCTGCAGGGCCACTGTGGCGTATGCGTAACATTTTTCGTATGGTAGAGGAGGCAGTCTTGAAAGTTGTCCTGCATGGCAACTGTGGCGTATGTCCAGCATGGCCACTGTGGCGTATGTCCAGCAGGGCCACTGTGGCGTATGTCCTGCAGGGCCACTGTGGCGTATGTCCAGCATGGCCACTGTGGCGTATGTCCAGCAGGGCCACAGTGGCGTATGCCCTGCAGGGCCACTGTGGCGTATGTCCTGCATGGCCACGGTGGCGTATGCGTAACATTTTTCGTATGGGAGAGGAGGCAGTCTTGAGAGTTGACCTGCATGGCAACTGTGGCGTACGTCCAGCATGGCCACTATGGCGTATGTCCAGCATGGCCACTATGGCGTACGTTCAGCAGGGCCACAGTGGCGTATTCCCTGCAGGGCCACAGTGGCGTATTTCCAGCATGGCCACTGTGGCGTATGTCCAGCAGGGCCACTGTGGCGTATGTCCAGCAGGGCCACTGTGGCGTATGTCCTGCAGGGCCACAGTGGCGTATGTCCTGCAGGGCCACAGTGGCGTATGTCCTGCAGGGCCACTGTGGCGTATGTCCTGCAGGGCCACAGTGGCGTATGTCCTGCAGGGCCACTGTGGCGTATGTCCAGCATGGCCACTGTGGCGTATGTCCAGCATGGCCACAGTGGCGTATGTCCTGCAGGGCCACTGTGGCGTATGTCCAGCAGGGCCACTGTGGCGTATGTCCAGCAGGGCCACTGTGGCATATGTCCAGCAGGGCCACTGTGGCGTATGTCCAGCAGGGCCACTGTGGCGTATGTCCAGCATGGCCACTGTGGCGTATGTCCAGCATGGCCACAGTGGCTTATGTCCTGCAGGGCCACTGTGGCGTATGTCCAGCAGGGCCACTGTGGCGTATGTCCAGCATGGCCACTGTGGCGTATATCCAGCAGGCCCACTGTGGCGTATGTCCGTCAGGGCCACTGTGGCGTATGTCCAGCAGGGCCACTGTGGCGTATGTCCAGCAGGGCCACTGTGGCGTATGTCCAGCATGGCCACTGTGGCGTATGTCCTGCAGGGCCACAGTGGCGTATGTCCTGCAGGGCCACAGTGGCGTATGTCCTGCAGGGCCACAGTGGCGTATGTCCTGCAGGGCCACAGTGGCGTATGTCCTGCAGGGCCACTGTGGCGTATGTCCTGCAGGGCCACAGTGGCGTATGTCCTGCAGCGCCACTGTGGCGTATGCGTAACATGGCGTATGTCCTGCAGGGCCACAGTGGCGTATGCCCTGCAGCGCCACTAAGAGGAGGTAGTCTTGAGAGTTGTCCTGCATGGCAACTGTGGCGTATGTCCTGCAGGGCCACTGTGGCGTATGTCCTGCAGGGCCACAGTGGCGTATGTCCTGCAGCGCCACTGTGGCGTATGCGTAACATTTTTCGTATGAAAGAGGAGGTAGTCTTGAGAGTTGTCCTGCATGGCAACTGTGGAATATGTCCAGCATGACCACTGTGGCGTATGTCCTGCAGGGCCATAGTGGCGTATGTCCTGCAGGGCCACAGTGGCGTATGTCCTGCAGGGCCACTGTGGCGTATGTCCTGCAGGGCTACAGTGGCGTATGTCCTGCAGGGCCACTGTGGCGTATGTCCAGCATGGCCACTGTGGCGTATGTCCAGCATGGCCACAGTGGCGTATGTCCTGCAGGGCCACTGTGGCGTATGTCCAGCAGGGCCACTGTGGCGTATGTCCAGCATGGCCACTGTGGCGTATGTCCAGCATGGCCACAGTGGCGTATGACCTACATGGCCACTGTGGCGTATGCGTAACATTTTTCGTATGGTAGAGGAGACAGTCTTGAGAGTTATCCTGCATGGTGGTACTGTGGCGTATGTCCAGCATGGCCACTGTAGCGTATGTCCAGCAGGGCCACTGTGGCGTATGTCCAGCAGGGCCACTGTGGCGTATGTCCAGCATGGCCACTGTGGCGTATGTCCAGCATGGCCACAGTGGCGTATGTCCTACATGGCCACTGTGGCGTATGCGTAACATTTTTCGTATGGTAGAGGAGACAGTCTTGAGAGTTATCCTGCATGGCAACTGTGGCGTATGTCCTGCATGGCCACTGTGGCGTATGTCCAGCAGGGCCACAGTGGCGTATGTCCAGCATGGCCACTGTGGTGTATGTCCAGCAGGGCCACCGTGGCGTATGTCCAGCATGGCCACTGTGGCGTATGTCCAGCAGGGCCACTGTGGCGTATGTCCAGCATGGCCACTGTGGCGTATGTCCTGCATGGCCACAGTGGCGTATGTCCAGCAGGGCCACTGTGGTGTATGTCCTGCATGGCCACTGTGGCGTATGCGTAACATTTTTCGTATGGTAGATTAGGCAGTCTTGAGAGTTATCCTGCATGCCAACTGTGGCGTATGTCCAGCAGGGCCACTGTGGCGTATGTCCAGAATGGCCACTGTGGCGTATGTCCAGCAGGGCCACTGTGGCATATGTCCAGCAGGGCCACTGTGGCGTATGTCCAGCATGGCCACTGTGGCGTATGTCCAGCATGGCCACAGTGGCGTATGTCCAGCATGGCCACTGTGGCGTATCTCCAGCAGGGCCACAGTGGCGTATGTTCTGCAGGGCCACTGTGGCGTATGTCCTGCAGGGCCACAGTGGCGTATGTCCTGCAGCGCCACTGTGGCGTATGCGTAACATTTTTCGTATGATAGAGGAGGTAGTCTTGAGAGTTGTCCTGCATGGCAACTGTGGCGTATGTCCAGCATGGCCACTGTGGCGTATGTCCTGCAGGGCCACAGAGGCGTATGTCCTGCAGGGCCACAGTGGCGTATGTCATGCAGGGCCACTGTGGCGTATGTCCTGCAGGGCCACAGTGGCGTATGTCCTGCAGCGCCACAGTGGCGTATGCGTAACATTTTTCGTATGATAGAGGAGGTAGTCTTGAGAGTTGTCCTGCATGGTAACTGTGGCGTATGTCCAGCATGGCCACTGTGGCGTATGTCCAGCAGGGCCACTGTAGCGTATGTCCAGCATGGCCACAGTGGCGTATGTCCTGCAGCGCCACTGTGGCGTATGCGTAACATTTTTCGTATGATAGAGGAGGTAGTCTTGAGAGTTGTCCTGCATGGCAACTGTGGCGTAAGTCCAGCATGGCCACTGTGACGTATGTCCTGCAGCGCCACTGTGGCGTATGCGTAACATTTTTTATGATAGAGGAGGTAGTCTTGAGAGTTGTCCTGCATGGCAACTGTGGCGTATGTCCAGCAGGGCCACTGTGGCGTATGTCCAGCAGGGCCAATGTGGCGTATCTCCAGCAGGGCCACAGTGGCGTATGTCCTGCAGGGCCACTGTGGCGTATGTCCTGCAGGGCCACAGTGGCGTATGTCCTGCAGCGCCACTGTGGCGTATGTCCTGCAGCGCCACTGTGGCGTATGTCCTGCAGCGCCACTGTGGCGTATGCGTAACATTTTTCGTATGATCGTATGATCTTGAGAGTTGTCCTGCATGGCAACTGTGGCGTATGTCCAGCATGGCCACTGTGGCGTATGTCCTGCAGGGCCACAGTGGCGTAAGTCCTGCAGGGCCGCAGTGGCGTTTGTCCAGCAGGGCCACAGTGGCGTATGTCTAGCATGGCCACTGTAGTGTATGTCCAGCAGGGCCACAATGGCGTATGTCCTGCATGGCCACTGTGGCGCATGTCCAGCAGGGCCACAGTGGTGTATGTCCTGCAGCTCCACTGTGGCGTATGTCCAGCAGGGCCACAGTGGCGTATGTCTAGCATGGCCACTGTGGTGTATGTCCTGCAGCGCCACTGTGGCGTATGCGTAACATTTTTCGTATGATCGTATGATCTTGAGAGTTGTCCTGCATAGCAACTGTGGCGTATGTCCAGCATGGCCACTGTGGCGTATGTCCTGCAGGGCCACAGTGGCGTAAGTCCTGCAGGGCCACTGTGGCGTATGTCCAGCAGGGCCACTGTGGCGTATGCGTAACATTTTTCGTATGATAGAGGAGGTAGTCTTGAGAGTTGTCCTGCATGGCAACTGTGGCGTATGTCCTGCAGCGCCACTGTGGCGTATGCGTAACATTTTTCGTATGATAGAGGAGGTAGTCTTGAGAGTTGTCCTGCATGGCAACTGTGGCGTATGTCTTGCAGGGCCACTGTGGCGTATGTCCTGCAGGGCCACAGTGGCGTATGTCCAGCAGGGCCACTGTTGCGTATGTCCAGCATGGCCACAGTGGCGTATGACCTACATGGCCACTGTGGCGTATGCGTAACATTTTTCGTATGGTAGAGGAGACAGTCTTGAGAGTTATCCTGCATGGTGGTACTGTGGCGTATGTCCAGCATGGCCACTGTAGCGTATGTCCAGCAGGGCCACTGTGGCGTATGTCCAGCAGGGCCACTGTGGCGTATGTCCAGCATGGCCACTGTGGCGTATGTCCAGCATGGCCACAGTGGCGTATGTCCTACATGGCCACTGTGGCGTATGCGTAACATTTTTCGTATGGTAGAGGAGACAGTCTTGAGAGTTATCCTGCATGGCAACTGTGGCGTATGTCCTGCATGGCCACTGTGGCGTATGCGTATCATTTTTCGTTTGGTAGAGGAGGCAGTCTTGAGAGCTGTCCTGCATGGCCACCGTGGCATATGTCCAGCAGGGCCACGGTGGCGTATGTCCAGCATGGCCACTGTGGTGTATGTCCAGCAGGGCCACCGTGGCGTATGTCCAGCATGGCCACTGTGGCGTATGTCCAGCAGGGCCACTGTGGCGTATGTCCAGCATGGCCACTGTGGCGTATGTCCTGCATGGCCACAGTGGCGTATGTCCAGCAGGGCCACTGTGGTGTATGTCCTGCATGGCCACTGTGGCGTATGCGTAACATTTTTCGTATGGTAGATTAGGCAGTCTTGAGAGTTATCCTGCATGCCAACTGTGGCGTATGTCCAGCAGGGCCACTGTGGCGTATGTCCAGAATGGCCACTGTGGCGTATGTCCAGCAGGGCCACTGTGGCATATGTCCAGCAGGGCCACTGTGGCGTATGTCCAGCATGGCCACTGTGGCGTATGTCCAGCATGGCCACAGTGGCGTATGTCCAGCATGGCCACTGTGGCGTATCTCCAGCAGGGCCACAGTGGCGTATGTTCTGCAGGGCCACTGTGGCGTATGTCCTGCAGGGCCACAGTGGCGTATGTCCTGCAGCGCCACTGTGGCGTATGCGTAACATTTTTCGTATGATAGAGGAGGTAGTCTTGAGAGTTGTCCTGCATGGCAACTGTGGCGTATGTCCAGCATGGCCACTGTGGCGTATGTCCTGCAGGGCCACAGAGGCGTATGTCCTGCAGGGCCACAGTGGCGTATGTCATGCAGGGCCACTGTGGCGTATGTCCTGCAGGGCCACAGTGGCGTATGTCCTGCAGCGCCACTGTGGCGTATGCGTAACATTTTTCGTATGATAGAGGAGGTAGTCTTGAGAGTTGTCCTGCATGGTAACTGTGGCGTATGTCCAGCATGGCCACTGTGGCGTATGTCCAGCAGGGCCACTGTAGCGTATGTCCAGCATGGCCACAGTGGCGTATGTCCTGCAGCGCCACTGTGGCGTATGCGTAACATTTTTCGTATGATAGAGGAGGTAGTCTTGAGAGTTGTCCTGCATGGCAACTGTGGCGTATGTCCAGCATGGCCACTGTGACGTATGTCCTGCAGCGCCACTGTGGCGTATGCGTAACATTTTTTATGATAGAGGAGGTAGTCTTGAGAGTTGTCCTGCATGGCAACTGTGGCGTATGTCCAGCAGGGCCACTGTGGCGTATGTCCAGCAGGGCCAATGTGGCGTATCTCCAGCAGGGCCACAGTGGCGTATGTCCTGCAGGGCCACTGTGGCGTATGTCCTGCAGGGCCACAGTGGCGTATGTCCTGCAGCGCCACTGTGGCGTATGTCCTGCAGCGCCACTGTGGCGTATGTCCTGCAGCGCCACTGTGGCGTATGCGTAACATTTTTCGTATGATCGTATGATCTTGAGAGTTGTCCTGCATGGCAACTGTGGCGTATGTCCAGCATGGCCACTGTGGCGTATGTCCTGCAGGGCCACAGTGGCGTAAGTCCTGCAGGGCCGCAGTGGCGTTTGTCCAGCAGGGCCACAGTGGCGTATGTCTAGCATGGCCACTGTAGTGTATGTCCAGCAGGGCCACAATGGCGTATGTCCTGCATGGCCACTGTGGCGCATGTCCAGCAGGGCCACAGTGGTGTATGTCCTGCAGCTCCACTGTGGCGTATGTCCAGCAGGGCCACAGTGGCGTATGTCTAGCATGGCCACTGTGGTGTATGTCCTGCAGCGCCACTGTGGCGTATGCGTAACATTTTTCGTATGATCGTATGATCTTGAGAGTTGTCCTGCATAGCAACTGTGGCGTATGTCCAGCATGGCCACTGTGGCGTATGTCCTGCAGGGCCACAGTGGCGTAAGTCCTGCAGGGCCACTGTGGCGTATGTCCAGCAGGGCCACTGTGGCGTATGCGTAACATTTTTCGTATGATAGAGGAGGTAGTCTTGAGAGTTGTCCTGCATGGCAACTGTGGCGTATGTCCAGCATGGCCACTGTGGCGTATGTCCAGCAGGGCCGCAGTGACGTATATCCTGCAGGGCCACAGTGGCGTATGTCCTGCAGCGCCACTGTGGCGTATGCGTAACATTTTTCGTATGATAGAGGAGGTAGTCTTGAGAGTTGTCCTGCATGGCAACTGTGGCGTATGTCCTGCAGGGCCACTGTGGCGTATGTCCTGCAGGGCCACAGTGGCGTATGTCCTGCAGCGCCACTGTGGCGTATGCGTAACATTTTTCGTATGATAGAGGAGGTAGTCTTGAGAGTTGTCCTGCATGGCAACTGTTGCGTATGTCCAGCAGGGCCACTGTGGCGTATGTCCAGCAGGGCCACTGTGGCGTATGTCCAGCAGCGCCACTGTGGCGTATGTCCAGCATGGCCACTGTGGCGTATGTCCAGCATGGCCACAGTGACGTATATCCTGCAGGGCCACAGTGGCGTATGTCCTGCAGCGCCACTGTGGCGTATGCGTAACATTTTTCGTATGATAGAGGAGGTAGTCTTGAGAGTTGTCCTGCATGGCAACTGTGGCGTATGTCCTGCAGGGCCACTGTGGCGTATGTCCTGCAGGGCCACAGTGGCGTATGTCCTGCAGCGCCACTGTGGCGTATGCGTAACATTTTTCGTATGATAGAGGAGGTAGTCTTGAGAGTTGTCCTGCATGGCAACTGTGGCGTATGTCCAGCATGGCCACTGTGGCGTATCTCCTGCAGGCCCACAGTGGCGTATGTCTTGCAGGGCCACAGTGGCGTATGTCCCGCAGGGCCACTGTGGCGTATGCGTAACATTTTTCGTATGGTAGAGGAGGCAGTCTTGAGAGTTGTCCTGCATTTCAACTGTGGCGTATGTCCAGCATGGCCACTGTGGCGTATGTCCAGCATGGCCACTGTTGTGTATGTCCAGCAGGGCCACTGTGGCGTATATCCAGCATCGCCACTGTGGCGTATGTCCAGCAGGGCCACTGTGGCGTATGTCCAGCATAGCCACTGTGGTGTATGTCCAGCAGGGCCACAGTGGCGTATGTCCTGCTGCTCCACTGTGGCGTTTGTCCAGCAGGGCCACAGTGGCGTATGTCTAGCATGGCCACAGTGGTGTATGTCCAGTAGGGCCACAATGGCGTATGTCCTGCATGGCCACTGTGGCGAATGTCCAGCAGGGCCACAGTGGCGTATGTCTAGCATGGCCACTGTGGTGTATGTCCAGCAGGGCCACAGTGGCGTATGTCCTGCATGGCCACGGTGGCGTATGTCCTGCAGCGCCACTGTGGCGTATGCGTAAAATTTTTCGTATGATAGAGGAGGCAGTCTTGAGAGTTATCCTGCATGGCCACGGTGGCGTATGTCCAGCATGGCCACTGTGGCGTATGTCCTGCATGGCCACAGTGGCGTATGTCTAGCAGGGCCACAGTGGCGTATGTCTAGCATCGCCACTGTGGCGTAGGTCCAGCAGGGCCACAATGGCGTATGTCCTGCATGGCCACAGTGGCGTATGTCCTGCATGGCCACGGTGGCGTATGTCCTGCAGCGCCACTGTGGCGTATGCGTAAAATTTTTCGTATGATAGAGGAGGCAGTCTTGAGAGTTATCCTGCATGGCCACGGTGGCGTATGTCCAGCATGGCCACTGTGGCGTATGTCCTGCATGGCCACAGTGGCGTATGTCTAGCAGGGCCACAGTGGCGTATGTCTAGCATCGCCACTGTGGCGTAGGTCCAGCAGGGCCACAATGGCGTATGTCCTGCATGGCCACAGTGGCGTATGTCCTGCAGCTCCACTGTGGCGTATGTCCAGCAGGGCCACAGTGGCGTATGTCCTGCAGCTCCACTGTGGCGTATGTCCAGCATGGCCACTGTGGCGTATGTCCAGCAGAGCCACTGTGGCGTATGTCCAACATGGCCACTGTGGCGTATATCCAGCAGGGCCACTGTGGCGTATGTCCAACACGACGATGCTAGCTATACAAAAGTAGCAAAAAATTCAGATGTCCTGAAATGCGCTCCAACGCATCGGATTCTGTTAATACACACACTAACACATCACCAAAGGTGTTTTTAAGTCCTAGATAGGTCTAATAGGGCAGATATGGCAGTTGGAGGATTACCTGACAAAATGCTCCAACACGACGATGCTGGCTATACAAAAGTAGCCAAAAATTCAGATGTCCTGAAATGCGCTCCAACGCATCGGATTCTGTTAATACACACACGAACACATCACCAAAGGTGTTTTTAAGTCCTAGATAGGTCTAATAGGGCAGATATGGCAGTTGGAGGATTACCTGACAAAATGCTCCAACACGACGATGCTGGCTATACAAAAGTAGCCAAAAATTCAGATGTCCTGAAATGCGCTCCAACGCATCGGATTCTGTTAAAACACACACGAACACATCACCAAAGGTGTTTTTAAGTCCTAGATAGGTCTAATAGGGCAGATATGGCAGTTGGAGGATTACCTGACAATTACCTGACAAAACGCTCCAACACGACGATGCTAGCTATACAAAAGTAGCAAAAAATTCAGATGTCCTGAAATGCGCTCCAACGCATCGGATTCCATTAATACACACACGAACACATCACCAAAGGTGTTTTTAAGTCCTAGATAGGTCTAATAGGGCAGATATGGCAGTTGGAGGATTACCTGACAAAAAGCTCCAACACGACGATGCTAGCTATACAAAAGTAGCAAAAAATTCAGATGTCCTGAAATGCGCTCCAACGCATCGAATTATGTTAATACACACACGAACACATCACCAAAGGTGTTTTTAAGTCCTAGATAGGTCTAATAGGGCAGATATGGCAGATTACCTGACAAAACGCTCCAACACGACGATGCTAGCTATACAAAAGTAGCAAAAAATTCAGATGTCCTGAAATGCGCTCCAACGCATCGGATTCTGTTAATACACACACGAACACATCACCAAAGGTGTTTTTAAGTCCTAGATAGGTCAAATAGGGCAGATATGGCAGTTGGAGGATTACCTGACAAAATGCTCCAACACGACGATGCTGGCTATACAAAAGTAGCCAAAAATTCAGATGTCCTGAAATGCGCTCCAACGCATCGGATTCTGTTAATACACACACGAACACATCACCAAAGGTGTTTTTAAGTCCTAGATAGGTCTAATAGGGCAGATATGGCAGTTGGAGGATTACCTGACAAAACGCTCCAACACGACGATGCTAGCTATACAAAAGTAGCCAAAAATTCAGATGTCCTGAAATGCGCTCCAACGCATCGGATTCTGTTAATACACACACGAACACATCACCAAAGGTGTTTTTAAGTCCTAGATAGGTCTAATAGGGCAGATATGGCAGTTGGAGGATTACCTGACAAAACGCTCCAACACGACGATGCTAGCTATACAAAAGTAGCCAAAAATTCAGATGTCCTGAAATGCGCTCCAACGCGTCGGATTCTGTTAATACACACACGAACACATCACCAAAGGTGTTTTTAAGTCCTAGATAGGTCTAATAGGGCAGATATGGCAGTTGGCGGATTACTTGACGATTACCTGACCAAACGCTCCAACACGACGATGCTAGCTATACAAAAGTAGCAAAAAATTCAGATGTCCTGAAATGCGCTCCAACGCATCGGATTCTGTTAATACACACACGAACACATCACCAAAGGTGTTTTTAAGTCCTAGATAGGTCTAATAGGGCAGATATGGCAGTTGGAGGATTGACAAAACGCTCCAACACGACGATGCTAGCTATACAAAAGTAGCAAAAAATTCAGATGTCCTGAAATGCGCTCCAACGCATCGGATTCTGTTAATACACACACGAACACATCACCAAAGGTGTTTTTAAGTCCTAGATAGGTCTAATAGGGCAGATATGGCAGTTGGAGGATTACCTGACAAAACGCTCCAACACGACGATGCTAGCTATACAAAAGTAGCCAAAAATTCAGATGTCCTGAAATGCGCTCCAACGCGTCGGATTCTGTTAATACACACACGAACACATCACCAAAGGTGTTTTTAAGTCCTAGATAGGTCTAATAGGGCAGATATGGCAGTTGGCGGATTACTTGACGATTACCTGACCAAACGCTCCAACACGACGATGCTAGCTATACAAAAGTAGCAAAAAATTCAGATGTCCTGAAATGCGCTCCAACGCATCGGATTCTGTTAATACACACACGAACACATCACCAAAGGTGTTTTTAAGTCCTAGATAGGTCTAATAGGGCAGATATGGCAGTTGGAGGATTGACAAAACGCTCCAACACGACGATGCTAGCTATACAAAAGTAGCAAAAAATTCAGATGTCCTGAAATGCGCTCCAACGCATCGGATTCTGTTAATACACACACGAACACATCACCAAAGGTGTTTTTAAGTCCTAGATAGGTCTAATAGGGCAGATATGGCAGTTGGAGGATGACCTGACAATTACCTGACAAAACGCTCCAACACGACGATGCTAGCTATACAAAAGTAGCAAAAAATTTAGATGTCCTGAAATGCGCTCCAACGCATCGGATTCTGTTAATACACACACGAACACATCACCAAAGGTGTTTTTAAGTCCTAGATAGGTCTAATAGGGCAGATATGGCAGTTGGAGGATTACCTGACAATTACCTGACAAAACGCTCCAACACGACGATGCTAGCTATACAAAAGTAGCAAAAAATTCAGATGTCCTGAAATGCGCTCCAACGCATCGGATTCTGTTAATACACACACGAACACATCACCAAAGGTGTTTTTAAGTCCTAGATAGGTCTAATAGGGCAGATATGGCAGTTGGAGGATGACCTGACAATTACCTGACAAAACGCTCCAACACGACGATGCTAGCTATACAAAAGTAGCAAAAAATTCAGATGTCCTGAAATGCGCTCCAACGCATCGGATTCTGTTAATACACACACGAACACATCACCAAAGGTAAGTCCTAGATAGGTCTAATAGGGCAGATATGGCAGTTGGAGGATTACCTGACAATTACCTGACAAAACGCTCCAACACGACGATGTTAGCTATACAAAAGTAGCAAAAAATTCAGATGTCCTGAAATGCGCTCCAACGCATCGGATTCTGTTAATACACACACGAACACATCACCAAAGGTGTTTTTAAGTCCTAGATAGGTCTAATAGGGCAGATATGGCAGTTGGAGGATTACCTGACAATTACCTGACAAAACGCTCCAACACGACGATGCTAGCTATACAAAAGTAGCAAAAAATTCAGACGTCCTGAAATGCGCTCCAACGCATCGGATTCTGTTAATACACACACGAACACATCACCAAAGGTGTTTTTAAGTCCTAGATAGGTCTAATAGGGCAGATATGGCAGTTGGAGGATGACCTGACAATTACCTGACAAAACGCTCCAACACGACGATGCTAGCTTTACAAAAGTAGCAAAAAATTCAGATGTCCTGAAATGCGCTCTAACGCATCGGATTCTGTTAATACACACACGAACACATCACCAAAGGTGTTTTTAAGTCCTAGATAGGTCTAATAGGGCAGATATGGCAGTTGGAGGATTACCTGACAATTACCTGACAAAACGCTCCAACACGACGATGCTAGCTATACAAAAGTAGCAAAAAATTCAGATGTCCTGAAATGCGCTCCAACGCATCGGATTCTGTTAATACACACACGAACACATCACCAAAGGTGTTTTTAAGTCCTAGATAGGTCTAATAGGGCAGATATGGCAGTTGGAGGATTACCTGACAAAACGCTCCAACACGACGATGCTAGCTATACAAAAGTAGCCAAAAATTCAGATGTCCTGAAATGCGCTCCAACGCGTCGGATTCTGTTAATACACACACGAACACATCACCAAAGGTGTTTTTAAGTCCTAGATAGGTCTAATAGGGCAGATATGGCAGTTGGAGGATTACCTGACAAAACGCTCCAACACGACGATGCTAGCTATACAAAAGTAGCCAAAAATTCAGATGTCCTGAAATGCGCTCCAACGCATCGGATTCTGTTAATAAACACGAACACATCACCAAAGGTGTTTTTAAGTCCTAGATATGTCTAATAGGGCAGATATGGCAGTTGGAGGATTACCTGACAAAACGCTCCAACACGACGATGCTAGCTATACAAAAGTAGCAAAAAATTCAGATGTCCTGAAATGCGCTCCAACGCATCGGATTCTGTTAATACACACACGAACACATCACCAAAGGTGTTTTTAAGTCCTAGATAGGTCTAATAGGGCAGATATGGCAGTTGGAGGATGACCTGACAATTACCTGACAAAACGCTCCAACACGACGATGCTAGCTATACAAAAGTAGCAAAAAATTCAGATGTCCTGAAATGCGCTCCAACGCATCGGATTCTGTTAATACACACACGAACACATCACCAAAGGTAAGTCCTAGATAGGTCTAATAGGGCAGATATGGCAGTTGGAAAATTACCTGACAATTACCTGACAAAACGCTCCAACACGACGATGTTAGCTATACAAAAGTAGCAAAAAATTCAGATGTCCTGAAATGCGCTCCAACGCATCGGATTCTGTTAATACACACACGAACACATCACCAAAGGTGTTTTTAAGTCCTAGATAGGTCTAATAGGGCAGATATGGCAGTTGGAGGATTACCTGACAATTACCTGACAAAACGCTCCAACACGACGATGCTAGCTATACAAAAGTAGCAAAAAATTCAGATGTCCTGAAATGCGCTCCAACGCATCGGATTCTGTTAATACACACACGAACACATCACCAAAGGTGTTTTTAAGTCCTAGATAGGTCTAATAGGGCAGATATGGCAGTTGGAGGATTACCTGACAATTACCTGACAAAACGCTCCAACACGACGATGCTAGCTATACAAAAGTAGCAAAAAATTCAGATGTCCTGAAATGCGCTCCAACGCATCGGATTCTGTTAATACACACACGAACACATCACCAAAGGTGTTTTTAAGTCCTAGATAGGTCTAATAGGGCAGATATGGCAGTTGGAGAATTACCTGACAAAACGCTCCAACACGACGATGCTAGCTATACAAAAGTAGCAAAAAATTCAGATGTCCTGAAATGCGCTCCAACGCATCGGATTCTGTTAATACACACACGAACACATCACCAAAGGTGTTTTTAAGTCCTAGATAGGTCTAATAGGGCAGATATGGCAGTTGGCGGATTACTTGACGATTACCTGACCAAACGCTCCAACACGACGATGCTAGCTATACAAAAGTAGCCAAAAATTCAGATGTCCTGAAATGCGCTCCAACGCGTCGGATTCTGTTAATACACACACGAACACATCACCAAAGGTGTTTTTAAGTCCTAGATAGGTCTAATAGGGCAGATATGGCAGTTGGCGGATTACTTGACGATTACCTGACCAAACGCTCCAACACGACGATGCTAGCTATACAAAAGTAGCCAAAAATTCAGATGTCCTGAAATGCGCTCCAACGCGTCGGATTCTGTTAATACACACACGAACACATCACCAAAGGTGTTTTTAAGTCCTAGATAGGTCTAATAGGGCAGATATGGCAGTTGGCGGATTACTTGACGATTACCTGACCAAACGCTCCAACACGACGATGCTAGCTATACAAAAGTAGCAAAAAATTCAGATGTCCTGAAATGCGCTCCAACGCATCGGATTCTGTTAATACACACACGAACACATCACCAAAGGTGTTTTTAAGTCCTAGATAGGTCTAATAGGGCAGATATGGCAGTTGGAGGATTGACAAAACGCTCCAACACGACGATGCTAGCTATACAAAAGTAGCAAAAAATTCAGATGTCCTGAAATGCGCTCCAACGCATCGGATTCTGTTAATACACACACGAACACATCACCAAAGGTGTTTTTAAGTCCTAGATAGGTCTAATAGGGCAGATATGGCAGTTGGAGGATTGACAAAACGCTCCAACACGACGATGCTAGCTATACAAAAGTAGCAAAAAATTCAGATGTCCTGAAATGCGCTCCAACGCATCGGATTCTGTTAATACACACACGAACACATCACCAAAGGTGTTTTTAAGTCCTAGATAGGTCTAATAGGGCAGATATGGCAGTTGGAGGATTACCTGACAATTACCTGACAAAACGCTCCAACACGACGATGCTAGCTATACAAAAGTAGCAAAAAATTCAGATGTCCTGAAATGCGCTCCAACGCATCGGATTCTGTTAATACACACACGAACACATCACCAAAGGTGTTTTTAAGTCCTAGATAGGTCTAATAGGGCAGATATGGCAGTTGGAGGATGACCTGACAATTACCTGACAAAACGCTCCAACACGACGATGCTAGCTATACAAAAGTAGCAAAAAATTCAGATGTCCTGAAATGCGCTCCAACGCATCGGATTCTGTTAATACACACACGAACACATCACCAAAGGTGTTTTTAAGTCCTAGATAGGTCTAATAGGGCAGATATGGCAGTTGGAGGATTACCTGACAATTACCTGACAAAACGCTCCAACACGACGATGTTAGCTATACAAAAGTAGCAAAAAATTCAGATGTCCTGAAATGCGCTCCAACGCATCGGATTCTGTTAATACACACACGAACACATCACCAAAGGTGTTTTTAAGTCCTAGATAGGTCTAATAGGGCAGATATGGCAGTTGGAGGATTACCTGACAATTACCTGACAAAACGCTCCAACACGACGATGCTAGCTATACAAAAGTAGCAAAAAATTCAGATGTCCTGAAATGCGCTCCAACGCATCGGATTCTGTTAATACACACACGAACACATCACCAAAGGTGTTTTTAAGTCCTAGATAGGTCTAATAGGGCAGATATGGCAGTTGGAGGATGACCTGACAATTACCTGACAAAACGCTCCAACACGACGATGCTAGCTTTACAAAAGTAGCAAAAAATTCAGATGTCCTGAAATGCGCTCCAACGCATCGGATTCTGTTAATACACACACGAACACATCACCAAAGGTGTTTTTAAGTCCTAGATAGGTCTAATAGGGCAGATATGGCAGTTGGAGGATTACCTGACAATTACCTGACAAAACGCTCCAACACGACGATGCTAGCTATACAAAAGTAGCAAAAAATTCAGATGTCCTGAAATGCGCTCCAACGCATCGGATTCTGTTAATACACACACGAACACATCACCAAAGGTGTTTTTAAGTCCTAGATAGGTCTAATAGGGCAGATATGGCAGTTGGAGGATTACCTGACAATTACCTGACAAAACGCTCCAACACGACGATGCTAGCTATACAAAAGTAGCAAAAAATTCAGATGTCCTGAAATGCGCTCCAACGCATCGGATTCTGTTAATACACACACGAACACATCACCAAAGGTGTTTTTAAGTCCTAGATAGGTCTAATAGGGCAGATATGGCAGTTGGAGGATTACCTGACAATTACCTGACAAAACGCTCCAACACGACGATGCTAGCTATACAAAAGTAGCAAAAAATTCAGATGTCCTGAAATGCGCTCCAACGCATCGGATTCTGTTAATACACACACGAACACATCACCAAAGGTGTTTTTAAGTCCTAGATAGGTTTAATAGGGCAGATATGGCAGTTGAAGGATTACCTGACAATTACCTGACAAAACGCTCCAACACGACGATGCTAGCTATACAAAAGTAGCAAAAAACTCAGATGTCCTGAAATGCGCTCCAACGCATCGGATTCTGTTAATACACACACGAACACATCACCAAAGGTGTTTTTAAGTCCTAGATAGGTCTAATAGGGCAGATATGGCAGTTGGAGGATTACCTGACAATTACCTGACAAAACGCTCCAACACGACGATGCTAGCTATATAAAAGTAGCAAAAAATTCAGATGTCCTGAAATGCGCTCCAACGCATCGGATTCTGTTAATACACACACGAACACATCACCAAAGGTGTTTTTAAGTCCTAGATAGGTCTAATAGGGCAGATATGGCAGTTGGAGGATGACCTGACAATTACCTGACAAAACGCTCCAACACGACGATGCTAGCTATACAAAAGTAGCAAAAAATTCAGATGTCCTGAAATGCGCTCCAACGCATCGGATTCTGTTAATACACACACGAACACATCACCAAAGGTGTTTTTAAGTCCTAGATAGGTCTAATAGGGCAGATATGGCAGTTGGAGGATGACCTGACAATTACCTGACAAAACGCTCCAACACGACGATGCTAGCTATACAAAAGTAGCAAAAAATTCAGATGTCCTGAAATGCGCTCCAACGCATCGGATTCTGTTAATACACACACGAACACATCACCAAAGGTGTTTTTAAGTCCTAGATAGGTCTAATAGGGCAGATATGGCAGTTGGAGGATTACCTGACAATTACCTGACAAAACGCTCCAACACGACGATGCTAGCTATACAAAAGTAGCAAAAAATTCAGATGTCCTGAAATGCGCTCCAACGCATCGGATTCTGTTAATACACACACGAACACATCACCAAAGGTGTTTTTAAGTCCTAGATAGGTCTAATAGGGCAGATATGGCAGTTGGAGGATTACCTGACAATTACCTGACAAAACGCTCCAACACGACGATGCTAGCTATACAAAAGTAGCAAAAAATTCAGATGTCCTGAAATGCGCTCCAACGCATCGGATTCTGTTAATACACACACGAACACATCACCAAAGGTGTTTTTAAGTCCTAGATAGGTCTAATAGGGCAGATATGGCAGTTGGAGGATCTGACAATTACCTGACAAAACGCTCCAACACGACGATGCTAGCTATACAAAAGTAGCAAAAAATTCAGATGTCCTGAAATGCGCTCCAACGCATCGGATTCTGTTAATACACACACGAACACATCACCAAAGGTGTTTTTAAGTCCTAGATAGGTCTAATAGGGCAGATATGGCAGTTGGAGGATTACCTGACAATTACCTGACAAAACGCTCCAACACGACGATGCTAGCTATACAAAAGTAGCAAAAAATTCAGATGTCCTGAAATGCGCTCCAACGCATCGGATTCTGTTAATACACACACGAACACATCACCAAAGGTGTTTTTAAGTCCTAGATAGGTCTAATAGGGCAGATATGGCAGTTGGAGGATTACCTGACAATTACCTGACAAAACGCTCCAACACGACGATGCTAGCTATACAAAAGTAGCAAAAAATTCAGATGTCCTGAAATGCGCTCCAACGCATCGGATTCTGTTAATACACACACGAACACATCACCAAAGGTGTTTTTAAGTCCTAGATAGGTCTAATAGGGCAGATATGGCAGTTGGAGGATTACCTGACAATTACCTGACAAAACGCTCCAACACGACGATGCTAGCTATACAAAAGTAGCAAAAAATTCAGATGTCCTGAAATGCGCTCCAACGCATCGGATTCTGTTAATACACACACGAACACATCACCAAAGGTGTTTTTAAGTCCTAGATAGGTCTAATAGGGCAGATATGGCAGTTGGAGGATTACCTGACAATTACCTGACAAAACGCTCCAACACGACGATGCTAGCTATACAAAAGTAGCAAAAAATTCAGATGTCCTGAAATGCGCTCCAACGCATCGGATTCTGTTAATACACACACGAACACATCACCAAAGGTGTTTTTAAGTCCTAGATAGGTCTAATAGGGCAGATATGGCAGTTGGAGGATTACCTGACAATTACCTGACAAAACGCTCCAACACGACGATGCTAGCTATACAAAAGTAGCAAAAAATTCAGATGTCCTGAAATGCGCTCCAACGCATCGGATTCTGTTAATACACACACGAACACATCACCAAAGGTGTTTTTAAGTCCTAGATAGGTCTAATAGGGCAGATATGGCAGTTGGAGGATTACCTGACAATTACCTGACAAAACGCTCCAACACGACGATGCTAGCTATACAAAAGTAGCAAAAAATTCAGATGTCCTGAAATGCGCTCCAACGCATCGGATTCTGTTAATACACACACGAACACATCACCAAAGGTGTTTTTAAGTCCTAGATAGGTCTAATAGGGCAGATATGGCAGTTGGAGGATTACCTGACAATTACCTGACAAAACGCTCCAACACGACGATGCTAGCTATACAAAAGTAGCAAAAAATTCAAATGTCCTGAAATGCGCTCCAACGCATCGGATTCTGTTAATACACACACGAACACATCACCAAAAGGTGTTTTTAAGTCCTAGATAGGTCTAATAGGGCAGATATGGCAGTTGGAGGATTACCTGACAATTACCTGACAAAACGCTCCAACACGACGATGCTAGCTATACAAAAGTAGCAAAAAATTCAGATGTCCTGAAATGCGCTCCAACGCATCGGATTCTGTTAATACACACACGAACACATCACCAAAGGTGTTTTTAAGTCCTAGATAGGTCTAATAGGGCAGATATGGCAGTTGGAGGATTACCTGACAATTGCCTGACAAAACGCTCCAACACGACGATGCTAGCTATACAAAAGTAGCAAAAAACTCAGATGTCCTGAAATGCGCTCCAACGCATCGGATTCTGTTAATACACACACGAACACATCACCAAAGGTGTTTTTAAGTCCTAGATAGGTCTAATAGGGCAGATATGGCAGTTGGAGGATTACCTGACAATTACCTGACAAAACGCTCCAACACGACGATGCTAGCTATACAAAAGTAGCAAAAAATTCAGATGTCCTGAAATGCGCTCCAACGCATCGGATTCTGTTAATACACACACGAACACATCACCAAAGGTGTTTTTAAGTCCTAGATAGGTCTAATAGGGCAGATATGGCAGTTGGAGGATGACCTGACAATTACCTGACAAAACGCTCCAACACGACGATGCTAGCTATACAAAAGTAGCAAAAAATTCAGATGTCCTGAAATGCGCTCCAACGCATCGGATTCTGTTAATACACACACGAACACATCACCAAAGGTGTTTTTAAGTCCTAGACAGGTCTAATAGGGCAGATATGGCAGTTGGAGGATTACCTGACAATTACCTGACAAAACGCTCCAACACGACGATGCTAGCTATACAAAAGTAGCAAAAAATTCAGATGTCCTGAAATGCGCTCCAACGCATCGGATTCTGTTAATACACACACGAACACATCACCAAAGGTGTTTTTAAGTCCTAGATAGGTCTAATAGGGCAGATATGGCAGTTGGAGGATGACCTGACAATTACCTGACAAAACGCTCCAAGACGACGATGCTAGCTATACAAAAGTAGCAAAAAATTCAGATGTCCTGAAATGCGCTCCAACGCATCGGATTCTGTTAATACACACACGAACACATCACCAAAGGTGTTTTTAAGTCCTAGATAGGTCTAATAGGGCAGATATGGCAGTTGGAGGATTACCTGACAATTACCTGACAAAACGCTCCAACACGACGATGCTAGCTATACAAAAGTAGCAAAAAATTCAGATGTCCTGAAATGCGCTCCAACGCATCGGATTCTGTTAATACACACACGAACACATCACCAAAGGTGTTTTTAAGTCCTAGATAGGTCTAATAGGGCAGATATGGCAGTTGGAGGATTACCTGACAATTACCTGACAAAACGCTCCAACACGACGATGCTAGCTATACAAAAGTAGCAAAAAATTCAGATGTCCTGAAATGCGCACCAACGCATCGGGTTCTGTTAATACACACACGTACACATCACCAAAGGTGTTTTTAAGTCCTAGATAGGTCTAATAGGGCAGATATGGCAGTTGGAGGATTACCTGACAATTACCTGACAAAACGCTCCAACACGACGATGCTAGCTATACAAAAGTAGCAAAAAATTCAGATGTCCTGAAATGCGCTCCAACGCATCGGATTCTGTTAATACACACACGAACACATCACCAAAGGTGTTTTTAAGTCCTAGATAGGTCTAATAGGGCAGATATGGCAGTTGAAGGATTACCTGACAAAACGCTCCAACACGACGATGCTAGCTATACAAAAGTAGCAAAAAATTCAGATGTCCTGAAATGCGCTCCAACGTATCGGATTCTGTTAATACACACACGAACACATCACCAAAGGTGTTTTTAAGTCCTAGATAGGTCTAATAGGGCAGATATGGCAGTTGGAGGGTTACCTGACAATTACCTGACAAAACGCTCCAACACGACGATGCTAGCTATACAAAAGTAGCAAAAAATTCAGATGTCCTGAAATGCGCTCCAACGCATCGGATTCTGTTAATACACACACGAACACATCACCAAAGGTGTTTTTAAGTCCTAGATAGGTCTAATAGGGCAGATATGGCAGTTGGAGGATTACCTGACAATTACCTGACAAAACGCTCCAACACGACGATGCTAGCTATACAAAAGTAGCAAAAAATTCAGATGTCCTGAAATGCGCACCAACGCATCGGATTCTGTTAATACACACACGTACACATCACCAAAGGTGTTTTTAAGTCCTAGATAGGTCTAATAGGGCAGATATGGCAGTTGGAGGATTACCTGACAATTACCTGACAAAACGCTCCAACACGACGATGCTAGCTATACAAAAGTAGCAAAAAATTCAGATGTCCTGAAATGCGCTCCAACGCATCGGATTCTGTTAATACACACACGAACACATCACCAAAGGTGTTTTTAAGTCCTAGATAGGTCTAATAGGGCAGATATGGCAGTTGAAGGATTACCTGACAAAACGCTCCAACACGACGATGCTAGCTATACAAAAGTAGCAAAAAATTCAGATGTCCTGAAATGCGCTCCAACGTATCGGATTCTGTTAATACACACACGAACACATCACCAAAGGTGTTTTTAAGTCCTAGATAGGTCTAATAGGGCAGATATGGCAGTTGGAGGGTTACCTGACAATTACCTGACAAAACGCTCCAACACGACGATGCTAGCTATACAAAAGTAGCAAAAAATTCAGATGTCCTGAAATGCGCTCCAACGCATCGGATTCTGTTAATACACACACGAACACATCACCAAAGGTGTTTTTAAGTCCTAGATAGGTCTAATAGGGCAGATATGGCAGTTGGAGGATTACCTGACAATTACCTGACAAAACGCTCCAACACGACGATGCTAGCTATACAAAAGTAGCAAAAAATTCAGATGTCCTGAAATGCGCTCCAACGCATCGGATTCTGTTAATACACACACGAACACATCACCAAAGGTGTTTTTAAGTCCTAGATAGGTCTAATAGGGCAGATATGGCAGTTGGAGGATTACCTGACAATTACCTGACAAAACGCTCCAACACGACGATGCTAGCTATACAAAAGTAGCAAAAAATTCAGATGTCCTGAAATGCGCTCCAACGCATCGGATTCTGTTAATACACACACGAACACATCACCAAAGGTGTTTTTAAGTCCTAGATAGGTCTAATAGGGCAGATATGGCAGTTGGAGGATTACCTGACAATTGCCTGACAAAACGCTCCAACACGACGATGCTAGCTATACAAAAGTAGCAAAAAACTCAGATGTCCTGAAATGCGCTCCAACGCATCGGATTCTGTTAATACACACACGAACACATCACCAAAGGTGTTTTTAAGTCCTAGATAGGTCTAATAGGGCAGATATGGCAGTTGGAGGATTACCTGACAATTACCTGACAAAACGCTCCAACACGACGATGCTAGCTATACAAAAGTAGCAAAAAATTCAGATGTCCTGAAATGCGCTCCAACGCATCGGATTCTGTTAATACACACACGAACACATCACCAAAGGTGTTTTTAAGTCCTAGATAGGTCTAATAGGGCAGATATGGCAGTTGGAGGATGACCTGACAATTACCTGACAAAACGCTCCAACACGACGATGCTAGCTATACAAAAGTAGCAAAAAATTCAGATGTCCTGAAATGCGCTCCAACGCATCGGATTCTGTTAATACACACACGAACACATCACCAAAGGTGTTTTTAAGTCCTAGATAGGTCTAATAGGGCAGATATGGCAGTTGGAGGATTACCTGACAATTACCTGACAAAACGCTCCAACACGACGATGCTAGCTATACAAAAGTAGCAAAAAATTCAGATGTCCTGAAATGCGCTCCAACGCATCGGATTCTGTTAATACACACACGAACACATCACCAAAGGTGTTTTTAAGTCCTAGATAGGTCTAATAGGGCAGATATGGCAGTTGGAGGATGACCTGACAATTACCTGACAAAACGCTCCAACACGACGATGCTAGCTATACAAAAGTAGCAAAAAATTCAGATGTCCTGAAATGCGCTCCAACGCATCGGATTCTGTTAATACACACACGAACACATCACCAAAGGTGTTTTTAAGTCCTAGATAGGTCTAATAGGGCAGATATGGCAGTTGGAGGATTACCTGACAATTACCTGACAAAACGCTCCAACACGACGATGCTAGCTATACAAAAGTAGCAAAAAATTCAGATGTCCTGAAATGCGCTCCCACGCATCGGATTCTGTTAATACACACACGAACACATCACCAAAGGTGTTTTTAAGTCCTAGATAGGTCTAATAGGGCAGATATGGCAGTTGGAGGATTACCTGACAATTACCTGACAAAACGCTCCAACACGACGATGCTAGCTATACAAAAGTAGCAAAAAATTCAGATGTCCTGAAATGCGCACCAACGCATCGGATTCTGTTAATACACACACGTACACATCACCAAAGGTGTTTTTAAGTCCTAGATAGGTCTAATAGGGCAGATATGGCAGTTGGAGGATTACCTGACAATTACCTGACAAAACGCTCCAACACGACGATGCTAGCTATACAAAAGTAGCAAAAAATTCAGATGTCCTGAAATGCGCTCCAACGCATCGGATTCTGTTAATACACACACGAACACATCACCAAAGGTGTTTTTAAGTCCTAGATAGGTCTAATAGGGCAGATATGGCAGTTGAAGGATTACCTGACAAAACGCTCCAACACGACGATGCTAGCTATACAAAAGTAGCAAAAAATTCAGATGTCCTGAAATGCGCTCCAACGCATCGGATTCTGTTAATACACACACGAACACATCACCAAAGGTGTTTTTAAGTCCTAGATAGGTCTAATAGGGCAGATATGGCAGTTGGAGGGTTACCTGACAAAACGCTCCAACACGACGATGCTAGCTATACAAAAGTAGCAAAAAATTCAGATGTCCTGAAATGCGCTCCAACGCATCGGATTCTGTTAATATACACACGAACACATCACCAAAGGTGTTTTTAAGTCCTAGATAGGTCTAATAGGGCAGATATGGCAGTTGGAGGATTACCTGACAATTACCTGACAAAACGCTCCAACACGACGATGCTAGCTATACAAAAGTAGCAAAAAATTCAGATGTCCTGAAATGCGCTCCAACGCATCGGATTCTGTTAATACACACACGAACACATCACCAAAGGTGTTTTTAAGTCCTAGATAGGTCTAATAGGGCAGATATGGCAGTTGGAGGATTACCTGACAAAACGCTCCAACACGACGATGCTAGCTATACAAAAGTAGCAAAAAATTCAGATGTCCTGAAATGCGCTCCAACGCATCGGATTCTGTTAATACACACACGAACACATCACCAAAGGTGTTTTTAAGTCTTAGATAGGTCTAATAGGGCAGATATGGCAGTTGGAGGATTACCTGACAACACGCTCCAACACGACGATGCTAGCTATACAAAAGTAGCAAAAAATTCAGATGTCCTGAAATGCGCTCCAACGCATCGGATTCTGTTAATACACACACGAACACATCACCAAAGGTGTTTTTAAGTCCTAGATAGGTCTAATAGGGCAGATATGGCAGTTGGAGGATGACCTGACAATTACCTGACAAAACGCTCCATAACGACGATGCTAGCTATACAAAAGTAGCAAAAAATTCAGATGTCCTGAAATGCGCTCCAACGCATCGGATTCTGTTAATACACACACGAACACATCACCAAAGGTGTTTTTAAGTCCTAGATAGGTCTAATAGGGCAGATATGGTAGTTGGAGGATTACCTGACAAAACGCTCCAACACGACGATGCTAGCTATACAAAAGTAGGCAAAAATTCAGATGTCCTGAAATGCGCTCCAACGCATCGGATTCTGTTAATACACACACGAACACATCACCAAAGGTGTTTTTAAGTCCTAGATAGGTCTAATAGGGCAGATATGGTAGTTGGAGGATTACCTGACAAAACGCTCCAACACGACGATGCTAGCTATACAAAAGTAGCAAAAAATTCAGATGTCCTGAAATGCGCTCCAACGCATCGGATTCTGTTAATACACACACGAACACATCACCAAAGGTGTTTTTAAGTCCTAGATAGGTCTAATAGGGCAGATATGGCAGTTGGAGGATTACCTGACAATTACCTGACAAAACGCTCCAACACGACGATGCTAGCTATACAAAAGTAGCAAAAAATTCAGATGTCCTGAAATGCGCTCCAACGCATCGGATTCTGTTAATACACACACGAACACATCACCAAAGGTGCTTTTAAGTCCTAGATAGGTCTAATAGGGCAAATATGGCAGTTGGAGGATTACCTGACAACACGCTCCAACACGACGATGCTAGCTATACAAAAGTAGCAAAAAATTCAGATGTCCTGAAATGCGCTCCAACGCATCGGATTCTGTTAATACACACACGAACACATCACCAAAGGTGTTTTTAAGTCCTAGATAGGTCTAATAGGGCAGATATGGCAGTTGGAGGATTACCTGACAATTACCTGACAAAACGCTCCAACACGACGATGCTAGCTATACAAAAGTAGCAAAAAATTCAGATGTCCTGAAATGCGCTCCAACGCATCGGATTCTGTTAATACACACACGAACACATCACCAAAGGTGTTTTTAAGTCCTAGATAGGTCTAATAGGGAAGATATGGCAGTTGGAGGATTACCTGACAAAACGCTCCAACACGACGATGCTAGCTATACAAAAGTAGCAAAAAATTCAGATGTCCTGAAATGCGCTCCAACGCATCGGATTCTGATAATACACACACGAACACATCACCAAAGGTGTTTTTAAGTCCTAGATAGGTCTAATAGGGCAGATATGGCAGTTGGAGGATTACCTGACAAAACGCTCCAACACGACGATGCTAGCTATACAAAAGTAGCCAAAAATTCAAATGTCCTGAAATGCGCTCCAACGCATCGGATTCTGTTAATACACACACGAACACATCACCAAAGGTATTTTTAAGTGCTAGATAGGTCTAATAGGGCAGATATGGCAGTTGGAGGATTACCTGACAATTACCTGACAAAACGCTCCAACACGACGATGCTAGCTATACAAAAGTAGCAAAAAATTCAGATGTCCTGAAATGCGCTCCAACGCATCGGATTCTGTTAATACACACACGAACACATCACCAAAGGTGTTTTTAAGTCCTAGATAGGTCTAATAGGGCAGATATGGCAGTTGGAGGATTACCTGACAAAACGCTCCAACACGACGATGCTAGCTATACAAAAGTAGCAAAAAATTCAGATGCCCTGAAATACGCTCCAACGCATCGGATTCTGTTAATACACACACGAACACATCACCAAAGGTGTTTTTAAGTCCTAGATAGGTCTAATAGGGCAGATATGGCAGTTGGAGGATTACCTGACAATTACCTGACCAAACGCTCCAACACGACCATGCTAGCTATACAAAAGTAGCAAAAAATTCAGATGTCCTGAAATGCGCTCCCACGCATCGGATTCTGTTAATACACACACGAACACATCATCAAAGGTGTTTTTAAGTCCTAGATAGGTCTAATAGGGAAGATATGGCAGTTGGAGGATTACCTGACCAAACGCTCCAACACGACGATGCTAGCTATACAAAAGTAGCAAAAAATTCAGATGTCCTGAAATGCGCCCCCACGCATCGGATTCTGTTAATACACACACGAACACATCACCAAAAGTGTTTTTAAGTCCTAGATAGGTCTAATAGGGCAGATATGGCAGTTGGAGGATTACCTGACAATTACCTGACAAAACGCTCCAACACGACGATGCTAGCTATACAAAAGTAGCAAAAAATTCAGATGTCCTGAAATGCGCTCCAACGCATCGGATTCTGTTAATACACACACGAACACATCACCAAAGGTGTTTTTAAGTCCTAGATAGGTCTAATAGGGCAGATATGGCAGTTGGAGGATTACCTGACAAAACGCTCCAACACGACGATGCTAGCTATACAAAAGTAGCAAAAAATTCAGATGTCCTGAAATGCGCTCCAACGCATCGGATTCTGTAAATACACACACGAACACATCACCAAAGGTGTTTTTAAGTCCTAGATAGGTCTAATAGGGCAGATATGGCAGTTGGAGGATTACCTGACAATTACCTGACAAAACGCTCCAGCACGACGATGCTAGCTATACAAAAGTAGCAAAAAATTCAGATGTCCTAAAATGCGCTCCAACGCATCGGATTCTGTTAATACACACACGAACACATCACCAAAGGTGTTTTTAAGTCCTAGATAGGTCTAATAGGGCAGATATGGCAGTTGGAGGATTACCTGACAATTACCTGACAAAACGCTCCAACACGACGATGCTAGCTATACAAAAGTAGCAAAAAATTCAGATGTCCTGAAATGCGCTCCAACGCATCGGATTCTGTTAATACACACACGAACACATCACCAAAGGTGTTTTTAAGTCCTAGATAGGTCTAATAGGGCAGATATGGCAGTTGGAGGATTACCTCACAAAACGCTCCAACACGACGATGCTAGCTATATAAAAGTAGCAAAAAATTCAGATGTCCTGAAATGCGCTCCAACGCATCGGATTCTGTAAATACACACACGAACACATCACCAAAGGTGTTTTTAAGTCCTAGATAGGTCTAATAGGGCAGATATGGCAGTTGGAGGATTACCTGACAATTACCTGACAAAACGCTCCAACACGACGATGCTAGCTATACAAAAGTAGCAAAAAATTCAGATGTCCTGAAATGCGCTCCCACGCATCGGATTCTGTTAATACACACACGAACACATCACCAAAGGTGTTTTTAAGTCCTAGATAGGTCTAATAGGGAAGATATGGCAGTTGGAGGATTACCTGACCAAACGCTCCAACACGACGATGCTAGCTATACAAAAGTAGCAAAAAATTCAGATGTCCTGAAATGCGCTCCCACGCATCGGATTCTGTTAATACACACACGAACACATCACCAAAAGTGTTTTTAAGTCCTAGATAGATCTAATAGGGCAGATATGGCAGTTGGAGGATTACCTGACCAAACGCTCCAACACGACGATGCTAGCTATACAAAAGTAGCAAAAAATTCAGATGTCCTGAAATGCGCTCCCACGCATCGGATTCCGTTAATACACACACGAACACATCACCAAAAGTGTTTTTGAGTCCTAGATAGGTCTAATAGGGCAGATATGGCAGTTGGAGGATTACCTGACCAAACGCTCCAACACGACGATGCTAGCTATACAAAAGTAGCAAAAAATTCAGATGTCCTGAAATGCGCCCCACGCATCGGATTCTGTTAATACACACACGAACACATCACCAAAAGTGTTTTTAAGTCCTAGATAGGTCTAATAGGGAAGATATGGCAGTTGGAGGATTACCTGACCAAACGCTCCAACACGACGATGCTAGCTATACAAAAGTAGCAAAAAATTCAGATGTCCTGAAATGCGCTCCCACGCATCGGATTCTGTTAATACACACACGAACACATCACCAAAAGTGTTTTTAAGTCCTAGATAGGTCTAATAGGGCAGATATGGCAGTTGGAGGATTACCTGACAATTACCTGACCAAACGCTCCAACACGACCATGCTAGCTATACAAAAGTAGCAAAAAATTCAGATGTCCTGAAATGCGCTCCCACGCATCGGATTCTGTTAATACACACACGAACACATCACCAAAGGTGTTTTTAAGTCCTAGATAGGTCTAATAGGGAAGATATGGCAGTTGGAGGATTACCTGACCAAACGCTCCACCACGACGATGCTAGCTATACAAAAGTAGCAAAAAATTCAGATGTCCTGAAATGCGCTCCCACGCATTGGATTCTGTTAATACACACACGAACACATCACCAAAAGTGTTTTTAAGTCCTAGATAGATCTAATAGGGCAGATATGGCAGTTGGAGGATTACCTGACCAAACGCTCCAACACGACGATGCTAGCTATACAAAAGTAGCAAAAAATTCAGATGTCCTGAAATGCGCTCCCACGCATCGGATTCCGTTAATACACACACGAACACATCACCAAAAGTGTTTTTGAGTCCTAGATAGGTCTAATAGGGAAGATATGGCAGTTGGAGGATTACCTGACAATTACCTGACCAAACGCTCCAACACGACGATGCTAGCTATACAAAAGTAGCAAAAAATTCAGATGTCCTGAAATGCGCTCCCACGCATCGGATTCTGTTAATACACACACGAACACATCACCAAAAGGGTTTTTAATTCCTAGATAGGTCTAATAGGGAAGATATGGCAGTTGGAGGATTACCTGACAATTACCTGACCAAACGCTCCAACACGACGATGCTAGCTATACAAAAGTAGCAAAAAATTCAGATGTCCTGAAATGCGCTCCCACGCATCGGATTCTGTTAATACACACACGAACACATCACCAAAAGTGTTTTTAAGTCCTAGATAGGTCTAATAGGGAAGATATGGCAGTTGGAGTATTACCTGACCAAACGCTCCAACACGACGATGCTAGCTAGATAAAAGTAGCAAAAAATTCAGATGTCCTGAAATGCGCTCCCACGCATCGGATTCTGTTAATACACACACGAACACATCACCAAAAGTGTTTTTAAGTCCTAGATAGGTCTAATAGGGCAGATATGGCAGTTGGAGGATTACCTGACCAAACGCTCCAACACGACGATGCTAGCTATACAAAAGTAGCAAAAAATTCAGATGTCCTGAAATGCGCTCCCACGCATCGGATTCTGTTAATACACACACGAACACATCACCAAAAGGGTTTTTAATTCCTAGATAGGTCTAATAGGGAAGATATGGCAGTTGGAGGATTACCTGACAATTACCTGACCAAACGCTCCAACACGACGATGCTAGCTATACAAAAGTAGCAAAAAATTCAGATGTCCTGAAATGCGCTCCCACGCATCGGATTCTGTTAATACACACACGAACACATCACCAAAAGTGTTTTTAAGTCCTAGATAGGTCTAATAGGGAAGATATGGCAGTTGGAGTATTACCTGACCAAACGCTCCAACACGACGATGCTAGCTAGATAAAAGTAGCAAAAAATTCAGATGTCCTGAAATGCGCTCCCACGCATCGGATTCTCTTAATACACACACGAACACATCACCAAAAGTGTTTTTAAGTCCTAGATAGGTCTAATAGGGAAGATATGGCAGTTGGAGGATTACCTGACCAAACGCTCCAACACGACGATGCTAGCTATACAAAAGTAGCAAAAAATTCAGATGTCCTGAAATGCGCTCCCACGCATCGGATTCTGTTAATACACACACGAACACATCACCAAAAGTGTTTTTAATTCCTAGATAGGTCTAATAGGGCAGATATGGCAGTTGGAGGATTACCTGACCAAACGCTCCAACACGACGATGCTAGCTATACAAAAGTAGCAAAAAATTCAGATGTCCTGAAATGCGCTCCCACGCATCGGATTCTGTTAATACACACACGAACACATCACCAAAAGTGTTTTTAAGTCCTAGATAGGTCTAATAGGGCAGATATGGCAGTTGGAGGATTACCTGACCAAACGCTCCAACACGACGATGCTAGCTATACAAAAGTAGCAAAAAATTCAGATGTCCTGAAATGCGCTCCCACGCATCGGATTCTGTTAATACACACACGAACACATCACCAAAAGTGTTTTTAAGTCCTAGATAGGTCTAATAGGGAAGATATGGCAGTTGGAGGATTACCTGACCAAACGCTCCAACACGACGATGCTAGCTATACAAAAGTAGCAAAAAATTCAGATGTCCTGAAATGCGCTCCCACGCATCGGATTCTGTTAATACACACACGAACACATCACCAAAAGTGTTTTGAAGTCCTAGATAGGTCTAATAGGGCAGATATGGCAGTTGGAGGATTACCTGACAATTACCTGTCCAAACGCTCCAACACGACGATGCTAGCTATACAAAAGTAGCAAAAAATTCAGATGTTCTGAAATGCGCTCCCACGCATCGGATTCTGTTAATACACACACGAACACATCACCAAAAGTGTTTTTAAGTCCTAGATAGGTCTAATAGGGCAGATATGGCAGTTGGAGGATTACCTGACCAAACGCTCCAACACGACGATGCTAGCTATACAAAAGTAGCAAAAAATTCAGATGTCCTGAAATGCGCTCCCACGCATCGGATTCTGTTAATACACACACGAACACATCACCAAAAGTGTTTTTGAGTCCTAGATAGGTCTAATACTGAAGATATGGTAGTTGGAGGATTAACTGACAATTACCTGACCAAACGCTCCAACACGACGATGCTAGCTATACAAAAGTAGCAAAAAATTCAGTTGTCCTGAAATGCGCTCCCACGCATCGGATTCTGTTAATACACACACGAACACATCACCAAAAGTGTTTTTAAGTCCTAGATAGGTCTAATAGGGAAGATATGGCAGTTGGAGGATTACCTGACAATTATCTGACCAAACGCTCCAACACGACCATGCTAGCTATACAAAAGTAGCAAAAAATTCAGATGTCCTGAAATGCGCTCCCACGCATCGGATTCTGTTAATACACACACGAACACATCACCAAAAGTGTTTTTAAGTCCTAGATAGGTCTAATAGGGAAGATATGGCAGTTGGAGGATTACCTGACCAAACGCTCCAACACGACGATGCTAGCTATACAAAAGTAGCAAAAAATTCAGATGTCCTGAAATGCGCTCCCACGCATCGGATTCTGTTAATACACACACGAACACATCACCAAAAGTGTTTTTAAGTCCTAGATAGGTCTAATAGGGCAGATATGGCAGTTGGAGGATTACCTGACCAAACGCTCCAACACGACGATGCTAGCTATACAAAAGTAGCAAAAAATTCAGATGCCCTGAAATACGCTCCAACGCATCGGATTCTGTTAATACACACACGAACACATCACCAAAGGTGTTTTTAAGTCCTAGATAGGTCTAATAGGGCAGATATGGCAGTTGGAGGATTACCTGACAATTACCTGACCAAACGCTCCAACACGACCATGCTAGCTATACAAAAGTAGCAAAAAATTCAGATGTCCTGAAATGCGCTCCCACGCATCGGATTCTGTTAATACACACACGAACACATCACCAAAGGTGTTTTTAAGTCCTAGATAGGTCTAATAGGGAAGATATGGCAGTTGGAGGATTACCTGACCAAACGCTCCAACACGACGATGCTAGCTATACAAAAGTAGCAAAAAATTCAGATGTCCTGAAATGCGCTCCCACGCATCGGATTCTGTTAATACACACACGAACACATCACCAAAAGTGTTTTTAAGTCCTAGATAGGTCTAATAGGGAAGATATGGCAGTTGGAGGATTACCTGACAATTACCTGACCAAACGCTCCAACACGACCATGCTAGCTATACAAAAGTAGCAAAAAATTCAGATGCCCTGAAATACGCTCCAACGCATCGGATTCTGTTAATACACACACGAACACATCACCAAAGGTGTTTTTAAGTCCTAGATAGGTCTAATAGGGCAGATATGGCAGTTGGAGGATTACCTGACAATTACCTGACCAAACGCTCCAACACGACCATGCTAGCTATACAAAAGTAGCAAAAAATTCAGATGTCCTGAAATGCGCTCCCACGCATCGGATTCTGTTAATACACACACGAACACATCACCAAAGGTGTTTTTAAGTCCTAGATAGGTCTAATAGGGAAGATATGGCAGTTGGAGGATTACCTGACCAAACGCTCCAACACGACGATGCTAGCTATACAAAAGTAGCAAAAAATTCAGATGTCCTGAAATGCGCTCCCACGCATCGGATTCTGTTAATACACACACGAACACATCACCAAAAGTGTTTTTAAGTCCTAGATAGGTCTAATAGGGAAGATATGGCAGTTGGAGGATTACCTGACCAAACGCTCCAACACGACGATGCTAGCTATACAAAAGTAGCAAAAAATTCAGATGTCCTGAAATGCGCTCCCACGCATCGGATTCTGTTAATACACACACGAACACATCACCAAAAGTGTTTTTAAGTCCTAGATAGATCTAATAGGGCAGATATGGCAGTTGGAGGATTACCTGACCAAACGCTCCAACACGACGATGCTAGCTATACAAAAGTAGCAAAAAATTCAGATGTCCTGAAATGCGCTCCCACGCATCGGATTCTGTTAATACACACACGAACACATCACCAAAAGTGTTTTTGAGTCCTAGATAGGTCTAATAGGGCAGATATGGCAGTTGGAGGATTACCTGACCAAACGCTCCAACACGACGATGCTAGCTATACAAAAGTAGCAAAAAATTCAGATGTCCTGAAATGCGCTCCCACGCATCGGATTCTGTTAATACACACACGAACACATCACCAAAAGGGTTTTTAATTCCTAGATAGGTCTAATAGGGAAGATATGGCAGTTGGAGGATTACCTGACCAAACGCTCCAACACGACGATGCTAGCTATACAAAAGTAGCAAAAAATTCAGATGTCCTGAAATGCGCTCCCACGCATCGGATTCTGTTAATACACACACGAACACATCACCAAAAGTGTTTTTAAGTCCTAGATAGGTCTAATAGGGCAGATATGGCAGTTGGAGGATTACCTGACCAAACGCTCCAACACGACGATGCTAGCTATACAAAAGTAGCAAAAAATTCAGATGTCCTGAAATGCGCTCCCACGCATCGGATTCTGTTAATACACACACGAACACATCACCAAAAGTGTTTTTAAGTCCTGGATAGGTCTAATAGGGAAGATATGGCAGTTGGAGGATTACCTGACCAAACGCTCCAACACGACGATGCTAGCTATACAAAAGTAGCAAAAAATTCAGATGTCCTGAAATGCGCTCCCACGCATCGGATTCTGTTAATACACACACGAACACATCACCAAAAGTGTTTTTAAGTCCTAGATAGGTCTAATAGGGAAGATATGGCAGTTGGAGGATTACCTGACCAAACGCTCCAACACGACGATGCTAGCTATACAAAAGTAGCAAAAAATTCAGATGTCCTGAAATGCGCTCCCACGCATCGGATTCTGTTAATACACACACGAACACATCACCAAAAGTGTTTTTAAGTCCTAGATAGGTCTAATAGGGCAGATATGGCAGTTGGAGGATTACCTGACCAAACGCTCCAACACGACGATGCTAGCTATACAAAAGTAGCAAAAAATTCAGATGTCCTGAAATGCGCTCCCACGCATCGGATTCTGTTAATACACACACGAACACATCACCAAAAGTGTTTTTAAGTCCTAGATAGGTCTAATAGGGAAGATATGGCAGTTGGAGGATTACCTGACCAAACGCTCCAACACGACGATGCTAGCTATACAAAAGTAGCAAAAAATTCAGATGTCCTGAAATGCGCTCCCACGCATCGGATTCTGTTAATACACACACGAACACATCACCAAAAGTGTTTTTAAGTCCTAGATAGGTCTAATAGGGCAGATATGGCAGTTGGAGGATTACCTGACAATTACCTGACAAAACGCTCCAACACGACGATGCTAGCTATACAAAAGTAGCAAAAAATTCAGATGTCCTGAAATGCACTCCCACGCATCGGATTCTGTTAATACACACACGAACACATCACCAAAAGTGTTTTTAAGTCCTAGATAGGTCTAATAGGGCAGATATGGCAGTTGGAGGATTACCTGACCAAACGCTCCAACACGACGATGCTAGCTATACAAAAGTAGCAAAAAATTCAGATGTCCTGAAATGCGCTCCCACGCATCGGATTCTGTTAATACACACACGAACACATCACCAAAAGTGTTTTTAAGTCCTAGATAGGTCTAATAGGGCAGATATGGCAGTTGGAGGATTACCTGACCAAACGCTCCAACACGACGATGCTAGCTATACAAAAGTAGCAAAAAATTCAGATGTCCTGAAATGCGCTCCCACGCATCGGATTCTGTTAATACACACACGAACACATCACCAAAAGTGTTTTTAAGTCCTAGATAGGTCTAATACTGAAGATATGGTAGTTGGAGGATTAACTGACAATTACCTGACCAAACGCTCCAACACGACGATGCTAGCTATACAAAAGTAGCAAAAAATTCAGATGTCCTGAAATGCGCTCCCACGCATCGGATTCTGTTAATACACACACGAACACATCACCAAAAGTGTTTTTAAGTCCTAGATAGGTCTAATAGGGCAGATATGGCAGTTGGAGGATTACCTGACCAAACGCTCCAACACGACGATACAAAAGTAGCAAAAAATTCAGATGTCCTGAAATGCGCTCCCACGCATCGGATTCTGTTAATACACACACGAACACATCACCAAAAGTGTTTTTAAGTCCTAGATAGGTCTAATAGGGAAGATATGGCAGTTGGAGGATTACCTGACCAAACGCTCCAACACGACGATGCTAGCTATACAAAAGTAGCAAAAAATTCAGATGTCCTGAAATGCGCTCCAACGCATCGGATTCTGTTAATACACACACGAACACATCACCAAAGGTGTTTTTAAGTCCTAGATAGGTCTAATAGGGCAGATATGGCAGTTGGAGGATTACCTGACAATTACCTGACAAAACGCTCCAACACGACGATACAAAAGTAGCAGATGTCCTAAAATGCGCTCCAACGCATCGGATTTTGTTAATACACACACGAACACATCACCAAAAGTGTTTTTAAGTCCTAGATAGGTCTAATAGGGCAGATATGGCAGTTGGAGGATTACCTGACCAAACGCTCCAACACGACGATGCTAGCTATACAAAAGTAGCAAAAAATTCAGATGTCCTGAAATGCGCTCCCACGCATCGGATTCTGTTAATACACACACGAACACATCACCAAAAGTGTTTTTAAGTCCTAGATAGGTCTAATAGGGAAGATATGGCAGTTGGAGGATTACCTGACCAAACGCTCCAACACGACGATGCTAGCTATACAAAAGTAGCAAAAAATTCAGATGTCCTGAAATGCGCTCCCACGCAACGGATTCTGTTAATACACACACGAACACATCACCAAAAGTGTTTTTAAGTCCTAGATAGGTCTAATAGGGCAGATATGGCAGTTGGAGGATTACCTGACCAAACGCTCCAACACGACGATGCTAGCTATACAAAAGTAGCAAAAAATTCAGATGTCCTGAAATGCGCTCCCAGGCATCGGATTCTGTTAATACACACACGAACACATCACCAAAAGTGTTTTTAAGTCCTAGATAGGTCTAATAGGGCAGATATGGCAGTTGGAGGATTACCTGACCAAACGCTCCAACACGACGATGCTAGCTATACAAAAGTAGCAAAAAATTCAGATGTCCTGAAATGCGCTCCCACGCATCGGATTCTGTTAATACACACACGAACACATCACCAAAAGTGTTTTTAAGTCCTAGATAGGTCTAATACTGAAGATATGGTAGTTGGAGGATTAACTGACAATTACCTGACCAAACGCTCCAACACGACGATGCTAGCTATACAAAAGTAGCAAAAAATTCAGATGTCCTGAAATGCGCTCCCAGGCATCGGATTCTGTTAATACACACACGAACACATCACCAAAAGTGTTTTTTAAGTCCTAGATAGGTCTAATAGGGCAGATATGGCAGTTGGAGGATTACCTGACAATTACCTGACCAAACGCTCCAACACGACGATGCTAGCTATACAAAAGTAGCAAAAAATTCAGATGTCCTGAAATGCGCTCCCACGCATCGGATTCTGTTAATACACACACGAACACATCACCAAAAGTGTTTTTAAGTCCTAGATAGGTCTAATACTGAAGATATGGTAGTTGGAGGATTAACTGACAATTACCTGACCAAACGCTCCAACACGACGATGCTAGCTATACAAAAGTAGCAAAAAATTCAGATGTCCTGAAATGCGCTCCCACGCATCGGATTCTGTTAATACACACACGAACACATCACCAAAAGTGTTTTTAAGTCCTAGATAGGTCTAATAGGGCAGATATGGCAGTTGGAGGATTACCTGACAATTACCTGACCAAACGCTCCAACACGACGATGCTAGCTATACAAAAGTAGCAACAAATTCAGATGTCCTGAAATGCGCTCCCACGCATCGGATTCTGTTAATACACACACGAACACATCACCAAAAGTGTTTTTAAGTCCTAGATAGGTCTAATAGGGCAGATATGGCAGTTGGAGGATTACCTGACAATTACCTGACCAAACGCTCCAACACGACGATGCTAGCTATACAAAAGTAGCAAAAAATTCAGATGTCCTGAAATGCGCTCCCACGCATCGGATTCTGTTAATACACACACGAACACATCACCAAAAGTGTTCTTAAGTCCTAGATAGGTCTAATAGGGCAGATATGGCAGTTGGAGGATTACCTGACAATTACCTGACCAAACGCTCCAACACGACGATGCTAGCTATACAAAAGTAGCAAAAAATTCAGATGTCCTGAAATGCGCTCCCACGCATCGGATTCTGTTAATACACACACGAACACATCACCAAAAGTGTTTTTAAGTCCTAGATAGGTCTAATAGGGCAGATATGGCAGTTGGAGGATTACCTGACCAAACGCTCCAACACGACGATGCTAGCTATACAAAAGTAGCAAAAAATTCAGATGTCCTGAAATGCGCTCCCACGCATCGGATTCTGTTAATACACACACGAGCACATCACCAAAAGTGTTTTTAAGTCCTAGATAGGTCTAATAGGGCAGATATGGCAGTTGGAGGATTACCTGACAATTACCTGACCAAACGCTCCAACACGACGATGCTAGCTATACAAAAGTAGCAAAAAATTCAGATGTCCTGAAATGCGAACACATCACCAAAAGTGTTTTGAAGTCCTAGATAGGTCTAATAGGGAAGATATGGCAGTTGGAGGATTACCTGACAATTACCTGACCAAACGCTCCAACACGACGATGCTAGCTATACAAAAGTAGCAAAAAATTCAGATGTCCTGAAATGCGCTCCCACGCATCGGATTCTGTTAATACACACACGAACACATCACCAAAAGTGTTTTTAAGTCCTAGATAGGTCTAATAGGGCAGATATGGCAGTTGGAGGATTACCTGACCAAACGCTCCAACACGACGATGCTAGCTATACAAAAGTAGCAAAAAATTCAGATGTCCTGAAATGCGCTCCCACGCATCGGATTCTGTTAATACACACACGAACGCATCACCAAAAGTGTTTTTAAGTCCTAGATAGGTCTAATAGGGCAGATATGGCAGTTGGAGGATTACCTGACCAAACGCTCCAACACGACGATGCTAGCTATACAAAAGTAGCAAAAAATTCAGATGTCCTGAAATGCGCTCCCACGCATCGGATTCTGTTAATACACACACGAACACATCACCAAAAGTGTTTTTAAGTCCTAGATAGGTCTAATAGGGCAGATATGGCAGTTGGAGGATTACCTGACCAAACGCTCCAACACGACGATGCTAGCTATACAAAAGTAGCAAAAAATTCAGATGTCCTGAAAGCTATACAAAAGTAGCAAAAAACTCAGATGTCCTGAAATGCGCTCCCACGCATCGGATTCTGTTAATACACACACGAACACATCACCAAAAGTGTTTTTAAGTCCTAGATAGGTCTAATAGGGAAGATATGGCAGTTGGAGGATTACCTGACAATTACCTGACCAAACGCTCCAACACGACGATGCTAGCTATACAAAAGTAGCAAAAAATTCAGATGTCCTGAAATGCGCTCCCACGCATCGGATTCTGTTAATACACACACGAACACATCACCAAAAGTGTTTTTAAGTCCTAGATAGGTCTAATAGGGCAGATATGGCAGTTGGAGGATTACCTGACAATTACCTGACCAAACGCTCCAACACGACCATGCTAGCTATACAAAAGTAGCAAAAAATTCAGATGTCCTGAAATGCGCTCCCACGCATCGGATTCTGTTAATACACACACGAACACATCACCAAAAGTGTTTTTAAGTCCTAGATAGGTCTAATAGGGCAGATATGGCAGTTGGAGGATTACCTGACCAAACGCTCCAACACGACGATGCTAGCTATACAAAAGTAGCAAAAAATTCAGATGTCCTGAAATGCGCTCCCACGCATCGGATTCTGTTAATACACACACGAACACATCACCAAAAGTGTTTTTAAGTCCTAGATAGGTCTAATAGGGCAGATATGGCAGTTGGAGGATTACCTGACAATTACCTGACCAAACGCTCCAACACGACGATGCTAGCTATACAAAAGTAGCAAAAATTCAGATGTCCTGAAATGCGCTCCCACACATCGGATTCTGTTAATACACGCACGAACACATCACCAAAAGTGTTTTTAAGTCCTAGATAGGTCTAATAGGGCAGATATGGCAGTTGGAGGATTACCTGACCAAACGCTCCAACACGACGATGCTAGCTATACAAAAGTAGCAAAAAATTCAGATGTCCTGAAAGCTATACAAAAGTAGCAAAAAACTCAGATGTCCTGAAATGCGCTCCCACGCATCGGATTCTGTTAATACACACACGAACACATCACCAAAAGTGTTTTTAAGTCCTAGATAGGTCTAATAGGGAAGATATGGCAGTTGGAGGATTACCTGACAATTACCTGACCAAACGCTCCAACACGACGATGCTAGCTATACAAAAGTAGCAAAAAATTCAGATGTCCTGAAATGCGCTCCCACGCATCGGATTCTGTTAATACACACACGAACACATCACCAAAAGTGTTTTTGAGTCCTAGATAGGTCTAATAGGGCAGATATGGCAGTTGGAGGATTACCTGACCAAACGCTCCAACACGACGATGCTAGCTATACAAAAGTAGCAAAAATTCAGATGTCCTGAAATGCGCTCCCACGCATCGGATTCTGTTAATACACACACGAACACATCACCAAAAGTGTTTTTAAGTCCTAGATAGGTCTAATAGGGCAGATATGGCAGTTGGAGGATTACCTGACAATTACCTGACCAAACGCTCCAACACGACGATGCTAGCTATACAAAAGTAGCAAAAATTCAGATGTCCTGAAATGCGCTCCCACGCATCGGATTCTGTTAATACACACACGAACACATCACCAAAAGTGTTTTTAAGTCCTAGATAGGTCTAATAGGGAAGATATGGCAGTTGGAGGATTACCTGACCAAACGCTCCAACACGACGATGCTAGCTATACAAAAGTAGCAAAAAATTCAGATGTCCTGAAAGCTATACAAAAGTAGCAAAAAATTCAGATGTCCTGAAATGCGCTCCCACGCATCGGATTCTGTTAATACACACACGAACACATCACCAAAAGTGTTTTTAAGTCCTAGATAGGTCTAATAGGGCAGATATGGCAGTTGGAGGATTACCTGACAATTACCTGACCAAACGCTCCAACACGACGATGCTAGCTATACAAAAGTAGCAAAAAATTCAGATGTCCTGAAATGCGCTCCCACGCATCGGATTCTGTTAATACACACACGAACACATCACCAAAAGTGTTTTTAAGTCCTAGATAGGTCTAATAGGGCAGATATGGCAGTTGGAGGATTACCTGACCAAACGCTCCAACACGACGATGCTAGCTATACAAAAGTAGCAAAAAATTCAGATGTCCTGAAATGCGCTCCCACGCATCGGATTCTGTTAATACACACACGAACACATCACCAAAAGTGTTTTTAAGTCCTAGATAGGTCTAATAGGGCAGATATGGCAGTTGGAGGATTACCTGACAATTACCTGACCAAACGCTCCAACACGACGATGCTAGCTATACAAAAGTAGCAAAAAATTCAGATGTCCTGAAATTTGCTCCCACGCATCGGATTCTGTTAATACACACACGAACACATCACCAAAAGTGTTTTTAAGTCCTAGATAGGTCTAATAGGGAAGATATGGCAGTTGGAGGATTACCTGACCAAACGCTCCAACACGACGATGCTAGCTATACAAAAGTAGCAAAAAATTCAGATGTCCTGAAATGCGCTCCCACGCATCGGATTCTGTTAATACACACACGAACACATCACCAAAAGTGTTTTGAAGTCCTAGATAGGTCTAATAGGGAAGATATGGCAGTTGGAGGATTACCTGACAATTACCTGTCCAAACGCTCCAACACGACGATGCTAGCTATACAAAAGTAGCAAAAAATTCAGATGTTCTGAAATGCGCTCCCACGCATCGGATTCTGTTAATACACACACGAACACATCACCAAAAGTGTTTTTAAGTCCTAGATAGGTCTAATAGGGCAGATATGGCAGTTGGAGGATTACCTGACAATTACCTGACCAAACGCTCCAACACGACGATGCTAGCTATACAAAAGTAGCAAAAAATTCAGATGTCCTGAAATGCGCTCCCACGCATCGGATTCTGTTAATACACACACGAACACATCACCAAAAGTGTTTTTAAGTCCTAGATAGGTCTAATAGGGCAGATATGGCAGTTGGAGGATTACCTGACAATTACCTGACCAAACGCTCCAACACGACGATGCTAGCTATACAAAAGTAGCAACAAATTCAGATGTCCTGAAATGCGCTCCCACGCATCGGATTCTGTTAATACACACACGAACACATCACCAAAAGTGTTTTTAAGTCCTAGATAGGTCTAATAGGGCAGATATGGCAGTTGGAGGATTACCTGACAATTACCTGACCAAACGCTCCAACACGACGATGCTAGCTATACAAAAGTAGCAAAAAATTCAGATGTCCTGAAATGCGCTCCCACGCATCGGATTCTGTTAATACACACACGAACACATCACCAAAAGTGTTTTGAAGTCCTAGATAGGTCTAATAGGGAAGATATGGCAGTTGGAGGATTACCTGACAATTACCTGACCAAACGCTCCAACACGACGATGCTAGCTATACAAAAGTAGCAAAAAATTCAGATGTCCTGAAATGCGCTCCCACGCATCGGATTCTGTTAATACACACACGAACACATCACCAAAAGTGTTTTTAAGTCCTAGATAGGTCTTATAGGGCAGATATGGCAGTTGGAGGATTACCTGACCAAACGCTCCAACACGACGATGCTAGCTATACAAAAGTAGCAAAAAATTCAGATGTCCTGAAATGCGCTCCCACGCATCGGATTCTGTTAATACACACACGAACACATCACCAAAAGTGTTTTTAAGTCCTAGATAGGTCTAATAGGGCAGATATGGCAGTTGGAGGATTACCTGACATTTACCTGACCAAACGCTCCAACACGACGATGCTAGCTATACAAAAGTAGCAAAAAATTCAGATGTCCTGAAATGCGCTCCCACGCATCGGATTCTGTTAATACACACACGAACACATCACCAAAAGTGTTTTTAAGTCCTAGATAGGTCTAATAGGGCAGATATGGCAGTTGGAGGATTACCTGACAATTACCTGACCAAACGCTCCAACACGACGATGCTAGCTATACAAAACTAGCAAAAAATTCAGATGTCCTGAAATGCGCTCCCACGCATCGGATTCTGTTAATACACACACGAACACATCACCAAAAGTGTTTTTAAGTCCTAGATAGGTCTAATAGGGCAGATATGGCAGTTGGAGGATAACCTGACCAAACGCTCCAACACGACGATGCTAGCTATACAAAAGTAGCAAAAAATTCAGATGTCCTGAAATGCGCTCCCACGCATCGGATTCTGTTAATACACACACGAACACATCACCAAAAGTGTTTTTAAGTCCTAGATAGGTCTAATAGGGCAGATATGGCAGTTGGAGGATTACCTGACCAAACGCTCCAACACGACCATGCTAGCTATACAAAAGTAGCAAAAAATTCAGATGTCCTGAAATGCGCTCCCACGCATCGGATTCTGTTAATACACACACGAACACATCACCAAAAGTGTTTTTAAGTCCTAGATAGGTCTAATAGGGCAGATATGGCAGTTGGAGGATTACCTGACCAAACGCTCCAACACGACGATGCTGGCTATACAAAAGTAGCAAAAAATTCAGATGTCCTGGAATGCGCTCCCACGCATCGGATTCTGTTAATACACACACGAACACATCACCAAAAGTGTTTTTAAGTCCTAGATAGGTCTAATAGGGAAGATATGGCAGTTGGAGGATTACCTGACAATTACCTGACCAAACGCTCCAACACGACCATGCTAGCTATACAAAACTAGCAAAAAATTCAGATGTCCTGAAATGCGCTCCCACGCATCGGATTCTGTTAATACACACACGAACACATCACCAAAAGTGTTTTTAAGTCCTAGATAGGTCTAATAGGGCAGATATGGCAGTTGGAGGATAACCTGACCAAACGCTCCAACACGACGATGCTAGCTATACAAAAGTAGCAAAAAATTCAGATGTCCTGAAATGCGCTCCCACGCATCGGATTCTGTTAATACACACACGAACACATCACCAAAAGTGTTTTTAAGTCCTAGATAGGTCTAATAGGGCAGATATGGCAGTTGGAGGATTACCTGACCAAACGCTCCAACACGACGATGCTAGCTATACAAAAGTAGCAAAAAATTCAGATGTCCTGAAATGCGCTCCCACGCATCGGATTCTGTTAATACACACACGAACACATCACCAAAAGTGTTTTTAAGTCCTAGATAGGTCTAATAGGGCAGATATGGCAGTTGGAGGATTACCTGACAATTACCTGACCAAACGCTCCAACACGACGATGATAGCTATACAAAAGTAGCAAAAAATTCAGATGTCCTGAAATGCGCTCCCACGCATCGGATTCTGTTAATACACACACGAACACATCACCAAAAGTGTTTTTAAGTCCTAGATAGGTCTAATAGGGAAGATATGGCAGTTGGAGGATTACCTGACCAAACGCTCCAACAGGACGATGCTAGCTATACAAAACTAGCAAAAAATTCAGATGTCCTGAAATGCGCTCCCACGCATCGGATTCTGTTAATACACACACGAACACATCACCAAAAGTGTTTTTAAGGCCTAGATAGGTCTAATAGGGCAGATATGGCAGTTGGAGGATTACCTGACCAAACGCTCCAACACGACGATGCTAGCTATACAAAAGTAGCAAAAAATTCAGATGTCCTGAAATGCGCTCCCACGCATCGGATTCTGTTAATACACGCACGAACACATCACCAAAAGTGTTTTTGAGTCCTAGATAGGTCTAATAGGGCAGATATGGCAGTTGGAGGATTACCTGACCAAACGCTCCAACACGACGATGCTAGCTATACAAAAGTAGCAAAAAATTCAGATGTCCTGAAATGCGCTCCCACGCATCGGATTCTGTTAATACACACACGAACACATCACCAAAAGTGTTTTTGAGTCCTAGATAGGTTTAATAGGGCAGATATGGCAGTTGGAGGATTACCTGACAATTACCTGACCAAACGCTCCAACACGACGATGCTAGCTATACAAAAGTAGCAAAAAATTCAGATGTCCTGAAATGCGCTCCCACGCATCGGATTCTGTTAATACACACACGAACACATCACCAAAAGTGTTTTTAAGTCCTAGATAGGTCTAATAGGGCAGATATGGCAGTTGGAGGATTACCTGACCAAACGCTCCAACACGACGATGCTAGCTATACAAAAGTAGCAAAAAATTCAGATGTCCTGAAATGCGCTCCCACGCATCGGATTCTGTTAATACACACACGAACACATCACCAAAAGTGTTTTTAAGGCCTAGATAGGTCTAATAGGGCAGATATGGCAGTTGGAGGATTACCTGACCAAACGCTCCAACACGACGATGCTAGATATACAAAAGTAGCAAAAAATTCAGATGTCCTGAAATGCGCTCCCACGCATCGGATTCTGTTAATACACACACGAACACATCACCAAAAGTGTTTTTGAGTCCTAGATAGGTCTAATAGGGCAGATATGGCAGTTGGAGGATTACCTGACCAAACGCTCCAACACGACGATGCTAGCTATACAAAAGTAGCAAAAAATTCAAATTCGGATTCTGTTAATACACACACGAACACATCACCAAAAGTGTTTGTAAGTCCTAGATAGGTCTAATAGGGAAGATATGGCAGTTGGAGGATTACCTGACCAAACGCTCCAACACGACCATGCTAGCTATACAAAAGTAGCAAAAAATTCAGATGTCCTGAAATGCGCTCCCACGCATCGGATTCTGTTAATACACACACGAACACATCACCAAAAGTGTTTTTGAGTCCTAGATAGGTCTAATAGGGCAGATATGGCAGTTGGAGGATTACCTGACCAAACGCTCCAACACGACGATGCTAGCTATACAAAAGTAGCAAAAAATTCAAATTCGGATTCTGTTAATACACACACGAACACATCACCAAAAGTGTTTGTAAGTCCTAGATAGGTCTAATAGGGAAGATATGGCAGTTGGAGGATTACCTGACCAAACGCTCCAACACGACCATGCTAGCTATACAAAAGTAGCAAAAAATTCAGATGTCCTGAAATGCGCTCCCACGCATCGGATTCTGTTAATACACACACGAACACATCACCAAAAGTGTTTTTGAGTCCTAGATAGGTCTAATAGGGCAGATATGGCAGTTGGAGGATTACCTGACAATTACCTGACCAAACGCTCCAACACGACGATGCTAGCTATACAAAAGTAGCAAAAAATTCAGATGTCCTGAAATGCGCTCCCACGCATCGGATTCTGTTAATACACACACGAACACATCACCAAAAGTGTTTTTAAGTCCTAGATCGGTCTAATAGGGAAGATATGGCAGTTGGAGGATTACCTGACAATTACCTGACCAAACGCTCCAACACGACCATGCTAGCTATACAAAAGTAGCAAAAAATTCAGATTTCCTGAAATGCGCTCCCACGCATCGGATTCTGTTAATACACACACGAACACATCACCAAAAGTGTTTTTGAGTCCTAGATAGGTCTAATAGGGCAGATATGGCAGTTGGAGGATTACCTGACCAAACGCTCCAACACGACGATGCTAGCTATACAAAAGTAGCAAAATATTCAGATGTCCTGAAATGCGCTCCCACGCATCGGATTCTGTTAATACACACACGAACACATCACCAAAAGTGTTTTTAAGTCCTAGATAGGTCTAATAGGGAAGATATGGCAGTTGGAGGATTACCTGACAATTACCTGACCAAACGCTCCAACACGACCATGCTAGCTATACAAAACTAGCAAAAAATTCAGATGTCCTGAAATGCGCTCCCACGCATCGGATTCTGTTAATACACACACGAACACATCACCAAAAGTGTTTTTAAGTCCTAGATAGGTCTAATAGGGCAGATATGGCAGTTGGAGGATAACCTGACCAAACGCTCCAACACGACGATGCTAGCTATACAAAAGTAGCAAAAAATTCAGATGTCCTGAAATGCGCTCCCACGCATCGGATTCTGTTAATACACACACGAACACATCACCAAAAGTGTTTTTAAGTCCTAGATAGGTCTAATAGGGCAGATATGGCAGTTGGAGGATTACCTGACCAAACGCTCCAACACGACCATGCTAGCTATACAAAAGTAGCAAAAAATTCAGATGTCCTGAAATGCGCTCCCACGCATCGGATTCTGTTAATACACACACGAACACATCACCAAAAGTGTTTTTAAGTCCTAGATAGGTCTAATAGGGCAGATATGGCAGTTGGAGGATTACCTGACAATTACCTGACCAAACGCTCCAACACGACGATGATAGCTATACAAAAGTAGCAAAAGATTCAGATGTCCTGAAATGCGCTCCCACGCATCGGATTCTGTTAATACACACACGAACACATCACCAAAAGTGTTTTTAAGTCCTAGATAGGTCTAATAGGGAAGATATGGCAGTTGGAGGATTACCTGACCAAACGCTCCAACAGGACGATGCTAGCTATACAAAACTAGCAAAAAATTCAGATGTCCTGAAATGCGCTCCCACGCATCGGATTCTCTTAATACACACACGAACACATCACCAAAAGTGTTTTTAAGTCCTAAATAGGTCTAATAGGGAAGATATGGCAGTTGGAGGATTACCTGACCAAACGCTCCAACACGACGATGCTAGCTATACAAAAGTAGCAAAAAATTCAGATGTCCTGAAATGCGCTCCCACGCATCGGATTCTGTTAATACACACACGAACACATCACCAAAAGTGTTTTTGAGTCCTAGATAGGTTTAATAGGGCAGATATGGCAGTTGGAGGATTACCTGACAATTACCTGACCAAACGCTCCAACACGACGATGCTAGCTATACAAAAGTAGCAAAAAATTCAGATGTCCTGAAATGCGCTCCCACGCATCGGATTCTGTTAATACACACACGAACACATCACCAAAAGTGTTTTTAAGTCCTAGATAGGTCTAATAGGGCAGATATGGCAGTTGGAGGATTACCTGACCAAACGCTCCAACACGACGATGCTAGCTATACAAAAGTAGCAAAAAATTCAGATGTCCTGAAATGCGCTCCCACGCATCGGATTCTGTTAATACACACACGAACACATCACCAAAAGTGTTTTTAAGTCCTAGATAGGTCTAATAGGGCAGATATGGCAGTTGGAGGATTACCTGACCAAACGCTCCAACACGACGATGCTAGCTATACAAAAGTAGCAAAAAATTCAGATGTCCTGAAATGCGCTCCCACGCATCGGATTCTGTTAATACACACACGAACACATCACCAAAAGTGTTTTTGAGTCCTAGATAGGTCTAATAGGGCAGATATGGCAGTTGGAGGATTACCTGACCAAACGCTCCAACACGACGATGCTAGCTATACAAAAGTAGCAAAAAATTCAGATGTCCTGAAATGCGCTCCCACGCATCGGATTCTGTTAATACACACACGAACACATCACCAAAAGTGTTTTTGAGTCCTAGATAGGTCTAATAGGGCAGATATGGCAGTTGGAGGATTACCTGACAATTACCTGACCAAACGCTCCAACACGACGATGCTAGCTATACAAAAGTAGCAAAAAATTCAGATGTCCTGAAATGCGCTCCCACGCATCGGATTCTGTTAATACACACACGAACACATCACCAAAAGTGTTTTTAAGTCCTAGATCGGTCTAATAGGGAAGATATGGCAGTTGGAGGATTACCTGACAATTACCTGACCAAACGCTCCAACACGACCATGCTAGCTATACAAAAGTAGCAAAAAATTCAGATTTCCTGAAATGCGCTCCCACGCATCGGATTCTGTTAATACACACACGAACACATCACCAAAAGTGTTTTTAAGTCCTAGATAGGTTTAATAGGGCAGATATGGCAGTTGGAGGATTACCTGACAATTACCTGACCAAACGCTCCAACACGACGATGCTAGCTATACAAAATTAGCAAAAAATTCAGATGTCCTGAAATGCGCTCCAACGCATCGGATTCTGTTAATACACACACGAACACATCACCAAAAGTGTTTTTAAGTCCTAGATAGGTCTAATAGGGCAAATATGGCAGTTGGAGGATTACCTGACAATTACCTGACCAAACGCTCCAACACGACGATGCTAGCTATACAAAAGTAGCAAAAAATTCAGATGTCCTGAAATGCGCTCCCACGCATCGGATTCTGTTAATACACACACGAACACATCACCAAAAGTGTTTTTGAGTCCTAGATAGGTCTAATAGGGCAGATATGGCAGTTGGAGGATTACCTGACAATTACCTGACCAAACGCTCCAACACGACCATGCTAGCTATACAAAAGTAGCAAAAAATTCAGATGTCCTGAAATGCGCTCCCACGTATCGGATTCTGTTAATACACACACGAACACATCACCAAAAGTGTTTTTGAGTCCTAGATAGGTCTAATAGGGCAGATATGGCAGTTGGAGGATTACCTGACCAAACGCTCCAACACGACGATGCTAGCTATACAAAAGTAGCAAAATATTCAGATGTCCTGAAATGCGCTCCCACGCATCGGATTCTGTTAATACACACACGAACACATCACCAAAAGTGTTTTTAAGTCCTAGATAGGTCTAATAGGGCAGATATGGCAGTTGGAGGATTACCTGACCAAACGCTCCAACACGACCATGCTAGCTATACAAAAGTAGCAAAAAATTCAGATGTCCTGAAATGCGCTCCAACGCATCGGATTCTGTTAATACACACACAAACACATCACCAAAAGTGTTTTTAAGTTCTAGATAGGTCTAATAGGGCAGATATGGCAGTTGGAGGATTACCTGACAATTACCTGACCAAACGCTCCAACACGACGATGCTAGCTATACAAAAGTAGCAAAAAATTCAGATGTCCTGAAATGCGCTCCCACGCATCGGATTCTGTTAATACACACACAAACACATCACCAAAAGTGTTTTTGAGTCCTAGATAGGTCTAATAGGGAAGATATGGCAGTTGGAGGATTACCTGACCAAACGCTCCAACACGACGATGCTAGCTATACAAAAGTAGCAAAAAATTCAGATGTCCTGAAATGCGCTCCCACGCATCGGATTCTGTTAATACACACACGAACACATCACCAAAAGTGTTTTTGAGTCCTAGATAGGTCTAATAGGGTAGATATGGCAGTTGGAGGATTACCTGACCAAACGCTCCAACACGACGATGCTAGCTATACAAAAGTAGCAAAAAATTCAGATGTCCTGAAATGCGCTCCCACGCATCGGATTCTGTTAATACACACACGAACACATCACCAAAAGTGTTTTTGAGTCCTAGATAGGTCTAATAGGGCAGATATGGCAGTTGGAGGATTACCTGACAATTACCTGACAATTACCTGACCAAACGCTCCAACACGACGATGCTAGCTATACAAAAGTAGCAAAAAATTCAGATGTCCTGAAATGCGCTCCCACGCATCGGATTCTGTTAATACACACACGAACACATCACCAAAAGTGTTTTTAAGTCCTAGATAGGTCTAATAGGGCAGATATGGCAGTTGGAGGATTACCTGACAATTACCTGACCAAACGCTCCAACACGACGATGCTAGCTATACAAAAGTAGCAAAAAATTCAGATGTCCTGAAATGCGCTCCCACGCATCGGATTCTGTTAATACACACACGAACACATCACCAAAAGTGTTTTTGAGTCCTAGATAGGTCTAATAGGGTAGATATGGCAGTTGGAGGATTACCTGACCAAACGCTCCAACACGACGATGCTAGCTATACAAAAGTAGCAAAAAATTCAGATGTCCTGAAATGCGCTCCCACGCATCGGATTCTGTTAATACACACACGAACACATCACCAAAAGTGTTTTTGAGTCCTAGATAGGTCTAATAGGGCAGATATGGCAGTTGGAGGATTACCTGACAATTACCTGACCAAACGCTCCAACACGACGATGCTAGCTATACAAAAGTAGCAAAAAATTCAGATGTCCTGAAATGCGCTCCCACGCATCGGATTCTGTTAATACACACACGAACACATCACCAAAAGTGTTTTTAAGTCCTAGATCGGTCTAATAGGGAAGATATGGCAGTTGGAGGATTACCTGACAATTACCTGACCAAACGCTCCAACACGACCATGCTAGCTATACAAAAGTAGCAAAAAATTCAGATTTCCTGAAATGCGCTCCCACGCATCGGATTCTGTTACTACACACACGAACACATCACCAAAAGTGTTTTTAAGTCCTAGATCGGTCTAATAGGGAAGATATGGCAGTTGGAGGATTACCTGACAATTACCTGACCAAACGCTCCAACACGACCATGCTAGCTATACAAAAGTAGCAAAAAATTCAGATGTCCTGAAATGCGCTCCCACGCATCGGATTCTGTTAATACACACACGAACACATCACCAAAAGTGTTTTTGAGTCCTAGATAGGTCTAATAGGGAAGATATGGCAGTTGGAGGATTACCTGACCAAACGCTCCAACACGACCATGCTAGCTATACAAAAGTAGCAAAAAATTCAGATGTCCTGAAATGCGCTCCAACGCATCGGATTCTGTTAATACACACACGAACACATCACCAAAAGTGTTTTTAAGTCCTAGATAGGTCTAATAGGGCAGATATGGCAGTTGGAGGATTACCTGACAATTACCTGACCAAACGCTCCAACACGACGATGCTAGCTATACAAAAGTAGCAAAAAATTCAGATGTCCTGAAATGCGCTCCCACGCATCGGATTCTGTTAATACACACACGAACACATCACCAAAAGTGTTTTTAAGTCCTAGATCGGTCTAATAGGGAAGATATGGCAGTTGGAGGATTACCTGACAATTACCTGACCAAACGCTCCAACACGACCATGCTAGCTATACAAAAGTAGCAAAAAATTCAGATGTCCTGAAATGCGCTCCCACGCATCGGATTCTGTTAATACACACACGAACACATCACCAAAAGTGTTTTTGAGTCCTAGATAGGTCTAATAGGGAAGATATGGCAGTTGGAGGATTACCTGACCAAACGCTCCAACACGACCATGCTAGCTATACAAAAGTAGCAAAAAATTCAGATGTCCTGAAATGCGCTCCAACGCATCGGATTCTGTTAATACACACACGAACACATCACCAAAAGTGTTTTTAAGTCCTATATAGGTCTAATAGGGCAGATATGGCAGTTGGAGGATTACCTGACCAAACGCTCCAACACGACCATGCTAGCTATACAAAAGTAGCAAAAAATTCAGATGTCCTGAAATGCGCTCCAACGCATCGGATTCTGTTAATACACACACGAACACATCACCAAAAGTGTTTTTAAGTTCTAGATAGGTCTAATAGGGCAGATATGGCAGTTGGAGGATTACCTGACAATTACCTGACCAAACGCTCCAACACGACGATGCTAGCTATACAAAAGTAGCAAAAAATTCAGATGTCCTGAAATGCGCTCCCACGCATCGGATTCTGTTAATACACACACGAACACATCACCAAAAGTGTTTTTGAGTCCTAGATAGGTCTAATAGGGTAGATATGGCAGTTGGAGGATTACCTGACCAAACGCTCCAACACGACGATGCTAGCTATACAAAAGTAGCAAAAAATTCAGATGTCCTGAAATGCGCTCCCACGCATCGGATTCTGTTAATACACACACGAACACATCACCAAAAGTGTTTTTGAGTCCTAGATAGGTCTAATAGGGCAGATATGGCAGTTGGAGGATTACCTGACAATTACCTGACAATTACCTGACCAAACGCTCCAACACGACGATGCTAGCTATACAAAAGTAGCAAAAAATTCAGATGTCCTGAAATGCGCTCCCACGCATCGGATTCTGTTAATACACACACGAACACATCACCAAAAGTGTTTTTAAGTCCTAGATAGGTCTAATAGGGCAGATATGGCAGTTGGATGATTACCTGGCCAAACGCTCCAACACGACGATGCTAGCTATACAAAAGTAGCAAAAAATTCAGATGTCCTGAAATGCGCTCCCACGCATCGGATTCTGTTAATACACACACGAACACATCACCAAAAGTGTTTTTAAGTCCTAGATCGGTCTAATAGGGAAGATATGGCAGTTGGAGGATTACCTGACCAAACGCTCCAACACGACGATGCTAGCTATACAAAAGTAGCAAAAAATTCAGATGTCCTGAAATGCGCTCCCACGCATCGGATTCTGTTAATACACACACGAACACATCACCAAAAGTGTTTTTAAGTCCTAGATAGGTCTAATAGGGCAGATATGGCAGTTGGAGGATTACCTGACCAAACGCTCCAACACGACGATGCTAGCTATACAAAAGTAGCAAAAAATTCAGATGTCCTGAAATGCGCTCCCACGCATCGGATTCTGTTAATACACACACGAACACATCACCAAAAGTGTTTTTAAGTCCTAGATAGGTCTAATAGGGAAGATATGGCAGTTGGAGGATTACCTGACCAAACGCTCCAACACGACGATGCTAGCTATACAAAAGTAGCAAAAAATTCAGATGTCCTGAAATGCGCTCCCACGCATCGGATTCTGTTAATACACACACGAACACACCACCAAAAGTGTTTTTAAGTCCTAGATAGGTCTAATAGGGAAGATATGGCAGTTGGAGGATTACCTGACCAAACGCTCCAACACGACGATGCTAGCTATACAAAAGTAGCAAAAAATTCAGATGTCCTGAAATGCGCTCCCACGCATCGGATTCTGTTAATACACACACGAACACATCACCAAAAGTGTTTTTAAGTCCTAGATAGGTCTAATAGGGCAGATATGGCAGTTGGAGGATTACCTGACAATTACCTGACCAAACGCTCCAACACGACGATGCTAGCTATACAAAAGTAGCAAAAAATTCAGATGTCCTGAAATGCGCTCCCACGCATCGGATTCTGTTAATACACACACGAACACATCACCAAAAGTGTTTTTAAGTCCTAGATAGGTCTAATAGGGAAGATATGGCAGTTGGATGATTACCTGGCCAAACGCTCCAACACGACGATGCTAGCTATACAAAAGTAGCAAAAAATTCAGATGTCCTGAAATGCGCTCCCACGCATCGGATTCTGTTAATACACACACGAACACATCACCAAAAGTGTTTTTAAGTCCTAGATAGGTCTAATAGGGCAGATATGGCAGTTGGAGGATTACCTGACCAAACGCTCCAACACGACGATGCTAGCTATACAAAAGTAGCAAAAAATTCAGATGTCCTGAAATGCGCTCCCTTGCATCGGATTCTGTTAATACACACACGAACACATCACCAAAAGTGTTTTTAAGTCCTAGATAGGTCTAATAGGGCAGATATGGCAGTTGGAGGATTACCTGACCAAACGCTCCAACACGACGATGCTAGCTATACAAAAGTAGCAAAAAATTCAGATGTCCTGAAATGCGCTCCCACGCATCGGATTCTGTTAATACACACACGAACACACCACCAAAAGTGTTTTTAAGTCCTAGATAGGTCTAATAGGGAAGATATGGCAGTTGGAGGATTACCTGACCAAACGCTCCAACACGACGATGCTAGCTATACAAAAGTAGCAAAAAATTCAGATGTCCTGAAATGCGCTCCCACGCATCGGATTCTGTTAATACACACACGAACACATCACCAAAAGTGTTTTTAAGTCCTAGATAGGTCTAATAGGGCAGATATGGCAGTTGGAGGATTACCTGACAATTACCTGACCAAACGCTCCAACACGACGATGCTAGCTATACAAAAGTAGCAAAAAATTCAGATGTCCTGAAATGCGCTCCCACGCATCGGATTCTGTTAATACACACACGAACACATCACCAAAAGTGTTTTTAAGTCCTAGATAGGTCTAATAGGGAAGATATGGCAGTTGGATGATTACCTGGCCAAACGCTCCAACACGACGATGCTAGCTATACAAAAGTAGCAAAAAATTCAGATGTCCTGAAATGCGCTCCCACGCATCGGATTCTGTTAATACACACACGAACACATCACCAAAAGTGTTTTTAAGTCCTAGATAGGTCTAATAGGGCAGATATGGCAGTTGGAGGATTACCTGACCAAACGCTCCAACACGACGATGCTAGCTATACAAAAGTAGCAAAAAATTCAGATGTCCTGAAATGCGCTCCCTTGCATCGGATTCTGTTAATACACACACGAACACATCACCAAAAGTGTTTTTAAGTCCTAGATAGGTCTAATAGGGCAGATATGGCAGTTGGAGGATTACCTGACAATTACCTGACCAAACGCTCCAACACGACGATGCTAGCTATACAAAAGTAGCAAAAAATTCAGATGTCCTGAAATGCGCTCCCACGCATCGGATTCTGTTAATACACACACGAACACATCACCAAAAGTGTTTTTAAGTCCTAGATAGGTCTAATAGGGCAGATATGGCAGTTGGAGGATTACCTGACCAAACGCTCCAACACGACGATGCTAGCTATACAAAAGTAGCAAAAAATTCAGATGTCCTGAAATGCGCTCCCACGCATCGGATTCTGTTAATACACACACGAACACATCACCAAAAGTGTTTTTAAGTCCTAGATAGGTCTAATAGGGCAGATATGGCAGTTGGAGGATTACCTGACCAAACGCTCCAACACGACGATGCTAGCTATACAAAAGTAGCAAAAAATTCAGATGTCCTGAAATGCGCTCCCACGCATCGGATTCTGTTAATACACACACGAACACATCACCAAAAGTGTTTTTAAGTCCTAGATAGGTCTAATAGGGAAGATATGGCAGTTGGAGGATTACCTGACCAAACGCCCCAACACGACGATGCTAGCTATACAAAAGTAGCAAAAAATTCAGATGTCCTGAAATGCGCTCCCACGCATCGGATTCTGTTAATACACACACGAACACATCACCAAAAGTGTTTTTAAGTCCTAGATAGGTCTAATAGGGCAGATATGGCAGTTGGAGGATTACCTGACCAAACGCTCCAACACGACGATGCTAGCTATACAAAAGTAGCAAAAAATTCAGATGTCCTGAAATGCGCTCCCACGCATCGGATTCTGTTAATACACACACGAACACATCACCAAAAGTGTTTTTAAGTCCTAGATAGGTCTAATAGGGCAGATATGGCAGTTGGAGGATTACCTGACCAAACGCTCCAACACGACGATGCTAGCTATACAAAAGTAGCAAAAAATTCAGATGTCCTGAAATGCGCTCCCACGCATCGGATTCTGTTAATACACACACGAATACATCACCAAAAGTGTTTTTAAGTCCTAGATAGGTCTAATAGGGCAGATATGGCAGTTGGAGGATTACCTGACCAAACGCTCCAACACGACGATGCTAGCTATACAAAAGTAGCAAAAAATTCAGATGTCCTGAAATGCGCTCCCACGCATCGGATTCTGTTAATACACACACGAACACATCACCAAAAGTGTTTTTAAGTCCTAGATAGGTCTAATAGGGCAGATATGGCAGTTGGAGGATTACCTGACAATTACCTGACCAAACGCTCCAACACGACGATGCTAGCTATACAAAAGTAGCAAAAAATTCAGATGTCCTGAAATGCGCTCCCACGCATCGGATTCTTTTAATACACATACGAACACATCACCAAAAGTGTTTTTAAGTCCTAGATAGGTCTAATAGGGCAGATATGGCTGTTGGAGGATTACCTGACCAAACGCTCCAACACGACGATGCTAGCTATACAAAAGTAGCAAAAAATTCAGATGTCCTGAAATGCGCTCCCACGCATCGGATTCTGTTAATACACACACGAACACATCACCAAAAGTGTTTTTAAGTCCTAGATAGGTCTAATAGGGCAGATATGGCAGTTGGAGGATTACCTGACAATTACCTGACCAAACGCTCCAACACGACGATGCTAGCTATACAAAAGTAGCAAAAAATTCAGATGTCCTGAAATGCGCTCCCACGCATCGGATTCTGTTAATACACACACGAACACATCACCAAAAGTGTTTTTAAGTCCTAGATAGGTCTAATAGGGTAGATATGGCAGTTGGAGGATTACCTGACAATTACCTGACCAAACGCTCCAACACGACGATGCTAGCTATACAAAAGTAGCAAAAAATTCAGATGTCCTGAAATGCGCTCCCACGCATCGGATTCTGTTAATACACACACGAACACATCACCAAAAGTGTTTTTAAGTCCTAGATAGGTCTAATAGGGCAGATATGGCAGTTGGAGGATTACCTGACCAAACGCTCCAACACGACGATGCTAGCTATACAAAAGTAGCAAAAAATTCAGATGTCCTGAAATGCGCTCCCACGCATCGGATTCTGTTAATACACACACGAACACATCACCAAAAGTGTTTTTAAGTCCTAGATAGGTCTAATAGGGCAGATATGGCAGTTGGAGGATTACCTGACCAAACGCTCCAACACGACGATGCTAGCTATACAAAAGTAGCAAAAAATTCAGATGTCCTGAAATGCGCTCCCACGCATCGGATTCTGTTAATACACACACGAACACATCACCAAAAGTGTTTTTAAGTCCTAGATAGGTCTAATAGGGAAGATATGGCAGTTGGAGGATTACCTGACAATTACCTGACCAAACGCTCCAACACGACGATGCTAGCTATACAAAAGTAGCAAAAAATTCAGATGTCCTGAAATGCGCTCCCACGCATCGGATTCTGTTAATACACACACGAACACATCACCAAAAGTGTTTTTAAGTCCTAGATAGGTCTAATAGGGAAGATATGGCAGTTGGAGGATTACCTGACAATTACCTGACCAAACGCTCCAACACGACGATGCTAGCTATACAAAAGTAGCAAAAAATTCAGATGTCCTGAAATGCGCTCCCACGCATCGGATTCTGTTAATACACACACGAACACATCACCAAAAGTGTTTTTAAGTCCTAGATAGGTCTAATAGGGCAGATATGGCAGTTGGAGGATTACCTGACAATTACCTGACCAAACGCTCCAACACGACGATGCTAGCTATACAAAAGTAGCAAAAAATTCAGATGTCCTGAAATGCGCTCCCACGCATCGGATTCTGTTAATACACACACGAACACATCACCAAAAGTGTTTTTAAGTCCTAGATAGGTCTAATAGGGCAGATATGGCAGTTGGAGGATTACCTGACCAAACGCTCCAACACGACGATGCTAGCTATACAAAAGTAGCAAAAAATTCAGATGTCCTGAAATGCGCTCCCACGCATCGGATTCTGTTAATACACACACGAACACATCACCAAAAGTGTTTTTAAGTCCTAGATAGGTCTAATAGGGCAGATATGGCAGTTGGAGGATTACCTGACAATTACCTGACCAAACGCTCCAACACGACGATGCTAGCTATACAAAAGTAGCAAAAAATTCAGATGTCCTGAAATGCGCTCCCACGCATCGGATTCTGTTAATACACACACGAACACATCACCAAAAGTGTTTTTAAGTCCTAGATAGGTCTAATAGGGCAGATATGGCAGTTGGAGGATTACCTGACCAAACGCTCCAACACGACGATGCTAGCTATACAAAAGTAGCAAAAAATTCAGATGTCCTGAAATGCGCTCCCACGCATCGGATTCTGTTAATACACACACGAACACATCACCAAAAGTGTTTTTAAGTCCTAGATAGGTCTAATAGGGAAGATATGGCAGTTGGAGGATTACCTGACCAAACGCTCCAACACGACGATGCTAGCTATACAAAAGTAGCAAAAAATTCAGATGTCCTGAAATGCGCTCCCACGCATCGGATTCTGTTAATACACACACGAACACATCACCAAAAGTGTTTTTAAGTCCTAGATAGGTCTAATAGGGAAGATATGGCAGTTGGAGGATTACCTGACCAAACGCTCCAACACGACGATGCTAGCTATACAAAAGTAGCAAAAAATTCAGATGTCCTGAAATGCGCTCCCACGCATCGGATTCTGTTAATACACACACGAACACACCACCAAAAGTGTTTTTAAGTCCTAGATAGGTCTAATAGGGAAGATATGGCAGTTGGAGGATTACCTGACCAAACGCTCCAACACGACGATGCTAGCTATACAAAAGTAGCAAAAAATTCAGATGTCCTGAAATGCGCTCCCACGCATCGGATTCTGTTAATACACACACGAACACATCACCAAAAGTGTTTTTAAGTCCTAGATAGGTCTAATAGGGCAGATATGGCAGTTGGAGGATTACCTGACCAAACGCTCCAACACGACGATGCTAGCTATACAAAAGTAGCAAAAAATTCAGATGTCCTGAAATGCGCTCCCACGCATCGGATTCTGTTAATACACACACGAACACATCACCAAAAGTGTTTTTAAGTCCTAGATAGGTCTAATAGGGCAGATATGGCAGTTGGAGGATTACCTGACCGAACGCTCCAACACGACGATGCTAGCTATACAAAAGTAGCAAAAAATTCAGATGTCCTGAAATGCGCTCCCACGCATCGGATTCTGTTAATACACACACGAACACATCACCAAAAGTGTTTTTAAGTCCTAGATAGGTCTAATAGGGCAGATATGGCAGTTGGAGGATTACCTGACCAAACGCTCCAACACGACGATGCTAGCTATACAAAAGTAGCAAAAAATTCAGATGTCCTGAAATGCGCTCCCACGCATCGGATTCTGTTAATACACACACGAACACATCACCAAAAGTGTTTTTAAGTCCTAGATAGGTCTAATAGGGAAGATATGGCAGTTGGAGGATTACCTGACCAAACGCTCCAACACGACGATGCTAGCTATACAAAAGTAGCAAAAAATTCAGATGTCCTGAAATGCGCTCCCACGCATCGGATTCTGTTAATACACACACGAACACATCACCAAAAGTGTTTTTAAGTCCTAGATAGGTCTAATAGGGCAGATATGGCAGTTGGAGGATTACCTGACAATTACCTGACCAAACGCTCCAACACGACGATGCTAGCTATACAAAAGTAGCAAAAAATTCAGATGTCCTGAAATGCGCTCCCACGCATCGGATTCTGTTAATACACATACGAACACATCACCAAAAGTGTTTTTAAGTCCTAGATAGGTCTAATAGGGCAGATATGGCAGTTGGAGGATTACCTGACCAAACGCTAAAACACGACGATGCTAGCTATACAAAAGTAGCAAAAAATTCAGATGTCCTGAAATGCGCTCCCACGCATCGGATTCTGTTAATACACACACGAACACATCACCAAAAGTGTTTTTAAGTCCTAGATAGGTCTAATAGGGTAGATATGGCAGTTGGAGGATTACCTGACAATTACCTGACCAAACGCTCCAACACGACGATGTATACAAAAGTAGCAAAAAATTCACATGTCCTGAAATGCGCTCCCACGCATCGGATTCTGTTAATACACACACGAACACATCACCAAAAGTGTTTTTAAGTCCTAGATAGGTCTAATAGGGCAGATATGGCAGTTGGAGGATTACCTGACCAAACGCTCCAACACGACGATGCTAGCTATACAAAAGTAGCAAAAAATTCAGATGTCCTGAAATGCGCTCCCACGCATCGGATTCTGTTAATACACACACGAACACATCACCAAAAGTGTTTTTAAGTCCTAGATAGGTCTAATAGGGCAGATATGGCAGTTGGAGGATTACCTGACCAAACGCTCCAACACGACGATGCTAGCTATACAAAAGTAGCAAAAAATTCAGATGTCCTGAAATGCGCTCCCACGCATCGGATTCTGTTAATACACACACGAACACATCACCAAAAGTGTTTTTAAGTCCTAGATAGGTCTAATAGGGCAGATATGGCAGTTGGAGGATTACCTGACCAAACGCTCCAACACGACGATGCTAGCTATACAAAAGTAGCAAAAAATTCAGATGTCCTGAAATGCGCTCCCACGCATCGGACTCTGTTAATACACACACGAACACATCACCAAAAGTGTTTTTAAGTCCTAGATAGGTCTTATAGGGCAGATATGGCAGTTGGAGGATTACCTGACAATTACCTGACCAAACGCTCCAACACGACGATGCTAGCTATACAAAAGTAGCAAAAAATTCAGATGTCCTGAAATGCGCTCCCACGCATCGGATTCTGTTAATACACACACGAACACATCACCAAAAGTGTTTTTAAGTCCTAGATAGGTCTAATAGGGCAGATATGGCAGTTGGAGGATTACCTGACCAAACGCTCCAACACGACGATGCTAGCTATACAAAAGTAGCAAAAAATTCAGATGTCCTGAAATGCGCTCCCACGCATCGGATTCTGTTAATACACACACGAACACATCACCAAAATCGGATTCTGTTAATACACACACGAACACATCACCAAAAGTGTTTTTAAGTCCTAGATAGGTCTAATAGGGAAGATATGGCAGTTGGAAGATTACCTGACAATTACCTGACCAAACGCTCCAACACGACGATGCTAGCTATACAAAAGTAGCAAAAAATTCAGATGTCCTGAAATGCGCTCCCACGCATCGGATTCTGTTAATACACACACGAACACATCACCAAAAGTGTTTTTAAGTCCTAGATAGGTCTAATAGGGAAGATATGGCAGTTGGAAGATTACCTGACAATTACCTGACCAAACGCTCCAACACGACGATGCTAGCTATACAAAAGTAGCAAAAAATTCAGATGTCCTGAAATGCGCTCCCACGCATCGGATTCTGTTAATACACACACGAACACATCACCAAAAGTGTTTTTAAGTCCTAGATAGGTCTAATAGGGCAGATATGGCAGTTGGAGGATTACCTGACAATTACCTGACCAAACGCTCCAACACGACGATGCTAGCTATACAAAAGTAGCAAAAAATTCAGATGTCCTGAAATGCGCTCCCACGCATCGGATTCTGTTAATACACACACGAACACATCACCAAAAGTGTTTTTAAGTCCTAGATAGGTCTTATAGGGCAGATATGGCAGTTGGAGGATTACCTGACAATTACCTGACCAAACGCTCCAACACGACGATGCTAGCTATACAAAAGTAGCAAAAAATTCAGATGTCCTGAAATGCGCTCCCACGCATCGGATTCTGTTAATACACACACGAACACATCACCAAAAGTGTTTTTAAGTCCTAGATAGGTCTAATAGGGCAGATATGGCAGTTGGAGGATTACCTGACCAAACGCTCCAACACGACGATGCTAGCTATACAAAAGTAGCAAAAAATTCAGATGTCCTGAAATGCGCTCCCACGCATCGGATTCTGTTAATACACACACGAACACATCACCAAAATCGGATTCTGTTAATACACACACGAACACATCACCAAAAGTGTTTTTAAGTCCTAGATAGGTCTAATAGGGAAGATATGGCAGTTGGAAGATTACCTGACAATTACCTGACCAAACGCTCCAACACGACGATGCTAGCTATACAAAAGTAGCAAAAAATTCAGATGTCCTGAAATGCGCTCCCACGCATCGGATTCTGTTAATACACACACGAACACATCACCAAAAGTGTTTTTAAGTCCTAGATAGGTCTAATAGGGCAGATATGGCAGTTGGAGGATTACCTGACAATTACCTGACCAAACGCTCCAACACGACGATGCTAGCTATACAAAAGTAGCAAAAAATTCAGATGTCCTGAAATGCGCTCCCACGCATCGGATTCTGTTAATACACACACGAACACATCACCAAAAGTGTTTTTAAGTCCTAGATAGGTCTAATAGGGCAGATATGGCAGTTGGAGGATTACCTGACAATTACCTGACCAAACGCTCCAACACGACGATGCTAGCTATACAAAAGTAGCAAAAAATTCAGATGTCCTGAAATGCGCTCCCACGCATCGGATTCTGTTAATACACACACGAACACATCACCAAAAGTGTTTTTAAGTCCTAGATAGGTCTAATAGGGCAGATATGGCAGTTGGAGGATTACCTGACAATTACCTGACCAAACGCTCCAACACGACGATGCTAGCTATACAAAAGTAGCAAAAAATTCAGATGTCTTGAAATGCGCTCCCACGCATCGGATTCTGTTAATACACACACGAACACATCACCAAAAGTGTTTTTAAGTCCTAGATAGGTCTAATAGGGAAGATATGGCAGTTGGAGGATTACCTGACAATTACCTGACCAAACGCTCCAACACGACGATGCTAGCTATACAAAAGTAGCAAAAAATTCAGATGTCCTGAAATGCGCTCCCACGCATCGGATTCTGTTAATACACACACGAAAACATCACCAAAAGTGTTTTTAAGTCCTAGATAGATCTAATAGGGCAGATATGGCAGTTGGAGGATTACCTGACCAAACGCTCCAACACGACGATGCTAGCTATACAAAAGTAGCAAAAAATTCAGATGTCCTGAAATGCGCTCCCACGCATCGGATTCTGTTAATACACACACGAACACATCACCAAAAGTGTTTTTAAGTCCTAGATAGGTCTAATAGGGCAGATATGGCAGTTGGAGGATTACCTGACAATTACCTGACCAAACGCTCCAACACGACGATGCTAGCTATACAAAAGTAGCAAAAAATTCAGATGTCCTGAAATGCGCTCCCACGCATCGGATTCTGTTAATACACACACGAACACATCACCAAAAGTGTTTTTGAGTCCTAGATAGGTCTTATAGGGCAGATATGGCAGTTGGAGGATTACCTGACAATTACCTGACCAAACGCTCCAACACGACGATGCTAGCTATACAAAAGTAGCAAAAAATTCAGATGTCCTGAAATGCGCTCCCACGCATAGGATTCTGTTAATACATACACGAACACATCACCAAAAGTGTTTTTAAGTCCTAGATAGGTCTAATAGGGCAGATATGGCAGTTGGAGGATTACCTGACAATTACCTGACCAAACGCTCCAACACAACGATGCTAGCTATACAAAAGTAGCAAAAAATTCAGATGTCCTGAAATGCGCTCCCACGCATCGGATTCTGTTAATACACACACGAACACATCACCAAAAGTGTTTTTAGGTCCTAGATAGGTCTAATAGGGCAGATATGGCAGTTGGAGGATTACCTGACCAAACGCTCCAACACGACGATGCTAGCTATACAAAAGTAGCAAAAAATTCAGATGTCCTGAAATGCGCTCCCACGCATCGGATTCTGTTAATACACACACGAACACATCACCAAAAGTGTTTTTAAGTCCTAGATAGGTCTAATAGGGAAGATATGGCAGTTGGAAGATTACCTGACCAAACGCTCCAACACGACGATGCTAGCTATACAAAAGTAGCAAAAAATTCAGATGTCCTGAAATGCGCTCCCACGCATCGGATTCTGTTAATACACACACGAACACATCACCAAAAGTGTTTTTAAGTCCTAGATAGGTCTAATAGGGCAGATATGGCAGTTGGAGGATTACCTGACCAAACGCTCCAACACGACGATGCTAGCTATACAAAAGTAGCAAAAAATTCAGATGTCCTGAAATGCGCTCCCACGCATCGGATTCTGTTAATACACACACGAACACATCACCAAAAGTGTTTTTAAGTCCTAGATAGGTCTAATAGGGCAGATATGGCAGTTGGAGGATTACCTGACCAAACGCTCCAACACGACGATGCTAGCTATACAAAAGTAGCAAAAAATTCAGATGTCCTGAAATGCGCTCCCACGCATCGGATTCTGTTAATACACACACGAACACATCACCAAAAGTGTTTTTAAGTCCTAGATAGGTCTAATAGGGCAGATATGGCAGTTGGAGGATTACCTGACAATTACCTGACCAAACGCTCCAACACGACGATGCTAGCTATACAAAAGTAGCAAAAAATTCAGATGTCCTGAAATGCGCTCCCACGCATCGGATTCTGTTAATACACACACGAACACATCACCAAAAGTGTTTTTAAGTCCTAGATAGGTCTAATAGGGAAGATATGGCAGTTGGAAGATTACCTGACCAAACGCTCCAACACGACGATGCTAGCTATACAAAAGTAGCAAAAAATTCAGATGTCCTGAAATGCGCTCCCACGCATCGGATTCTGTTAATACACACACGAACACATCACCAAAAGTGTTTTTAAGTCCTAGATAGGTCTAATAGGGCAGATATGGCAGTTGGAGGATTACCTGACCAAACGCTCCAACACGACGATGCTAGCTATACAAAAGTAGCAAAAAATTCAGATGTCCTGAAATGCGCTCCCACGCATCGGATTCTGTTAATACACACACGAACACATCACCAAAAGTGTTTTTAAGTCCTAGATAGGTCTAATAGGGCAGATATGGCAGTTGGAGGATTACCTGACAATTACCTGACCAAACGCTCCAACACGACGATGCTAGCTATACAAAAGTAGCAAAAAATTCAGATGTCCTGAAATGCGCTCCCACGCATCGGATTCTGTTAATACACACACGAACACATCACCAAAAGTGTTTTTAAGTCCTAGATAGGTCTAATAGGGCAGATATGGCAGTTGGAGGATTACCTGACAATTACCTGACCAAACGCTCCAACACGACGATGCTAGCTATACAAAAGTAGCAAAAAATTCAGATGTCCTGAAATGCGCTCCCACGCATCGGATTCTGTTAATACACACACGAACACATCACCAAAAGTGTTTTTAAGTCCTAGATAGGTCTAATAGGGCAGATATGGCAGTTGGAAGATTACCTGACCAAACGCTCCAACACGACGATGCTAGCTATACAAAAGTAGCAAAAAATTCAGATGTCCTGAAATGCGCTCCCACGCATCGGATTCTGTTAATACACACACGAACACATCACCAAAAGTGTTTTTAAGTCCTAGATAGGTCTAATAGGGAAGATATGGCAGTTGGAAGATTACCTGACCAAACGCTCCAACACGACGATGCTAGCTATACAAAAGTAGCAAAAAATTCAGATGTCCTGAAATGCGCTCCCACGCATCGGATTCTGTTAATACACACACGAACACATCACCAAAAGTGTTTTTAAGTCCTAGATAGGTCTAATAGGGCAGATATGGCAGTTGGAAGATTACCTGACCAAACGCTCCAACACGACGATGCTAGCTATACAAAAGTAGCAAAAAATTCAGATGTCCTGAAATGCGCTCCCACGCATCGGATTCTGTTAATACACACACGAACACATCACCAAAAGTGTTTTTAAGTCCTAGATAGGTCTAATAGGGCAGATATGGCAGTTGGAGGATTACCTGACAATTACCTGACCAAACGCTCCAACACGACGATGCTAGCTATACAAAAGTAGCAAAAAATTCAGATGTCCTGAAATGCGCTCCCACGCATCGGATTCTGTTAATACACACACGAACACATCACCAAAAGTGTTTTTAAGTCCTAGATAGGTCTTATAGGGCAGATATGGCAGTTGGAGGATTACCTGACAATTACCTGACCAAACGCTCCAACACGACGATGCTAGCTATACAAAAGTAGCAAAAAATTCAGATGTCCTGAAATGCGCTCCCACGCATCGGATTCTGTTAATACACACACGAACACATCACCAAAAGTGTTTTTAAGTCCTAGATAGGTCTAATAGGGAAGATATGGCAGTTGGAGGATTACCTGACAATTACCTGACCAAACGCTCCAACACGACGATGCTAGCTATACAAAAGTAGCAAAAAATTCAGATGTCCTGAAATGCGCTCCCACGCATCGGATTCTGTTAATACACACACGAACACATCACCAAAAGTGTTTTTGAGTCCTAGATAGGTCTTATAGGGCAGATATGGCAGTTGGAGGATTACCTGACAATTACCTGACCAAACGCTCCAACACGACGATGCTAGCTATACAAAAGTAGCAAAAAATTCAGATGTCCTGAAATGCGCTCCCACGCATCGGATTCTGTTAATACACACACGAACACATCACCAAAAGTGTTTTTAAGTCCTAGATAGGTCTAATAGGGAAGATATGGCAGTTGGAAGATTACCTGACCAAACGCTCCAACACGACGATGCTAGCTATACAAAAGTAGCAAAAAATTCAGATGTCCTGAAATGCGCTCCCACGCATCGGATTCTGTTAATACACACACGAACACATCACCAAAAGTGTTTTTAAGTCCTAGATAGGTCTAATAGGGCAGATATGGCAGTTGGAGGATTACCTGACCAAACGCTCCAACACGACGATGCTAGTTATACAAAAGTAGCAAAAAATTCAGATGTCCTGAAATGCGCTCCCACGCATCGGATTCTGTTAATACACACACGAACACATCACCAAAAGTGTTTTTGAGTCCTAGATAGGTCTAATAGGGCAGATATGGCAGTTGGAGGATTACCTGACAATTACCTGACCAAACGCTCCAACACGACGATGCTAGCTATACAAAAGTAGCAAAAAATTCAGATGTCCTGAAATGCGCTCCCACGCATCGGATTCTGTTAATACACACACGAACACATCACCAAAAGTGTTTTTAAGTCCTAGATAGGTCTAATAGGGAAGATATGGCAGTTGGAAGATTACCTGACCAAACGCTCCAACACGACGATGCTAGCTATACAAAAGTAGCAAAAAATTCAGATGTCCTGAAATGCGCTCCCACGCATCGGATTCTGTTAATACACACACGAACACATCACCAAAAGTGTTTTTGAGTCCTAGATAGGTCTAATAGGGCAGATATGGCAGTTGGAGGATTACCTGACAATTACCTGACCAAACGCTCCAACACGACGATGCTAGCTATACAAAAGTAGCAAAAAATTCAGATGTCCTGAAATGCGCTCCCACGCATCGGATTCTGTTAATACACACACGAACACATCACCAAAAGTGTTTTTAAGTCCTAGATAGGTCTTATAGGGCAGATATGGCAGTTGGAGGATTACCTGACAATTACCTGACCAAACGCTCCAACACGACGATGCTAGCTATACAAAAGTAGCAAAAAATTCAGATGTCCTGAAATGCGCTCCCACGCATCGGATTCTGTTAATACACACACGAACACATCACCAAAAGTGTTTTTAAGTCCTAGATAGGTCTAATAGGGAAGATATGGCAGTTGGAGGATTACCTGACAATTACCTGACCAAACGCTCCAACACGACGATGCTAGCTATACAAAAGTAGCAAAAAATTCAGATGTCCTGAAATGCGCTCCCACGCATCGGATTCTGTTAATACACACACGAACACATCACCAAAAGTGTTTTTGAGTCCTAGATAGGTCTAATAGGGAAGATATGGCAGTTGGAGGATTACCTGACCAAACGCTCCAACACGACGATGCTAGCTATACAAAAGTAGCAAAAAATTCAGATGTCCTGAAATGCGCTCCCACGCATCGGATTCTGTTAATACACACACGAACACATCACCAAAAGTGTTTTTAAGTCCTAGATAGGTCTTATAGGGCAGATATGGCAGTTGGAGGATTACCTGACAATTACCTGACCAAACGCTCCAACACGACGATGCTAGCTATACAAAAGTAGCAAAAAATTCAGATGTCCTGAAATGCGCTCCCACGCATCGGATTCTGTTAATACACACACGAACACATCACCAAAAGTGTTTTTGAGTCCTAGATAGGTCTAATAGGGCAGATATGGCAGTTGGAGGATTACCTGACAATTACCTGACCAAACGCTCCAACACGACGATGCTAGCTATACAAAAGTAGCAAAAAATTCAGATGTCCTGAAATGCGCTCCCACGCATCGGATTCTGTTAATACACACACGAACACATCACCAAAAGTGTTTTTGAGTCCTAGATAGGTCTAATAGGGCAGATATGGCAGTTGGAGGATTACCTGACAATTACCTGACCAAACGCTCCAACACGACGATGCTAGCTATACAAAAGTAGCAAAAAATTCAGATGTCCTGAAATGCGCTCCCACGCATCGGATTCTGTTAATACACACACGAACACATCACCAAAAGTGTTTTTAAGTCCTAGATAGGTCTAATAGGGCAGATATGGCAGTTGGAGGATTACCTGACAATTACCTGACCAAACGCTCCAACACGACGATGCTAGCTATACAAAAGTAGCAAAAAATTCAGATGTCCTGAAATGCGCTCCCACGCATCGGATTCTGTTAATACACACACGAACACATCACCAAAAGTGTTTTTAAGTCCTAGATAGGTCTAATAGGGAAGATATGGCAGTTGGAAGATTACCTGACCAAACGCTCCAACACGACGATGCTAGCTATACAAAAGTAGCAAAAAATTCAGATGTCCTGAAATGCGCTCCCACGCATCGGATTCTGTTAATACACACACGAACACATCACCAAAAGTGTTTTTAAGTCCTAGATAGGTCTAATAGGGAAGATATGGCAGTTGGAAGATTACCTGACCAAACGCTCCAACACGACGATGCTAGCTATACAAAAGTAGCAAAAAATTCAGATGTCCTGAAATGCGCTCCCACGCATCGGATTCTGTTAATACACACACGAACACATCACCAAAATCGGATTCTGTTAATACACACACGAACACATCACCAAAAGTGTTTTTGAGTCCTAGATAGGTCTAATAGGGAAGATATGGCAGTTGGAGGATTACCTGACCAAACGCTCCAACACGACGATGCTAGCTATACAAAAGTAGCAAAAAATTCAGATGTCCTGAAATGCGCTCCCACGCATCGGATTCTGTTAATACACACACGAACACATCACCAAAAGTGTTTTTGAGTCCTAGATAGGTCTAATAGGGCAGATATGGCAGTTGGAGGATTACCTGACAATTACCTGACCAAACGCTCCAACACGACGATGCTAGCTATACAAAAGTAGCAAAAAATTCAGATGTCCTGAAATGCGCTCCCACGCATCGGATTCTGTTAATACACACACGAACACATCACCAAAAGTGTTTTTGAGTCCTAGATAGGTCTAATAGGGCAGATATGGCAGTTGGAGGATTACCTGACAATTACCTGACCAAACGCTCCAACACGACGATGCTAGCTATACAAAAGTAGCAAAAAATTCAGATGTCCTGAAATGCGCTCCCACGCATCGGATTCTGTTAATACACACACGAACACATCACCAAAAGTGTTTTTAAGTCCTAGATAGGTCTAATAGGGCAGATATGGCAGTTGGAGGATTACCTGACAATTACCTGACCAAACGCTCCAACACGACGATGCTAGCTATACAAAAGTAGCAAAAAATTCAGATGTCCTGAAATGCGCTCCCACGCATCGGATTCTGTTAATACACACACGAACACATCACCAAAAGTGTTTTTAAGTCCTAGATAGGTCTAATAGGGAAGATATGGCAGTTGGAAGATTACCTGACCAAACGCTCCAACACGACGATGCTAGCTATACAAAAGTAGCAAAAAATTCAGATGTCCTGAAATGCGCTCCCACGCATCGGATTCTGTTAATACACACACGAACACATCACCAAAAGTGTTTTTAAGTCCTAGATAGGTCTAATAGGGAAGATATGGCAGTTGGAAGATTACCTGACCAAACGCTCCAACACGACGATGCTAGCTATACAAAAGTAGCAAAAAATTCAGATGTCCTGAAATGCGCTCCCACGCATCGGATTCTGTTAATACACACACGAACACATCACCAAAATCGGATTCTGTTAATACACACACGAACACATCACCAAAAGTGTTTTTAAGTTCTAGATAGGTCTAATAGGGAAGATATGGCAGTTGGAAGATTACCTGACAATTACCTGACCAAACGCTCCAACACGACGATGCTAGCTATACAAAAGTAGCAAACAATTCAGATGTCCTGAAATGCGCTCCCACGCATCGGATTCTGTTAATACACACACGAACACATCACCAAAAGTGTTTTTGAGTCCTAGATAGGTCTTATAGGGCAGATATGGCAGTTGGAGGATTACCTGACAATTACCTGACCAAACGCTCCAACACGACGATGCTAGCTATACAAAAGTAGCAAAAAATTCAGATGTCCTGAAATGCGCTCCCACGCATCGGATTCTGTTAATACACACACGAACACATCACCAAAAGTGTTTTTGAGTCCTAGATAGGTCTTATAGGGCAGATATGGCAGTTGGAGGATTACCTGACCAAACGCTCCAACACGACGATGCTAGCTATACAAAAGTAGCAAAAAATTCAGATGTCCTGAAATGCGCTCCCACGCATCGGATTCTGTTAATACACACACGAACACATCACCAAAAGTGTTTTTAAGTCCTAGATAGGTCTAATAGGGCAGATATGGCAGTTGGAGGATTACCTGACAATTACCTGACCAAACGCTCCAACACGACGATGCTAGCTATACAAAAGTAGCAAAAAATTCAGATGTCCTGAAATGCGCTCCCACGCATCGGATTCTGTTAATACACACACGAACACATCACCAAAAGTGTTTTTGAGTCCTAGATAGGTCTTATAGGGCAGATATGGCAGTTGGAGGATTACCTGACCAAACGCTCCAACACGACGATGCTAGCTATACAAAAGTAGCAAAAAATTCAGATGTCCTGAAATGCGCTCCCACGCATCGGATTCTGTTAATACACACACGAACACATCACCAAAAGTGATTTTGAGTCCTAGATAGGTCTTATAGGGCAGATATGGCAGTTGGAGGATTACCTGACAATTACCTGACCAAACGCTCCAACACGACGATGCTAGCTATACAAAAGTAGCAAAAAATTCAGATGTCCTGAAATGCGCTCCCACGCATCGGATTCTGTTAATACACACACGAACACATCACCAAAAGTGTTTTTGAGTCCTAGATAGGTCTTATAGGGCAGATATGGCAGTTGGAGGATTACCTGACAATTACCTGACCAAACGCTCCAACACGACGATGCTAGCTATACAAAAGTAGCAAAAAATTCAGATGTCCTGAAATGCGCTCCCACGCATCGGATTCTGTTAATACACACACGAACACATCACCAAAAGTGTTTTTAAGTCCTAGATAGGTCTAATAGGGCAGATATGGCAGTTGGAGGATTACCTGACAATTACCTGACCAAACGCTCCAACACGACGATGCTAGCTATACAAAAGTAGCAAAAAATTCAGATGTCCTGAAATGCGCTCCCACGCATCGGATTCTGTTAATACACACACGAACACATCACCAAAAGTGTTTTTAAGTCCTAGATAGGTCTAATAGGGCAGATATGGCAGTTGGAGGATTACCTGACAATTACCTGACCAAACGCTCCAACACGACGATGCTAGCTATACAAAAGTAGCAAAAAATTCAGATGTCCTGAAATGCGCTCCCACGCATCGGATTCTGTTAATACACACACGAACACATCACCAAAAGTGTTTTTAAGTCCTAGATAGGTCTTATAGGGCAGATATGGCAGTTGGAGGATTACCTGACCAAACGCTCCAACACGACGATGCTAGCTATACAAAAGTAGCAAAAAATTCAGATGTCCTGAAATGCGCTCCCACGCATCGGATTCTGTTAATACACACACGAACACATCACCAAAAGTGTTTTTAAGTCCTAGATAGGTCTAATAGGGAAGATATGGCAGTTAAAAGATTACCTGACCAAACGCTCCAACACGACGATGCTAGCTATACAAAAGTAGCAAAAAATTCAGATGTCCTGAAATGCGCTCCCACGCATCGGATTCTGTTAATACACACACGAACACATCACCAAAAGTGTTTTTAAGTCCTAGATAGGTCTAATAGGGCAGATATGGCAGTTGGAGGATTACCTGACCAAACGCTCCAACACGACGATGCTAGCTATACAAAAGTAGCAAAAAATTCAGATGTCCTAAAATGCGCTCCCACGCATCGGATTCTGTTAATACACACACGAACACATCACCAAAAGTGTTTTTGAGTCCTAGATAGGTCTTATAGGGCAGATATGGCAGTTGGAGGATTACCTGACCAAACGCTCCAACACGACGATGCTAGCTATACAAAAGTAGCAAAAAATTCAGATGTCCTGAAATGCGCTCCCACGCATCGGATTCTGTTAATACACACACGAACACATCACCAAAAGTGTTTTTGAGTCCTAGATAGGTCTTATAGGGCAGATATGGCAGTTGGAGGATTACCTGACAATTACCTGACCAAACGCTCCAACACGACGATGCTAGCTATACAAAAGTAGCAAAAAATTCAGATGTCCTGAAATGCGCTCCCACGCATCGGATTCTGTTAATACACACACGAACACATCACCAAAAGTGTTTTTAAGTCCTAGATAGGTCTAATAGGGCAGATATGGCAGTTGGAGGATTACCTGACCAAACGCTCCAACACGACGATACAAACACAAAATACAAAAGTAGCAAAAAATTCAGATGTCCTGAAATGCGCTCCCACGCATCGGATTCTGTTAATACACACACGAACACATCACCAAAAATGTTTTTAAGTCCTAGATAGGTCTAATAGGGAAGATATGGCAGTTGGAGGATTACCTGACCAAACGCTCCAACACGACGATGCTAGCTATACAAAAGTAGCAAAAAATTCAGATGTCCTGAAATGCGCTCCCACGCATCGGATTCTGTTAATACACACACGAACACATCACCAAAAGTGTTTTTAAGTCCTAGATAGGTCTAATAGGGCAGATATGGCAGTTGGAGGACTACCTGACCAAACGCTCCAACACGACGATGCTAGCTATACAAAAGTAGCAAAAAATTCAGATGTCCTGAAATGCGCTCCCACGCATCGGATTCTGTTAATACACACACGAACACATCACCAAAAGTGTTTTTAAGTCCTAGATAGGTCTAATAGGGAAGATATGGCAGTTGGAGGATTACCTGACCAAACGCTCCAACACGACGATGCTAGCTATACAAAAGTAGCAAAAAATTCAGATGTCCTGAAATGCGCTCCCACGCATCGGATTCTGTTAATACACACACGAACACATCACCAAAAGTGTTTTTGAGTCCTAGATAGGTCTTATAGGGCAGATATGGCAGTTGGAGGATTACCTGACCAAACGCTCCAACACGACGATGCTAGCTATACAAAAGTAGCAAAAAATTCAGATGTCCTGAAATGCGCTCCCACGCATCGGATTCTGTTAATACACACACGAACACATCACCAAAAGTGTTTTTGAGTCCTAGATAGGTCTTATAGGGCAGATATGGCAGTTGGAGGATTACCTGACAATTACCTGACCAAACGCTCCAACACGACGATGCTAGCTATACAAAAGTAGCAAAAAATTCAGATGTCCTGAAATGCGCTCCCACGCATCGGATTCTGTTAATACACACACGAACACATCACCAAAAGTGTTTTTGAGTCCTAGATAGGTCTTATAGGGCAGATATGGCAGTTGGAGGATTACCTGACCAAACGCTCCAACACGACGATGCTAGCTATACAAAAGTAGCAAAAAATTCAGATGTCCTGAAATGCGCTCCCACGCATCGGATTCTGTTAATACACACACGAACACATCACCAAAAGTGTTTTTAAGTCCTAGATAGGTCTAATAGGGAAGATATGGCAGTTGGAAGATTACCTGACCAAACGCTCCAACACGACGATGCTAGCTATACAAAAGTAGCAAAAAATTCAGATGTCCTGAAATGCGCTCCCACGCATCGGATTCTGTTAATACACACACGAACACATCACCAAAAGTGTTTTTAAGTCCTAGATAGGTCTAATAGGGCAGATATGGCAGTTGGAGGATTACCTGACCAAACGCTCCAACACGACGATGCTAGCTATACAAAAGTAGCAAAAAATTCAGATGTCCTGAAATGCGCTCCCACGCATCGGATTCTGTTAATACACACACGAACACATCACCAAAAGTGTTTTTAAGTCCTAGATAGGTCTAATAGGGAAGATATGGCAGTTGGAAGATTACCTGACCAAACGCTCCAACACGACGATGCTAGCTATACAAAAGTAGCAAAAAATTCAGATGTCCTGAAATGCGCTCCCACGCATCGGATTCTGTTAATACACACACGAACACATCACCAAAAGTGTTTTTAAGTCCTAGATAGGTCTTATAGGGCAGATATGGCAGTTGGAGGATTACCTGACCAAACGCTCCAACACGACGATGCTAGCTATACAAAAGTAGCAAAAAATTCAGATGTCCTGAAATGCGCTCCCACGCATCGGATTCTGTTAATACACACACGAACACATCACCAAAAGTGTTTTTAAGTCCTAGATAGGTCTAATAGGGCAGATATGGCAGTTGGAGGATTACCTGACAATTACCTGACCAAACGCTCCAACACGACGATGCTAGCTATACAAAAGTAGCAAAAAATTCAGATGTCCTGAAATGCGCTCCCACGCATCGGATTCTGTTAATACACACACGAACACATCACCAAAAGTGTTTTTAAGTCCTAGATAGGTCTAATAGGGCAGATATGGCAGTTGGAAGATTACCTGACCAAACGCTCCAACACGACGATGCTAGCTATACAAAAGTAGCAAAAAATTCAGATGTCCTGAAATGCGCTCCCACGCATCGGATTCTGTTAATACACACACGAACATATCACCAAAAGTGTTTTTGAGTCCTAGATAGGTCTTATAGGGCAGATATGGCAGTTGGAGGATTACCTGACCAAACGCTCCAACACGACGATGCTAGCTATACAAAAGTAGCAAAAAATTCAGATGTCCTGAAATGCGCTCCCACGCATCGGATTCTGTTAATACACACACGAACACATCACCAAAAGTGTTTTTAAGTCCTAGATAGGTCTAATAGGGCAGATATGGCAGTTGGAGGATTACCTGACAATTACCTGACCAAACGCTCCAACACGACGATGCTAGCTATACAAAAGTAGCAAAAAATTCAGATGTCCTGAAATGCGCTCCCACGCATCGGATTCTGTTAATACACACACGAACACATCACCAAAAGTGTTTTTGAGTCCTAGATAGGTCTTATAGGGCAGATATGGCAGTTGGAGGATTACCTGACAATTACCTGACCAAACGCTCCAACACGACGATGCTAGCTATACAAAAGTAGCAAAAAATTCAGATGTCCTGAAATGCGCTCCCACGCATCGGATTCTGTTAATACACACACGAACACATCACCAAAAGTGTTTTTAAGTCCTAGATAGGTCTAATAGGGCAGATATGGCAGTTGGAGGATTACCTGACAATTACCTGACCAAACGCTCCAACACGACGATGCTGGCTATACAAAAGTAGCAAAAAATTCAGATGTCCTGAAATGCGCTCCCACGCATCGGATTCTGTTAATACACACACGAACACATCACCAAAAGTGTTTTTAAGTCCTAGATAGGTCTAATAGGGCAGATATGGCAGTTGGAGGATTACCTGACCAAACGCTCCAACACGACGATGCTAGCTATACAAAAGTAGCAAAAAATTCAGATGTCCTGAAATGCGCTCCCACGCATCGGATTCTGTTAATACACACACGAACACATCACCAAAAGTGTTTTTAAGTCCTAGATAGGTCTTATAGGGCAGATATGGCAGTTGGAGGATTACCTGACCAAACGCTCCAACACGACGATGCTAGCTATACAAAAGTAGCAAAAAATTCAGATGTCCTGAAATGCGCTCCCACGCATCGGATTCTGTTAATACACACACGAACACATCACCAAAAGTGTTTTTGAGTCCTAGATAGGTCTTATAGGGCAGATATGGCAGTTGGAGGATTACCTGACAATTACCTGACCAAACGCTCCAACACGACGATGCTAGCTATACAAAAGTAGCAAAAAATTCAGATGTCCTGAAATGCGCTTCCACGCATCGGATTCTGTTAATACACACACGAACACATCACCAAAAGTGTTTTTAAGTCCTAGATAGGTCTAATAGGGCAGATATGGCAGTTGGAGGATTACCTGACCAAACGCTCCAACACGACGATACAAACACAAAATACAAAAGTAGCAAAAAATTCAGATGTCCTGAAATGCGCTCCCACGCATCGGATTCTGTTAATACACACACGAACACATCACCAAAAATGTTTTTAAGTCCTAGATAGGTCTAATAGGGAAGATATGGCAGTTGGAGGATTACCTGACCAAACGCTCCAACACGACGATGCTAGCTATACAAAAGTAGCAAAAAATTCAGATGTCCTGAAATGCGCTCCCACGCATCGGATTCTGTTAATACACACACGAACACATCACCAAAAGTGTTTTTAAGTCCTAGATAGGTCTAATAGGGCAGATATGGCAGTTGGAGGATTACCTGACCAAACGCTCCAACACGACGATGCTAGCTATACAAAAGTAGCAAAAAATTCAGATGTCCTGAAATGCGCTCCCACGCATCGGATTCTGTTAATACACACACGAACACATCACCAAAAGTGTTTTTAAGTCCTAGATAGGTCTAATAGGGAAGATATGGCAGTTGGAGGATTACCTGACCAAACGCTCCAACACGACGATGCTAGCTATACAAAAGTAGCAAAAAATTCAGATGTCCTGAAATGCGCTCCCACGCATCGGATTCTGTTAATACACACACGAACACATCACCAAAAGTGTTTTTGAGTCCTAGATAGGTCTTATAGGGCAGATATGGCAGTTGGAGGATTACCTGACCAAACGCTCCAACACGACGATGCTAGCTATACAAAAGTAGCAAAAAATTCAGATGTCCTGAAATGCGCTCCCACGCATCGGATTCTGTTAATACACACACGAACACATCACCAAAAGTGTTTTTGAGTCCTAGATAGGTCTTATAGGGCAGATATGGCAGTTGGAGGATTACCTGACAATTACCTGACCAAACGCTCCAACACGACGATGCTAGCTATACAAAAGTAGCAAAAAATTCAGATGTCCTGAAATGCGCTCCCACGCATCGGATTCTGTTAATACACACACGAACACATCACCAAAAGTGTTTTTGAGTCCTAGATAGGTCTTATAGGGCAGATATGGCATTTGGAGGATTACCTGACCAAACGCTCCAACACGACGATGCTAGCTATACAAAAGTAGCAAAAAATTCAGATGTCCTGAAATGCGCTCCCACGCATCGGATTCTGTTAATACACACACGAACACATCACCAAAAGTGTTTTTAAGTCCTAGATAGGTCTAATAGGGAAGATATGGCAGTTGGAAGATTACCTGACCAAACGCTCCAACACGACGATGCTAGCTATACAAAAGTAGCAAAAAATTCAGATGTCCTGAAATGCGCTCCCACGCATCGGATTCTGTTAATACACACACGAACACATCACCAAAAGTGTTTTTAAGTCCTAGATAGGTCTTATAGGGCAGATATGGCAGTTGGAGGATTACCTGACCAAACGCTCCAACACGACGATGCTAGCTATACAAAAGTAGCAAAAAATTCAGATGTCCTGAAATGCGCTCCCACGCATCGGATTCTGTTAATACACACACGAACACATCACCAAAAGTGTTTTTAAGTCCTAGATAGGTCTAATAGGGCAGATATGGCAGTTGGAGGATTACCTGACAATTACCTGACCAAACGCTCCAACACGACGATGCTAGCTATACAAAAGTAGCAAAAAATTCAGATGTCCTGAAATGCGCTCCCACGCATCGGATTCTGTTAATACACACACGAACACATCACCAAAAGTGTTTTTAAGTCCTAGATAGGTCTAATAGGGCAGATATGGCAGTTGGAAGATTACCTGACCAAACGCTCCAACACGACGATGCTAGCTATACAAAAGTAGCAAAAAATTCAGATGTCCTGAAATGCGCTCCCACGCATCGGATTCTGTTAATACACACACGAACATATCACCAAAAGTGTTTTTGAGTCCTAGATAGGTCTTATAGGGCAGATATGGCAGTTGGAGGATTACCTGACCAAACGCTCCAACACGACGATGCTAGCTATACAAAAGTAGCAAAAAATTCAGATGTCCTGAAATGCGCTCCCACGCATCGGATTCTGTTAATACACACACGAACACATCACCAAAAGTGTTTTTAAGTCCTAGATAGGTCTAATAGGGCAGATATGGCAGTTGGAGGATTACCTGACAATTACCTGACCAAACGCTCCAACACGACGATGCTAGCTATACAAAAGTAGCAAAAAATTCAGATGTCCTGAAATGCGCTCCCACGCATCGGATTCTGTTAATACACACACGAACACATCACCAAAAGTGTTTTTGAGTCCTAGATAGGTCTTATAGGGCAGATATGGCAGTTGGAGGATTACCTGACAATTACCTGACCAAACGCTCCAACACGACGATGCTAGCTATACAAAAGTAGCAAAAAATTCAGATGTCCTGAAATGCGCTCCCACGCATCGGATTCTGTTAATACACACACGAACACATCACCAAAAGTGTTTTTGAGTCCTAGATAGGTCTTATAGGGCAGATATGGCAGTTGGAGGATTACCTGACCAAACGCTCCAACACGACGATGCTAGCTATACAAAAGTAGCAAAAAATTCAGATGTCCTGAAATGCGCTCCCACGCATCGGATTCTGTTAATACACACACGAACACATCACCAAAAGTGTTTTTAAGTCCTAGATAGGTCTAATAGGGCAGATATGGCAGTTGGAGGATTACCTGACAATTACCTGACCAAACGCTCCAACACGACGATGCTAGCTATACAAAAGTAGCAAAAAATTCAGATGTCCTGAAATGCGCTCCCACGCATCGGATTCTGTTAATACACACACGAACACATCACCAAAAGTGTTTTTAAGTCCTAGATAGGTCTAATAGGGCAGATATGGCAGTTGGAGGATTACCTGACCAAACGCTCCAACACGACGATGCTAGCTATACAAAAGTAGCAAAAAATTCAGATGTCCTGAAATGCGCTCCCACGCATCGGATTCTGTTAATACACACACGAACACATCACCAAAAGTGTTTTTGAGTCCTAGATAGGTCTTATAGGGCAGATATGGCAGTTGGAGGATTACCTGACAATTACCTGACCAAACGCTCCAACACGACGATGCTAGCTATACAAAAGTAGCAAAAAATTCAGATGTCCTGAAATGCGCTCCCACGCATCGGATTCTGTTAATACACACACGAACACATCACCAAAAGTGTTTTTGAGTCCTAGATAGGTCTTATAGGGCAGATATGGCAGTTGGAGGATTACCTGACCAAACGCTCCAACACGACGATGCTAGCTATACAAAAGTAGCAAAAAATTCAGATGTCCTGAAATGCGCTCCCACGCATCGGATTCTGTTAATACACACACGAACACATCACCAAAAGTGTTTTTAAGTCCTAGATAGGTCTAATAGGGCAGATATGGCAGTTGGAAGATTACCTGACCAAACGCTCCAACACGACGATGCTAGCTATACAAAAGTAGCAAAAATTCAGATGTCCTGAAATGCGCTCCCACGCATCGGATTCTGTTAATACACACACGAACACATCACCAAAAGTGTTTTTGAGTCCTAGATAGGTCTTATAGGGCAGATATGGCAGTTGGAGGATTACCTGACCAAACGCTCCAACACGACGATGCTAGCTATACAAAAGTAGCAAAAAATTCAGATGTCCTGAAATGCGCTCCCACGCATCGGATTCTGTTAATACACACACGAACACATCACCAAAAGTGTTTTTAAGTCCTAGATAGGTCTAATAGGGCAGATATGGCAGTTGGAGGATTACCTGACAATTACCTGACCAAACGCTCCAACACGACGATGCTAGCTATACAAAAGTAGCAAAAAATTCAGATGTCCTGAAATGCGCTCCCACGCATCGGATTCTGTTAATACACACACGAACACATCACCAAAAGTGTTTTTAAGTCCTAGATAGGTCTAATAGGGCAGATATGGCAGTTGGAGGATTACCTGACAATTACCTGACCAAACGCTCCAACACGACGATGCTAGCTATACAAAAGTAGCAAAAAATTCAGATGTCCTGAAATGCGCTCCCACGCATCGGATTCTGTTAATACACACACGAACACATCACCAAAAGTGTTTTTAAGTCCTAGATAGGTCTAATAGGGAAGATATGGCAGTTGGAAGATTACCTGACCAAACGCTCCAACACGACGATGCTAGCTATACAAAAGTAGCAAAAAATTCAGATGTCCTGAAATGCGCTCCCACGCATCGGATTCTGTTAATACACACACGAACACATCACCAAAAGTGTTTTTGAGTCCTAGATAGGTCTTATAGGGCAGATATGGCAGTTGGAGGATTACCTGACCAAACGCTCCAACACGACGATGCTAGCTATACAAAAGTAGCGAAAAATTCAGATGTCCTGAAATGCGCTCCCACGCATCGGATTCTGTTAATACACACACGAACACATCACCAAAAGTGTTTTTAAGTCCTAGATAGGTCTAATAGGGCAGATATGGCAGTTGGAGGATTACCTGACAATTACCTGACCAAACGCTCCAACACGACGATGCTAGCTATACAAAAGTAGCAAAAAATTCAGATGTCCTGAAATGCGCTCCCACGCATCGGATTCTGTTAATACACACACGAACACATCACCAAAAGTGTTTTTAAGTCCTAGATAGGTCTAATAGGGCAGATATGGCAGTTGGAGGATTACCTGACCAAACGCTCCAACACGACGATGCTAGCTATACAAAAGTAGCAAAAAATTCAGATGTCCTGAAATGCGCTCCCACGCATCGGATTCTGTTAATACACACACGAACACATCACCAAAAGTGTTTTTAAGTCCTAGATAGGTCTAATAGGGCAGATATGGCAGTTGGAGGATTACCTGACAATTACCTGACCAAACGCTCCAACACGACGATGCTAGCTATACAAAAGTAGCAAAAAATTCAGATGTCCTGAAATGCGCTCCCACGCATCGGATTCTGTTAATACACACACGAACACATCACCAAAAGTGTTTTTGAGTCCTAGATAGGTCTTATAGGGCAGATATGGCAGTTGGAGGATTACCTGACCAAACGCTCCAACACGACGATGCTAGCTATACAAAAGTAGCAAAAAATTCAGATGTCCTGAAATGCGCTCCCACGCATCGGATTCTGTTAATACACACACGAACACATCACCAAAAGTGTTTTTGAGTCCTAGATAGGTCTTATATGGCAGATATGGCAGTTGGAGGATTACCTGACCAAACGCTCCAACACGACGATGCTAGCTATACAAAAGTAGCAAAAAATTCAGATGTCCTGAAATGCGCTCCCACGCATCGGATTCTGTTAATACACACACGAACACATCACCAAAAGTGTTTTTAAGTCCTAGATAGGTCTAATAGGGCAGATATGGCAGTTGGAGGATTACCTGACAATTACCTGACCAAACGCTCCAACACGACGATGCTAGCTATACAAAAGTAGCAAAAAATTCAGATGTCCTGAAATGCGCTCCCACGCATCGGATTCTGTTAATACACACACGAACACATCACCAAAAGTGTTTTTGAGTCCTAGATAGGTCTTATAGGGCAGATATGGCAGTTGGAAGATTACCTGACCAAACGCTCCAACACGACGATGCTAGCTATACAAAAGTAGCAAAAAATTCAGATGTCCTGAAATGCGCTCCCACGCATCGGATTCTGTTAATACACACACGAACACATCACCAAAAGTGTTTTTAAGTCCTAGATAGGTCTAATAGGGAAGATATGGCAGTTGGAGGATTACCTGACCAAACGCTCCAACACGACGATGCTAGCTATACAAAAGTAGCAAAAAATTCAGATGTCCTGAAATGCGCTCCCACGCATCGGATTCTGTTAATACACACACGAACACATCACCAAAAGTGTTTTTAAGTCCTAGATAGGTCTAATAGGGCAGATATGGCAGTTGGAGGATTACCTGACCAAACGCTCCAACACGACGATGCTAGCTATACAAAAGTAGCAAAAAATTCAGATGTCCTGAAATGCGCTCCCACGCATCGGATTCTGTTAATACACACACGAACACATCACCAAAAGTGTTTTTGAGTCCTAGATAGGTCTTATAGGGCAGATATGGCAGTTGGAGGATTACCTGACAATTACCTGACCAAACGCTCCAACACGACGATGCTAGCTATACAAAAGTAGCAAAAAATTCAGATGTCCTGAAATGCGCTCCCACGCATCGGATTCTGTTAATACACACACGAACACATCACCAAAAGTGTTTTTAAGTCCTAGATAGGTCTAATAGGGAAGATATGGCAGTTGGAAGATTACCTGACCAAACGCTCCAACACGACGATGCTAGCTATACAAAAGTAGCAAAAAATTCAGATGTCCTGAAATGCGCTCCCACGCATCGGATTCTGTTAATACACACACGAACACATCACCAAAAGTGTTTTTAAGTCCTAGATAGGTCTAATAGGGAAGATATGGCAGTTGGAGGATTACCTGACAATTACCTGACCAAACGCTCCAACACGACGATGCTAGCTATACAAAAGTAGCAAAAAATTCAGATGTCCTGAAATGCGCTCCCACGCATCGGATTCTGTTAATACACACACGAACACATCACCAAAAGTGTTTTTAAGTCCTAGATAGGTCTAATAGGGCAGATATGGCAGTTGGAAGATTACCTGACCAAACGCTCCAACACGACGATGCTAGCTATACAAAAGTAGCAAAAAATTCAGATGTCCTGAAATGCGCTCCCACGCATCGGATTCTGTTAATACACACACGAACACATCACCAAAAGTGTTTTTAAGTCCTAGATAGGTCTAATAGGGAAGATATGGCAGTTGGAGTATTACCTGACCAAACGCTCCAACACGACGATGCTAGCTATACAAAAGTAGCAAAAAATTCAGATGTCCTGAAATGCGCTCCCACGCATCGGATTCTGTTAATACACACACGAACACATCACCAAAAGTGTTTTTAAGTCCTAGATAGGTCTAATAGCGAAGATATGGCAGTTGGAGGATTACCTGACCAAACGCTCCAACACGACGATGCTAGCTATACAAAAGTAGCAAAAAATTCAGATGTCCTGAAATGCGCTCCCACGCATCGGATTCTGTTAATACACACACGAACACATCACCAAAAGTGTTTTTAAGTCCTAGATAGGTCTAATAGGGCAGATATGGCAGTTGGAGGATTACCTGACCAAACGCTCCAACACGACGATGCTAGCTATACAAAAGTAGCAAAAAATTCAGATGTCCTGAAATGCGCTCCCACGCATCGGATTCTGTTAATACACACACGAACACATCACCAAAAGTGTTTTTAAGTCCTAGATAGGTCTAATAGGGCAGATATGGCAGTTGGAGGATTACCTGACAATTACCTGACCAAACGCTCCAACACGACGATGCTAGCTATACAAAAGTAGCAAAAAATTCAGATGTCCTGAAATGCGCTCCCACGCATCGGATTCTGTTAATACACACACGAACACATCACCAAAAGTGTTTTTGAGTCCTAGATAGGTCTAATAGGGCAGATATGGCAGTTGGAGGATTACCTGACAATTACCTGACCAAACGCTCCAACACGACGATGCTAGCTATACAAAAGTAGCAAAAAATTCAGATGTCCTGAAATGCGCTCCCACGCATCGGATTCTGTTAATACACACACGAACACATCACCAAAAGTGTTTTTGAGTCCTAGATAGGTCTTATAGGGCAGATATGGCAGTTGGAAGATTACCTGACCAAACGCTCCAACACGACGATGCTAGCTATACAAAAGTAGCAAAAAATTCAGATGTCCTGAAATGCGCTCCCACGCATCGGATTCTCTTAATACACACACGAACACATCACCAAAAGTGTTTTTAAGTCCTAGATAGGTCTAATAGGGCAGATATGGCAGTTGGAGGATTACCTGACAATTACCTGACCAAACGCTCCAACACGACGATGCTAGCTATACAAAAGTAGCAAAAAATTCAGATGTCCTGAAATGCGCTCCCACGCGTCGGATTCTGTTAATACACACACGAACACATCACCAAAAGTGTTTTTGAGTCCTAGATAGGTCTTATAGGGCAGATATGGCAGTTGGAAGATTACCTGACCAAACGCTCCAACACGACGATGCTAGCTATACAAAAGTAGCAAAAAATTCAGATGTCCTGAAATGCGCTCCCACGCGTCGGATTCTGTTAATACACACACGAACACATCACCAAAAGTGTTTTTGAGTCCTAGATAGGTCTTATAGGGCAGATATGGCAGTTGGAGGATTACCTGACAATTACCTGACCAAACGCTCCAACACGACGATGCTAGCTATACAAAAGTAGCAAAAAATTCAGATGTCCTGAAATGCGCTCCCACGCATCGGATTCTGTTAATACACACACGAACACATCACCAAAAGTGTTTTTAAGTCCTAGATAGGTCTTATAGGGCAGATATGGCAGTTGGAGGATTACCTGACCAAACGCTCCAACACGACGATGCTAGCTATACAAAAGTAGCAAAAAAATCAGATGTCCTGAAATGCGCTCCCACGCATCGGATTCTGTTAATACACACACGAACACATCACCAAAAGTGTTTTTAAGTCCTAGATAGGTCTAATAGGGCAGATATGGCAGTTGGAGGATTACCTGACCAAACGCTCCAACACGACGATGCTAGCTATACAAAAGTAGCAAAAAATTCAGATGTCCTGAAATGCGCTCCCACGCATCGGATTCTGTTAATACACACACGAACACATCACCAAAAGTGTTTTTGAGTCCTAGATAGGTCTTATAGGGCAGATATGGCAGTTGGAAGATTACCTGACCAAACGCTCCAACACGACGATGCTAGCTATACAAAAGTAGCAAAAAAATCAGATGTCCTGAAATGCGCTCCCACGCATCGGATTCTGTTAATACACACACGAACACATCACCAAAAGTGTTTTTAAGTCCTAGATAGGTCTAATAGGGAAGATATGGCAGTTGGAGGATTACCTGACCAAACGCTCCAACACGACGATGCTAGCTATACAAAAGTAGCAAAAAATTCAGATGTCCTGAAATGCGCTCCCACGCATCGGATTCTGTTAATACACACACGAACACATCACCAAAAGTGTTTTTGAGTCCTAGATAGGTCTAATAGGGCAGATATGGCAGTTGGAGGATTACCTGACCAAACGCTCCAACACGACGATGCTAGCTATACAAAAGTAGCAAAAAATTCAGATGTCCTGAAATGCGCTCCCACGCATCGGATTCTGTTAATACACACACGAACACATCACCAAAAGTGTTTTTAAGTCCTAGATAGGTCTAATAGGGAAGATATGGCAGTTGGAGGATTACCTGACCAAACGCTCCAACACGACGATGCTAGCTATACAAAAGTAGCAAAAAATTCAGATGTCCTGAAATGCGCTCACACGCATCGGATTCTGTTAATACACACACGAACACATCACCAAAAGTGTTTTTGAGTCCTAGATAGGTCTTATAGGGCAGATATGGCAGTTGGAAGATTACCTGACCAAACGCTCCAACACGACGATGCTAGCTATACAAAAGAAGCAAAAAATTCAGATGTCCTGAAATGCGCTCCCACGCATCGGATTCTGTTAATACACACACGAACACATCACCAAAAGTGTTTTTAAGTCCTAGATAGGTCTAATAGGGCAGATATGGCAGTTGGAGGATTACCTGACCAAACGCTCCAACACGACGATGCTAGCTATACAAAAGTAGCAAAAAATTCAGATGTCCTGAAATGCGCTCCCACGCATCGGATTCTGTTAATACACACACGAACACATCACCAAAAGTGTTTTTAAGTCCTAGATAGGTCTAATAGGGAAGATATGGCAGTTGGAGGATTACCTGACCAAACGCTCCAACACGACGATGCTAGCTATACAAAAGTAGCAAAAAATTCAGATGTCCTGAAATGCGCTCCCACGCATCGGATTCTGTTAATACACACACGAACACATCACCAAAAGTGTTTTTGAGTCCTAGATAGGTCTAATAGGGCAGATATGGCAGTTGGAGGATTACCTGACAATTACCTGACCAAACGCTCCAACACGACGATGCTAGCTATACAAAAGTAGCAAAAAATTCAGATGTCCTGAAATGCGCTCCCACGCATCGGATTCTGTTAATACACACACGAACACATCACCAAAAGTGTTTTTAAGTCCTAGATAGGTCTAATAGGGCAGATATGGCAGTTGGAGGATTACCTGACAATTACCTGACCAAACGCTCCAACACGACGATGCTAGCTATACAAAAGTAGCAAAAAATTCAGATGTCCTGAAATGCGCTCCCACGCATCGGATTCTGTTAATACACACACGAACACATCACCAAAAGTGTTTTTGAGTCCTAGATAGGTCTTATAGGGCAGATATGGCAGTTGGAGGATTACCTGACCAAACGCTCCAACACGACGATGCTAGCTATACAAAAGTAGCAAAAAATTCAGATGTCCTGAAATGCGCTCCCACGCATCGGATTCTGTTAATACACACACGAACACATCACCAAAAGTGTTTTTAAGTCCTAGATAGGTCTAATAGGGCAGATATGGCAGTTGGAAGATTACCTGACCAAACGCTCCAACACGACGATGCTAGCTATACAAAAGAAGCAAAAAATTCAGATGTCCTGAAATGCGCTCCCACGCATCGGATTCTGTTAATACACACACGAACACATCACCAAAAGTGTTTTTAAGTCCTAGATAGGTCTAATAGGGCAGATATGGCAGTTGGAGGATTACCTGACCAAACGCTCCAACACGACGATGCTAGTTATACAAAAGTAGCAAAAAATTCAGATGTCCTGAAATGCGCTCCCACGCATCGGATTCTGTTAATACACACACGAACACATCACCAAAAGTGTTTTTGAGTCCTAGATAGGTCTTATAGGGCAGATATGGCAGTTGGAGGATTACCTGACCAAACGCTCCAACACGACGATGCTAGCTATACAAAAGTAGCAAAAAATTCAGATGTCCTGAAATGCGCTCCCACGCATCGGATTCTGTTAATACACACACGAACACATCACCAAAAGTGTTTTTAAGTCCTAGATAGGTCTAATAGGGAAGATATGGCAGTTGGAAGATTACCTGACCAAACGCTGCAACACGACGATGCTAGCTATACAAAAGTAGCAAAAAATTCAGATGTCCTGAAATGCGCTCCCACGCATCGGATTCTGTTAATACACACACGAACACATCACCAAAAGTGTTTTTAAGTCCTAGATAGGTCTAACAGGGCAGATATGGCAGTTGGAGGATTACCTGACCAAACGCTCCAACACGACGATGCTAGCTATACAAAAGTAGCAAAAAATTCAGATGTCCTGAAATGCGCTCCCACGCATCGGATTCTGTTAATACACACACGAACACATCACCAAAAGTGTTTTTAAGTCCTAGATAGGTCTTATAGGGCAGATATGGCAGTTGGAGGATTACCTGACAATTACCTGACCAAACGCTCCAACACGACGATGCTAGCTATACAAAAGTAGCAAAAAATTCAGATGTCTTGAAATGCGCTCCCACGCATCGGATTCTGTTAATACACACACGAACACATCACCAAAAGTGTTTTTGAGTCCTAGATAGGTCTTATAGGGCAGATATGGCAGTTGGAGGATTACCTGACCAAACGCTCCAACACGACGATGCTAGCTATACAAAAGTAGCAAAAAATTCAGATGTCCTGAAATGCGCTCCCACGCATCGGATTCTGTTAATACACACACGAACACATCACCAAAAGTGTTTTTGAGTCCTAGATAGGTCTTATAGGGCAGATATGGCTGTTGGAGGATTACCTGACAATTACCTGACCAAACGCTCCAACACGACGATGCTAGCTATACAAAAGTAGCAAAAAATTCAGATGTCCTGAAATGCGCTCCCACGCATCGGATTCTGTTAATACACACACGAACACATCACCAAAAGTGTTTTTGAGTCCTAGATAGATCTTATAGGGCAGATATGGCAGTTGGAGGATTACCTGACAATTACCTGACCAAACGCTCCAACACGACGATGCTAGCTATACAAAAGTAGCAAAAAATTCAGATGTCCCTGAAATGCGCTCCCACGCATCGGATTCTGTTAATACACACACGAACACATCACCAAAAGTGTTTTTGAGTCCTAGATAGGTCTTATAGGGCAGATATGGCAGTTGGAGGATTACCTGACCAAACGCTCCAACACGACGATGCTAGCTATACAAAAGTAGCAAAAAATTCAGATGTCCTGAAATGCGCTCCCACGCATCGGATTCTGTTAATACACACACGAACACATCACCAAAAGTGTTTTTAAGTCCTAGATAGGTCTAATAGGGCAGATATGGCAGTTGGAGGATTACCTGACCAAACGCTCCAACACGACGATGCTAGCTATACAAAAGTAGCAAAAATTCAGATGTCCTGAAATGCGCTCCCACGCATCGGATTCTGTTAATACACACACGAACACATCACCAAAAGTGTTTTTAAGTCCTAGATAGGTCTAATAGGGCAGATATGGCAGTTGGAGGATTACCTGACAATTACCTGACCAAACGCTCCAACACGACGATGCTAGCTATACAAAAGTAGCAAAAAATTCAGATGTCCTGAAATGCGCTCCCACGCATCGGATTCTGTTAATACACACACGAACACATCACCAAAAGTGTTTTTAAGTCCTAGATAGGTCTAATAGGGCAGATATGGCAGTTGGAGGATTACCTGACCAAACGCTCCAACACGACGATGCTAGCTATACAAAAGTAGCAACAAATTCAGATGTCCTGAAATGCGCTCCCACGCATCGGATTCTGTTAATACACACACGAACACATCACCAAAAGTGTTTTTAAGTCCTAGATAGGTCTAATAGGGCAGATATGGCAGTTGGAGGATTACCTGACCAAACGCTCCAACACGACGATGCTAGCTATACAAAAGTAGCAAAAAATTCAGATGTCCTGAAATGCGCTCCCACGCATCGGATTCTGTTAATACACACACGAACACATCACCAAAAGTGTTTTTGAGTCCTAGATAGGTCTAATAGGGAAGATATGGCAGTTGGAGGATTACCTGACAATTACCTGACCAAACGCTCCAACACGACGATGCTAGCTATACAAAAGTAGCAAAAAATTCAGATGTCCTGAAATGCGCTCCCACGCATCGGATTCTGTTAATACACACACGAACACATCACCAAAAGTGTTTTTAAGTCCTAGATAGGTCTAATAGGGCAGATATGGCAGTTGGAGGATTACCTGACCAAACGCTCCAACACGACGATGCTAGCTATACAAAAGTAGCAAAAAATTCAGATGTCCTGAAATGCGCTCCCACGCATCGGATTCTGTTAATACACACACGAACACATCACCAAAAGTGTTTTTAAGTCCTAGATAGGTCTAATAGGGCAGATATGGCAGTTGGAGGATTACCTGACCAAACGCTCCAACACGACGATGCTAGCTATACAAAAGTAGCAAAAAATTCAGATGTCCTGAAATGCGCTCCCACGCATCGGATTCTGTTAATACACACACGAACACATCACCAAAAGTGTTTTTAAGTCCTAGATAGGTCTAATAGGGAAGATATGGCAGTTGGAGGATTACCTGACAATTACCTGACCAAACGCTCCAACACGACGATGCTAGCTATACAAAAGTAGCAAAAAATTCAGATGTCCTGAAATGCGCTCCCACGCATCGGATTCTGTTAATACACACACGAACACATCACTAAAAGTGTTTTTGAGTCCTAGATAGGTCTAATAGGGCAGATATGGCAGTTGGAGGATTACCTGACCAAACGCTCCAACACGACGATGCTAGCTATACAAAAGTAGCAAAAAATTCAGATGTCCTGAAATGCGCTCCCACGCATCGGATTCTGTTAATACACACACGAACACATCACCAAAAGTGTTTTTAAGTCCTAGATAGGTCTAATAGGGAAGATATGGCAGTTGGAGGATTACCTGACCAAACGCTCCAACACGACGATGCTAGCTATACAAAAGTAGCAAAAAATTCAGAAGTCCTGAAATGCGCTCCCACGCATCGGATTCTGTTAATACACACACGAACACATCACCAAAAGTGTTTTTAAGTCCTAGATAGGTCTAATAGGGCAGATATGGCAGTTGGAGGATTACCTGACAATTACCTGACCAAACGCTCCAACACGACGATGCTAGCTATACAAAAGTAGCAAAAAATTCAGATGTCCTGAAATGCGCTCCCACGCATCGGATTCTGTTAATACACACAGGAACACATCACCAAAAGTGTTTTTAAGTCCTAGATAGGTCTAATAGGGCAGATATGGCAGTTGGAGGATTACCTGACCAAACGCTCCAACACGACGATGCTAGCTATACAAAAGTAGCAAAAAATTCAGATGTCCTGAAATGCGCTCCCACGCATCGGATTCTGTTAATACACACACGAACACATCACCAAAAGTGTTTTTAAGTCCTAGATAGGTCTAATAGGGGAGATATGGCAGTTGGAGGATTACCTGACCAAACGCTCCAACACGACGATACAAAAGTAGCAAAAAATTCAGATGTCCTGAAATGCGCTCCCACGCATCGGATTCTGTTAATACACACACGAACACATCACCAAAAGTGTTTTTAAGTCCTATATAGGTCTAATAGGGAAGATATGGCAGTTGGAGGATTACCTGACAATTATCTGACCAAACGCTCCAACACGACGATGCTAGCTATACAAAAGTAGCAAAAAATTCAGATGTCCTGACATGCGCTCCCACGCATCGGATTCTGTTAATACACACACGAACACATCACCAAAAGTGTTTTTAAGTCCTAGATAGGTCTAATAGGGCAGATATGGCAGTTGGAGGATTACCTGACAATTACCTGACCAAACGCTCCAACACGACGATGCTAGCTATACAAAAGTAGCAAAAAATTCAGATGTCCTGAAATGCGCTCCCACGCATCGGATTCTGTTAATACACACACGAACACATCACCAAAAGTGTTTTTAAGTCCTAGATAGGTCTAATAGGGAAGATATGGCAGTTGGAGGATTACCTGACCAAACGCTCCAACACGACGATGCTAGCTATACAAAAGTAGCAACAAATTCAGATGTCCTGAAATGCGCTCCCACGCATCGGATTCTGTTAATACACACACGAACACATCACCAAAAGTGTTTTTAAGTCCTAGATAGGTCTAATAGGGAAGATATGGCAGTTGGAGGATTACCTGACCAAACGCTCCAACACGACGATGCTAGCTATACAAAAGTAGCAAAAAATTCAGATGTCCTGAAATGCGCTCCCACGCATCGGATTCTGTTAATACACACACGAACACATCACCAAAAGTGTTTTTAAGTCCTAGATAGGTCTAATAGGGCAGATATGGCAGTTGGAGGATTACCTGACCAAACGCTCCAACACGACGATGCTAGCTATACAAAAGTAGCAAAAAATTCAGATGTCCTGAAATGCGCTCCCACGCATCGGATTCTGTTAATACACACACGAACACATCACCAAAAGTGTTTTTAAGTCCTAGATAGGTCTAATAGGGAAGATATGGCAGTTGGAGGATTACCTGACAATTATCTGACCAAACGCTCCAACACGACGATGCTAGCTATACAAAAGTAGCAAAAAATTCAGATGTCCTGAAATGCGCTCCCACGCATCGGATTCTGTTAATACACACACGATCACATCACCAAAAGTGTTTTTAAGTCCTAGATAGGTCTAATAGGGAAGATATGGCAGTTGGAGGATTACCTGACCAAACGCTCCAACACGACGATGCTAGCTATACAAAAGTAGCAAAAAATTCAGATGTCCTGAAATGCGCTCCCACGCATCGGATTCTGTTAATACACACACAAACACATCACCAAAAGTGTTTTTAAGTCCTAGATAGGTCTAATAGGGAAGATATGGCAGTTGGAGGATTACCTGACAATTACCTGACCAAACGCTCCAACACGACGATGCTAGCTATACAAAAGTAGCAAAAAATTCAGATGTCCTGAAATGCGCTCCCACGCATCGGATTCTGTTAATACACACACGAACACATCACCAAAAGTGTTTTTAAGTCCTAGATAGGTCTAATAGGGAAGATATGGCAGTTGGAGGATTACCTGACAATTACCTGACCAAACGCTCCAACACGACGATGCTAGCTATACAAAAGTAGCAAAAAATTCAGATGTCCTGAAATGCGCTCCCACGCATCGGATTCTGTTAATACACACACGAACACATCACCAAAAGTGTTTTTAAGTCCTAGATAGGTCTAATAGGGAAGATATGGCAGTTGGAGGATTACCTGACCAAACGCTCCAACACGACGATGCTAGCTATACAAAAGTAGCAAAAAATTCAGATGTCCTGCAATGCGCTCCCACGCATCGGATTCTGTTTATACACACACGAACACATCACCAAAAGTGTTTTTAAGTCCTAGATAGGTCTAATAGGGAAGATATGGCAGTTGGAGGATTACCTGACAATTACCTGACCAAACGCTCCAACACGACGATGCTAGCTATACAAAAGTAGCAAAAAATTCAGATGTCCTGAAATGCGCTCCCACGCATCGGATTCTGTTAATACACACACGAACACATCACCAAAAGTGTTTTTAAGTCCTAGATAGGTCTAATAGGGAAGATATGGCAGTTGGAGGATTACCTGACCAAACGCTCCAACACGACGATGCTAGCTATACAAAAGTAGCAAAAAATTCAGATGTCCTGAAATGCGCTCCCACGCATCGGATTCTGTTAATACACACACGAACACATCACCAAAAGTGTTTTTAAGTCCTAGATAGGTCTAATAGGGAAGATATGGCAGTTGGAGGATTACCTGACCAAACGCTCCAACACGACGATGCTAGCTATACAAAAGTAGCAAAAAATTCAGATGTCCTGCAATGCGCTCCCACGCATCGGATTCTGTTAATACACACACGAACACATCACCAAAAGTGTTTTTAAGTCCTAGATAGGTCTAATAGGGAAGATATGGCAGTTGGAGGATTACCTGACAATTACCTGACCAAACGCTCCAACACGACGATGCTAGCTATACAAAAGTAGCAAAAAATTCAGATGTCCTGAAATGCGCTCCCACGCATCGGATTCTGTTAATACACACACGAAAAATCACCAAAAGTGTTTTTAAGTCCTAGATAGGTCTAATAGGGAAGATATGGCAGTTGGAGGATTACCTGACCAAACGCTCCAACACGACGATGCTAGCTATACAAAAGTAGCAAAAAATTCAGATGTCCTGAAATGCGCTCCCACGCATCGGATTCTGTTAATACACACACGAACACATCACCAAAAGTGTTTTTAAGTCCTAGATAGGTCTAATAGGGAAGATATGGCAGTTGGAGGATTACCTGACAATTACCTGACCAAACGCTCCAACACGACGATGCTAGCTATACAAAAGTAGCAAAAAATTCAGATGTCCTGAAATGCGCTCCCACGCATCGGATTCTGTTAATACACACACGAACACATCACCAAAAGTGTTTTTAAGTCCTAGATAGGTCTAATAGGGCAGATATGGCAGTTGGAGGATTACCTGACCAAACGCTCCAACACGACGATGCTAGCTATACAAAAGTAGCAAAAAATTCAGATGTCCTGAAATGCGCTCCCACGCATCGGATTCTGTTTATACACACACGAACACATCACCGAAAGTGTTTTTAAGTCCTAGATAGGTCTAATAGGGCAGATATGGCAGTTGGAGGATTACCTGACAATTACCTGACCAAACGCTCCAACACGACGCTATACAAAAGTAGCAAAAAATTCAGATGTCCTGAAATGCGCTCCCACGCATCGGATTCTGTTAATACACACACGAACACATCACCAAAAGTGTTTTTAAGTCCTAGATAGGTCTAATAGGGAAGATATGGCAGTTGGAGGATTACCTGACCAAACGCTCCAACACGACGATGCTAGCTATACAAAAGTAGCAAAAAATTCAGATGTCCTGAAATGCGCTCCCACGCATCGGATTCTGTTAATACACACACGAACACACCACCAAAAGTGTTTTTAAGTCCTAGATAGGTCTAATAGGGCAGATATGGCAGTTGGAGGATTACCTGACCAAACGCTCCAACACGACGATGCTAGCTATACAAAAGTAGCAAAAAATTCAGATGTCCTGAAATGCGCTCCCACGCATCGGATTCTGTTAATACACACACGAACACATCACCAAAAGTGTTTTTAAGTCCTAGATAGGTCTAATAGGGCAGATATGGCAGTTGGAGGATTACCTGACCAAACGCTCCAACACGACGATGCTAGCTATACAAAAGTAGCAAAAAATTCAGATGTCCTGAAATGCGCTCCCACGCATCGGATTCTGTTAATACACACACGAACACATCACCAAAAGTGTTTTTAAGTCCTAGATAGGTCTAATAGGGAAGATATGGCAGTTGGAGGATTACCTGACAATTATCTGACCAAACGCTCCAACACGACGATGCTAGCTATACAAAAGTAGCAAAAAATTCAGATGTCCTGAAATGCGCTCCCACGCATCGGATTCTGTTAATACACACACGAACACATCACCAAAAGTGTTTTTAAGTCCTAGATAGGTCTAATAGGGAAGATATGGCAGTTGGAGGATTACCTGACAATTACCTGACCAAACGCTCCAACACGACGATGCTAGCTATACAAAAGTAGCAAAAAATTCAGATGTCCTGAAATGCGCTCCCACGCATCGGATTCTGTTAATACACACACGAACACATCACCAAAAGTGTTTTTAAGTCCTAGATAGGTCTAATAGGGAAGATATGGCAGTTGGAGGATTACCTGACAATTATCTGACCAAACGCTCCAACACGACGATGCTAGCTATACAAAAGTAGCAAAAAATTCAGATGTCCTGAAATGCGCTCCCACGCATCGGATTCTGTTAATACACACACGAACACATCACCAAAAGTGTTTTTAAGTCCTAGATAGGTCTAATAGGGCAGATATGGCAGTTGGAGGATTACCTGACCAAACGCTCCAACACGACGATGCTAGCTATACAAAAGTAGCAAAAAATTCAGATGTCCTGAAATGCGCTCCCACGCATCGGATTCTGTTAATACACACACGAACACATCACCAAAAGTGTTTTTAAGTCCTAGATAGGTCTAATAGGGAAGATATGGCAGTTGGAGGATTACCTGACAATTACCTGACCAAACGCTCCAACACGACGATGCTAGCTATACAAAAGTAGCAAAAAATTCAGATGTCCTGAAATGCGCTCCCACGCATCGGATTCTGTTAATACACACACGAACACATCACCAAAAGTGTTTTTAAGTCCTAGATAGGTCTAATAGGGAAGATATGGCAGTTGGAGGATTACCTGACAATTACCTGACCAAACGCTCCAACACGACGCTATACAAAAGTAGCAAAAAATTCAGATGTCCTGAAATGCGCTCCCACGCATCGGATTCTGTTAATACACACACGAACACATCACCAAAAGTGTTTTTAAGTCCTAGATAGGTCTAATAGGGAAGATATGGCAGTTGGAGGATTACCTGACCAAACGCTCCAACACGACGATGCTAGCTATACAAAAGTAGCAAAAAATTCAGATGTCCTGAAATGCGCTCCCACGCATCGGATTCTGTTAATACACACACGAACACATCACCAAAAGTGTTTTTAAGTCCTAGATAGGTCTAATAGGGAAGATATGGCAGTTGGAGGATTACCTGACAATTACCTGACCAAACGCTCCAACACGACGCTATACAAAAGTAGCAAAAAATTCAGATGTCCTGAAATGCGCTCCCACGCATCGGATTCTGTTAATACACACACGAACACATCACCAAAAGTGTTTTTAAGTCCTAGATAGGTCTAATAGGGAAGATATGGCAGTTGGAGGATTACCTGACCAAACGCTCCAACACGACGATGCTAGCTATACAAAAGTAGCAAAAAATTCAGATGTCCTGAAATGCGCTCCCACGCATCGGATTCTGTTAATACACACACGAACACATCACCAAAAGTGTTTTTAAGTCCTAGATAGGTCTAATAGGGAAGATATGGCAGTTGGAGGATTACCTGACAATTACCTGACCAAACGCTCCAACACGACGATGCTAGCTATACAAAAGTAGCAAACAATTCAGATGTCCTGAAATGCGCTCCCACGCATCGGATTCTGTTAATACACACACGAACACATCACCAAAAGTGTTTTTAAGTCCTAGATAGGTCTAATAGGGAAGATATGGCAGTTGGAGGATTACCTGACAATTACCTGACCAAACGCTCCAACACGACGATGCTAGCTACACAAAAGTAGCAAAAAATTCAGATGTCCTGAAATGCGCTCCCACGCATCGGATTCTGTTAATACACACACGAACACATCACCAAAAGTGTTTTTAAGTCCTAGATAGGTCTAATAGGGAAGATATGGCAGTTGGAGGATTACCTGACAATTACCTGACCAAACGCTCCAACACGACGATGCTAGCTATACAAAAGTAGCAAACAATTCAGATGTCCTGAAATGCGCTCCCACGCATCGGATTCTGTTAATACACACACGAACACATCACCAAAAGTGTTTTTAAGTCCTAGATAGGTCTAATAGGGCAGATATGGCAGTTGGAGGATTACCTGACCAAACGCTCCAACACGACGATGCTAGCTATACAAAAGTAGCAAAAAATTCAGATGTCCTGAAATGCGCTCCCACGCATCGGATTCTGTTAATACACACACGAACACATCACCAAAAGTGTTTTTAAGTCCTAGATAGGTCTAATAGGGAAGATATGGCAGTTGGAGGATTACCTGACCAAACGCTCCAACAAGACGATGCTAGCTATACAAAAGTAGCAAAAAATTCAGATGTCCTGAAATGCGCTCCCACGCATCGGATTCTGTTAATACACACACGAACACATCACCAAAAGTGTTTTTAAGTCCTAGATAGGTCTAATAGGGCAGATATGGCAGTTGGAGGATTACCTGACAATTACCTGACCAAACGCTCCAACACGACGATGCTAGCTATACAAAAGTAGCAAAAAATTCAGATGTCCTGAAATGCGCTCCCACGCATCGGATTCTGTTAATACACACACGAACACATCACCAAAAGTGTTTTTAAGTCCTAGATAGGTCTAATAGGGAAGATATGGCAGTTGGAGGATTACCTGACCAAACGCTCCAACACGACGATGCTAGCTATACAAAAGTAGCAAAAAATTCAGATGTCCTGAAATGCGCTCCCACGCATCGGATTCTGTTAATACACACACGAACACATCACCAAAAGTGTTTTTAAGTCCTAGATAGGTCTAATAGGGAAGATATGGCAGTTGGAGGATTACCTGACAATTACCTGACCAAACGCTCCAACACGACGATGCTAGCTATACAAAAGTAGCAAAAAATTCAGATGTCCTGAAATGCGCTCCCACGCATCGGATTCTGTTAATACACACACGAACACATCACCAAAAGTGTTTTTAAGTCCTAGATAGGTCTAATAGGGAAGATATGGCAGTTGGAGGATTACCTGACAATTACCTGACCAAACGCTCCAACACGACGATGCTAGCTATACAAAAGTAGCAAAAAATTCAGATGTCCTGAAATGCGCTCCCACGCATCGGATTCTGTTAATACACACACGAACACATCACCAAAAGTGTTTTTAAGTCCTAGATAGGTCTAATAGGGCAGATATGGCAGTTGGAGGATTACCTGACCAAACGCTCCAACACGACGATGCTAGCTATACAAAAGTAGCAAAAAATTCAGATGTCCTGAAATGCGCTCCCACGCATCGGATTCTGTTAATACACACACGAACACATCACCAAAAGTGTTTTTAAGTCCTAGATAGGTCTAATAGGGAAGATATGGCAGTTGGAGGATTACCTGACCAAACGCTCCAACAAGACGATGCTAGCTATACAAAAGTAGCAAAAAATTCAGATGTCCTGAAATGCGCTCCCACGCATCGGATTCTGTTAATACACACACGAACACATCACCAAAAGTGTTTTTAAGTCCTAGATAGGTCTAATAGGGAAGATATGGCAGTTGGAGGATTACCTGACCAAACGCTCCAACACGACGATGCTAGCTATACAAAAGTAGCAAAAAATTCAGATGTCCTGAAATGCGCTCCCACGCATCGGATTCTGTTAATACACACACGAACACATCACCAAAAGTGTTTTTAAGTCCTAGATAGGTCTAATAGGGAAGATATGGCAGTTGGAGGATTACCTGACAATTACCTGACCAAACGCTCCAACACGACGATGCTAGCTATACAAAAGTAGCAAAAAATTCAGATGTCCTGAAATGCGCTCCCACGCATCGGATTCTGTTAATACACACACGAACACATCACCAAAAGTGTTTTTAAGTCCTAGATAGGTCTAATAGGGAAGATATGGCAGTTGGAGGATTACCTGACCAAACGCTCCAACACGACGATGCTAGCTATACAAAAGTAGCAAAAAATTCAGATGTCCTGAAATGCGCTCCCACGCATCGGATTCTGTTAATACACACACGAACACATCACCAAAAGTGTTTTTAAGTCCTAGATAGGTCTAATAGGGAAGATATGGCAGTTGGAGGATTACCTGACCAAACGCTCCAACACGACGATGCTAGCTATACAAAAGTAGCAAAAAATTCAGATGTCCTGAAATGCGCTCCCACGCATCGGATTCTGTTAATACACACACGAACACATCACCAAAAGTGTTTTTAAGTCCTAGATAGGTCTAATAGGGCAGATATGGCAGTTGGAGGATTACCTGACCAAACGCTCCAACACGACGATGCTAGCTATACAAAAGTAGCAAAAAATTCAGAGGTCCTGAAATGCGCTCCCACGCATCAGATTCTGTTAATACACACACGAACACATCACCAAAAGTGTTTTTGAGTCCTAGATAGGTCTAATAGGGCAGATATGGCAGTTGGAGGATTACCTGACAATTACCTGACCAAACGCTCCAACACGACGATGCTAGCTATACAAAAGTAGCAAAAAATTCAGATGTCCTGAAATGCGCTCCCACGCATCGGATTCTGTTAATACACACACGAACACATCACCAAAAGTGTTTTTAAGTCCTAGATAGGTCTAATAGGGAAGATATGGCAGTTGGAGGATTACCTGACCAAACGCTCCAACACGACGATGCTAGCTATACAAAAGTACAAAAGTAGCAAAAAATTCAGATGTCCTGAAATGCGCTCCCACGCATCGGATTCTGTTAATACACACACGAACACATCACCAAAAGTGTTTTTAAGTCCTAGATAGGTCTAATAGGGCAGATATGGCAGTTGGAGGATTACCTGACCAAACGCTCCAACACGACGATGCTAGCTATACAAAAGTAGCAAAAAATTCAGATGTCCTGAAATGCGCTCCCACGCATCGGATTCTGTTAATACACACACGAACACATCACCAAAAGTGTTTTTAAGTCCTAGATAGGTCTAATAGGGCAGATATGGCAGTTGGAGGATTACCTGACCAAACGCTCCAACACGACGATGCTAGCTATACAAAAGTAGCAAAAAATTCAGAGGTCCTGAAATGCGCTCCCACGCATCAGATTCTGTTAATACACACACGAACACATCACCAAAAGTGTTTTTGAGTCCTAGATAGGTCTAATAGGGCAGATATGGCAGTTGGAGGATTACCTGACAATTACCTGACCAAACGCTCCAACACGACGATGCTAGCTATACAAAAGTAGCAAAAAATTCAGATGTCCTGAAATGCGCTCCCACGCATCGGATTCTGTTAATACACACACGAACACATCACCAAAAGTGTTTTTAAGTCCTAGATAGGTCTAATAGGGAAGATATGGCAGTTGGAGGATTACCTGACCAAACGCTCCAACACGACGATGCTAGCTATACAAAAGTACAAAAGTAGCAAAAAATTCAGATGTCCTGAAATGCGCTCCCACGCATCGGATTCTGTTAATACACACACGAACACATCACCAAAAGTGTTTTTAAGTCCTAGATAGGTCTAATAGGGCAGATATGGCAGTTGGAGGATTACCTGACCAAACGCTCCAACACGACGATGCTAGCTATACAAAAGTAGCAAAAAATTCAGATGTCCTGAAATGCGCTCCCACGCATCGGATTCTGTTAATACACACACGAACACATCACCAAAAGTGTTTTTAAGTCCTAGATAGGTCTAATAGGGAAGATATGGCAGTTGGAGGATTACCTGACCAAACGCTCCAACACGACGATGCTAGCTATACAAAAGTAGCAAAAAATTCAGATGTCCTGAAATGCGCTCCCACGCATCGGATTCTGTTAATACACACACGAACACATCACCAAAAGTGTTTTTAAGTCCTAGATAGGTCTAATAGGGCAGATATGGCAGTTGGAGGATTACCTGACCAAACGCTCCAACACGACGATGCTAGCTATACAAAAGTAGCAAAAAATTCAGATGTCCTGAAATGCGCTCCCACGCATCGGATTCTGTTAATACACACACGAACACATCACCAAAAGTGTTTTTAAGTCCTAGATAGGTCTAATAGGGCAGATATGGCAGTTGGAGGATTACCTGACAATTACCTGACCAAACGCTCCAACACGACGATGCTAGCTATACAAAAGTAGCAAAAAATTCAGATGTCCTGAAATGCGCTCCCACGCATCGGATTCTGTTAATACACACACGAACACATCACCAAAAGTGTTTTTAAGTCCTAGATAGGTCTAATAGGGCAGATATGGCAGTTGGAGGATTACCTGACCAAACGCTCCAACACGACGATGCTAGCTATACAAAAGTAGCAAAAAATTCAGATGTCCTGAAATGCGCTCCCACGCATCGGATTCTGTTAATACACACACGAACACATCACCAAAAGTGTTTTTAAGTCCTAGATAGGTCTAATAGGGCAGATATGGCAGTTGGAGGATTACCTGACAATTACCTGACCAAACGCTCCAACACGACGATGCTAGCTATACAAAAGTAGCAAAAAATTCAGATGTCCTGAAATGCGCTCCCACGCATCGGATTCTGTTAATACACACACGAACACATCACCAAAAGTGTTTTTAAGTCCTAGATAGGTCTAATAGGGAAGATATGGCAGTTGGAGGATTACCTGACCAAACGCTCCAACACGACGATGCTAGCTATACAAAAGTACAAAAGTAGCAAAAAATTCAGATGTCCTGAAATGCGCTCCCACGCATCGGATTCTGTTAATACACACACGAACACATCACCAAAAGTGTTTTTAAGTCCTAGATAGGTCTAATAGGGCAGATATGGCAGTTGGAGGATTACCTGACCAAACGCTCCAACACGACGATGCTAGCTATACAAAAGTAGCAAAAAATTCAGATGTCCTGAAATGCGCTCCCACGCATCGGATTCTGTTAATACACACACGAACACATCACCAAAAGTGTTTTTAAGTCCTAGATAGGTCTAATAGGGCAGATATGGCAGTTGGAGGATTACCTGACCAAACGCTCCAACACGACGATGCTAGCTATACAAAAGTAGCAAAAAATTCAGATGTCCTGAAATGCGCTCCCACGCATCGGATTCTGTTAACACACACACGAACACATCACCAAAAGTGTTTTGAAGTCCTAGATAGGTCTAATAGGGAAGATATGGCAGTTGGAGGATTACCTGACCAAACGCTCCAACACGACGATGCTAGCTATACAAAAGTAGCAAAAAATTCAGATGTCCTGAAATGCGCTCCCACGCATCGGATTCTGTTAATACACACACGAACACATCACCAAAAGTGTTTTTAAGTCCTAGATAGGTCTAATAGGGCAGATATGGCAGTTGGAGGATTACCTGACCAAACGCTCCAACACGACGATGCTAGCTATACAAAAGTAGCAAAAAATTCAGATGTCCTGAAATGCGCTCCCACGCATCGGATTCTGTTAATACACACACGAACACATCACCAAAAGTGTTTTTAAGTCCTAGATAGGTCTAATAGGGCAGATATGACAGTTGGAGGATTACCTGACAATTACCTGACCAAACGCTCCAACACGACGATGCTAGCTATACAAAAGTAGCAAAAAATTCAGATGTCCTGAAATGCGCTCCCACGCATCGGATTCTGTTAATACACACACGAAGACATCACCAAAAGTGTTTTTAAGTCCTAGATAGGTCTAATAGGGAAGATATGGCAGTTGGAGGATTACCTGACAATTACCTGACCAAACGCTCCAACACGACCATGCTAGCTATACAAAAGTAGCAAAAAATTCAGATGTCCTGAAATGCGCTCCCACGCATCGGATTCTGTTAACACACACACGAACACATCACCAAAAGTGTTTTGAAGTCCTAGATAGGTCTAATAGGGAAGATATGGCAGTTGGAGGATTACCTGACCAAACGCTCCAACACGACGATGCTAGCTATACAAAAGTACAAAAGTAGCAAAAAATTCAGATGTCCTGAAATGCGCTCCCACGCATCGGATTCTGTTAATACACACACGAACACATCACCAAAAGTGTTTTTAAGTCCTAGACAGATATGGCAGTTGGAGGATTACCTGACCAAACGCTCCAACACGACGATGCTAGCTATACAAAAGTAGCAAAAAATTCAGATGTCCTGAAATGCGCTCCCACGCATCGGATTCTGTTAATACACACACGAACACATCACCAAAAGTGTTTTTAAGTCCTAGATAGGTCTAATAGGGCAGATATGGCAGTTGGAGGATTACCTGACCAAACGCTCCAACACGACGATGCTAGCTATACAAAAGTAGCAAAAAATTCAGATGTCCTGAAATGCGCTCCCACGCATCGGATTCTGTTAATACACACACGAACACATCACCAAAAGTGTTTTTAAGTCCTAGATAGGTCTAATAGGGAAGATATGGCAGTTGGAGGATTACCTGACAATTACCTGACCAAACGCTCCAACACGACGATGCTAGCTATACAAAAGTAGCAAAAAATTCAGATGTCCTGAAATGCGCTCCCACGCATCGGATTCTGTTAATACACACACGAACACATCACCAAAAGTGTTTTTAAGTCCTAGATAGGTCTAATAGGGCAGATATGGCAGTTGGAGGATTACCTGACCAAACGCTCCAACACGACGATGCTAGCTATACAAAAGTAGCAAAAAATTCAGATGTCCTGAAATGCGCTCCCACGCATCGGATTCTGTTAATACACACACGAACACATCACCAAAAGTGTTTTTAAGTCCTAGATAGGTCTAATAGGGAAGATATGGCAGTTGGAGGATTACCTGACCAAACGCTCCAACACGACGATGCTAGCTATACAAAAGTACAAAAGTAGCAAAAAATTCAGATGTCCTGAAATGCGCTCCCACGCATCGGATTCTGTTAATACACACACGAACACATCACCAAAAGTGTTTTTAAGTCCTAGATAGGTCTAATAGGGCAGATATGGCAGTTGGAGGATTACCTGACCAAACGCTCCAACACGACGATGCTAGCTATACAAAAGTAGCAAAAAATTCAGATGTCCTGAAATGCGCTCCCACGCATCGGATTCTGTTAATACACACACGAACACATCACCAAAAGTGTTTTTAAGTCCTAGATAGGTCTAATAGGGCAGATATGGCAGTTGGAGGATTACCTGACCAAACGCTCCAACACGACGATGCTAGCTATACAAAAGTAGCAAAAAATTCAGATGTCCTGAAATGCGCTCCCACGCATCGGATTCTGTTAATACACACACGAACACATCACCAAAAGTGTTTTTAAGTCGTAGATAGGTCTAATAGGGCAGATATGGCAGTTGGAGGATTACCTGACAAAACGCTCTAACACGACGATGCTAGCTATACAAAAGTAGCAAAAAATTCAGATGTCCTGAAATGCGCTCCCACGCATCGGATTCTGTTAATACACACACGAACACATCACCAAAAGTGTTTTTAAGTCCTAGATAGGTCTAATAGGGCAGATATGGCAGTTGGAGGATTACCTGACCAAACGCTCCAACACGACCATGCTAGCTATACAAAAGTAGCAAAAAATTCAGATGTCCTGAAATGCGCTCCCACGCATCGGATTCTGTTAATACACACACGAACACATCACCAAAAGTGTTTTTAAGTCCTAGATAGGTCTAATAGGGAAGATATGGCAGTTGGAGGATTACCTGACAATTACCTGACCAAACGCTCCAACACGACGATGCTAGCTATACAAAAGTAGCAAAAAATTCAGATGTCCTGAAATGCGCTCCCACGCATCGGATTCTGTTAATACACACACGAACACATCACCAAAAGTGTTTTTAAGTCCTAGATAGGTCTAATAGGGCAGATATGGCAGTTGGAGGATTACCTGACCAAACGCTCCAACACGACCATGCTAGCTATACAAAAGTAGCAAAAAATTCAGATGTCCTGAAATGCGCTCCCACGCATCGGATTCTGTTAATACACACACGAACACATCACCAAAAGTGTTTTTAAGTCCTAGATAGGTCTAATAGGGCAGATATGGCAGTTGGAGGATTACCTGACCAAACGCTCCAACACGACGATGCTAGCTATACAAAAGTAGCAAAAAATTCAGATGTCCTGAAATGC